>NW_019091395.1:0-32758 GCF_001949145.1 Acanthaster planci | reverse complement strand
AATTTGCCTAACTATCTATTGAAGAGGAGCGAGCGGTCACGAAACAATTTGCCTAACCCTTGACTGAGCCAGTTTACAGTGAGGAAGTATTTGCCTAACTTTCCACTTAGCCAGCGTGAGGCAATGGTGAAAACTGAAAGGTTCAAAGGCAAGTTATAGGCAACTTTTTCTTAGTCGTTAGTTGGCTCAGAATTAAAAAACAGCATTACAAAAAAGGCATATTGCCTTTGACCGTTAATAAACTTAATGCAAAGTTGGGTGGTTTTTTCAGGACTGTTATTTCGATGAGCTAGGCAAACACTTTATAACAGCTAGCCCAGTACGCAGTTAGGCACAAGTTACTGACCGTCTGCTGACACAGTACATAGTTAGGCAAATGTTTTGTGACCGTTAGCTGCATGGCATAGTGTGTAGTTAGGCAAATGTTTCCCGACCGTTAGTCTGCTGTTTAATGGGAGTTATATTACTTATTCCGCCCAGAGAGGCAAATTTGTCCTGGCCATTGGCTAAAGCTCAGTTGGTAGTTCAGCAAATGATCCTAACTGTTGGCTGGTTGAATGGAAAATAAAAGCAATTTATTATTTTTGTTTTACAATCTTGGCGATTTTACTGTTTCAATGCCGCCAACGTTTATGTGACCTGTCCCCCCCCCGAAAAAAAGGAAAAGAATCATTTTTATTTTTATCCAGATTATGAAAATTAGGAACAAAAGAATGCCACTAAATCTATTCGTAGATATTCGCTTTGGTGCCTTTGTTCTGTGCTTAGGTTGATGTAAAAGTTATTTCAAGCACGAACAAAAAAGAAAGCGATATTTCTGTTTTCTCAATGCGGTAACGCCCCTAGCCCAATGTTGTTGTCAATCCCAGTCTAAAGAGGGAGCTATTCAAAATGGCGACCTCCATGGCTGAAAAGTTGTCTGGTGAGGCACATTTTATTTCCACTTCTTTTTATAGTAATAGCGCTAACTTCTACCTTTAAAAACATTCATTCGTATTCTTGTAAAAACAACTTTCCGTTAATGTAGATTTGCAGTCTGTAATTAGACCTACTCTGCAGAGCACAGAATTTCTTGCTTTAACAAGACTGTTGAATTGATGCGGCATGCGCATGGTAGACCCATGTCTACCCCATGTGGGGTCCGACGTTCGCCCCGTGGGAGACGTCGGACCCCACAGTTCTGGGGGTAATGCGGCGTCATCACGATCACATATGCAGCACATGACTATTCTTGCATTAGAAAACCTCTAGGCCTGCCAGTCATGCCAGTTGATTTTCGTTGAAATTTTTAATGTTTTACTTTTAGGCCTAGGCGTTAAAATGGCCTTTGGATGTCTTCTCCAACACACTGAACATTGTTGAACCATTAAGTTTTGGGAGGATGAAGACAGAAAATGTGAAATTTTAACCAGTTTTGGCAGGCCTAGGCCCCTACTTGGGGGGGGGTCATTACCATTAGCACCCTGTTTCTATGATAAGGAAAACAAAGTCCACTTTTCAAACTAACTGACATTCAGACCTTGAGGATCCATCCCTCAATCCTAGTAGGCCTAGCTCTAGTTCAGTTAAATTTGACAAAATTTAAGCAAGAAAACCAGATTTTTGCAAACCAGAGTTTGGCAAAAGACAACTGCATCACACCATCTGTTTCACGTCTTGTTCCCGACCTAGCCATTGTGGATATACTGAATTTCATAAAAGAAACTTTCATGGTTCCGGGTCAAGGAACCAGACTACATGCGCTGATTCGTCTTCGTTCAGAGCTCTTCAACGCATGATTTACGCTGTCGTTTTACCTCAAAATATCCTTCAAAATCCGAAGCCCTTCCCTCTTTTTTTTCTGACATGAAAGAGGACATCACCGCCAAATTATTTAGGTGAGTTGTGACTTTGCTTCCTCGTAGGAACAGGGTGTTAATGGTAATGAACGCCCCACTTGGAATGTTGTGGTAGACCTTCAATGTGTTACATGCATTTTAATGTGATAAGGGTCCTCCTAATAGTAATGATTTGCTGAGGAGATAGGGCATAGGAACCTTGTTGGATTTAGTGCTTGTTTTTAAAGAAGTGGTCAAAATTTTAGTATTAATAAGAGAAAATAAAATAAACAAATATTTCAATGGTATTGAAACATTTGGTTATTTATGCTTGTTTTTTCAATTGGAATGTACTAGTTTAATTCTTAAAATTCAGTGAAAAATTCTTTCATTTTGGTTTAATTATTACTAAATTTTCAAACATATCACATTTGTTGACTTAAACAATTCTTTTAAATAAACTAAATCAACATGTAAATTTGATTCTTGCTTCATCCTTTTTCTCTTATTATAAGAAGTAATAAAGAAGTACCAAATACAATAGGGAGACAGTGACTCAGTCACAATATTAAATTTGTCAGTCTAGGCTTCTGGTGAGGGGAATACCTAAAGTAAAACTGTTGCTTTGAAGCTTCATCTGGAATGAATGTGCACAAAATGATGTATTCATAGGAAAGAGTGCCAGCCAACAAGACCAGTTGCTTGAGGTCCCCCCGGGATGGGAAGAGCCCAAGTTCACCCCGGAAGACAACCCCCATGGCGTGCTAGAGGAGAGCTCCTTTGCCACGCTGTTCCCAAAGTACAGGGAGAAATACCTGCGGGAGTGCTGGCCCTTGGTGGAGAAAACCCTGAGTGAGCATGTGAGTGCATACACAGCACTGTTGTATAAAATTGAATACATTTCCATGAGTACAGTTGTGAATATTTAATGAGTACAGTTGTGAGTATTTAATGCTGGATTTGTCCGTTAGTGCTTTATTACTCAGTGCTGTGAGAAAAACATTCACAATTTTGCATTCATTGGACTCACACTTCTGACCTGCTCACTAATAATGGAGATGTCGTAAATCCTTGTATCACCCACACATGCCAGCTGTTGTGTGATTGGTTGCAAGAGTCATGTGAAGCACTTTTCTGTTCCTCTCATTAGCATCTGAAAGCCTCCCTTGATGTCATCGAGGGCAGCATGACCGTTGCAACCACCCGCAAGACCTGGGACCCGTTCATTCTCGTTAAGGCCCGGGACATGATCAAACTCCTGGCACGCAGCGTGCCCTATGAACAGGTGAGGAGCGATCATTGTGGACCTAGTAATAAGCTAATGGTGGAAAAAAACAAGAACACTTGTATCTTATTTGGAATAGTGTCTTGTTGCAACGTTCCTCTCATGAAGTTTATAATTGACCTGTCAAAAGTTACAAGGAAAAGCCTCGGAAAGTACCAAACAAGCAAGTAAAGACCATTGCAACTTTCCATGTTCACTCGAAGCACCAATTTCCCCACTGGAAGTTCAAAGTTTACATGCGAAATAGGTTTTGTCAAACATTAATAATAAAACCTTTTTTTTAAAGTGCCCTTTAAACTTGGATCAAAGCGGTTTCCGTTATTATTACCCCTGCACACTGGGCCTATGAAACATTCCAAAAACCATCTCAGCTCCCTGGGGAGTATACTGCTGGATACAGCCATTTCGGTGCAAAGCAGCTAAATCAACCGCAATAACCATCTCTGCCCTCACAGGGTACCCAATTACTCCTGGGTGGAGAGAGAGGCAATGAGTGACAAAGTGCCTTGCCGAAGAGCACATGCATCATGACCCCAGGCTGGATTCGAACCCGCGGCTTTACCTGCCAACTACAAATCCGATGCTCTTAATCACAAGACCACGACACTCAACATTGCTTTGCCACATTCTTCCTTACCAAAGGAAGATGACCTAAGCCCTGCTTTATTGTAAAAACACTTCAACGTGATTGGCCACCTCATGCTCCAAGGAATACCAGGCCAGTGTAGAGGAGCACTTTCCAATCACTCCATTTGGGATCTTTGCTGGAAAGTAAAGGCCTGCATCCAGTGCCCTCCATGTGGAGGATATTAACTCATCTAGCTGTCTGTCAAAAAGCCGTCAAGAGAGTGAGGATGAAACTTTGCAGCTGCTTGTGTTTCTCTCTATGAAATACTTCCCTGCCTCACAAAAAAATGTAACCTACAATCCCATAATGCTGTTTCGTTATTTCCCCATTACATTCTTTGGGTTGGAACTTTTCTCATCAGGCTATCCGTGTCCTGGAGGACGGCATCTCGGCCGAGGTCGTCAAAATCGGCCGGCTGGTGCGCAACAAGGACCGATTTGTCAAGCGGCGCCAGCGTCTCATCGGTCCCAACGGCTCCACGCTAAAAGCTGTGGAGCTGCTGACCCAGTGCTACGTCATGGTGCAGGGGAACACGGTGGCAGCAGTGGGACCCTACAAGGGGCTGCGAGACGTGCACAAGATAGTCATGGACACCATGCGCAACGTCCATCCCATATACAATATCAAGGTGCTGCCTAATCATTTTAATTTAACCCTGATCCCTTAAAGAGTTGAACAAATATCAAAAAAGAGAATTAAGAGATATGAGGACTACTGGAAATAGACCCCATAGAGGCCAGTAAAAGGCTGGCTTTTCTTAACCCTAACCCTCCTCAATCCTTCATCTGTTGGAGGATTGAGGAGGGTTAGGGTTAATGTGGGTTTAAACCCTATTGGTATATTGGGGTACTTATATCTTGAGCAAGATACTTTACTGCAATTGTGTCATGCATATTTGAATTTAGCTGTCTTGCTCCCAATTTGTAAAAACTGAAATCATGAAGCAAATGATAGATAAAAGTTTTAAATCACGGCTTCATATTCATGCCTGTGCCATACTTCTACACCATGCAGTGGTGTTACTAAAGTTGAGTGTGGAGAGCACCCCCTCGAGCCCTGTGTCCTCCATAACCCACCCCACCTCAAAAATTAGAGAAGGAAAACATCAAAGCTGCCTTAGTCGGTGTGTTTTAACAGCGACGGAACTTACGTAGTGCCCCCTCTAGAGAATTAGGATCTCCAGATGCCCTCCCCCCACCTCACAAAATGTACCCCAATTACACCACTGAAGCCCCAGCATTTCTGATCAGATGGGGCTCTTCCATTAGGCTCTCACTTCTCTCCATCTCTTATTTTACCAGACACTGATGATCAAACGGGAGCTGATGAAGGACGAGAAGCTCAAGCACGAGTCCTGGGACCGCTTCCTGCCTCAGTTCAAGTCCAAGAACCTGGCCAAGCGCCGGCGGCCGCGCAAGGTGCGGCAAAAGGCCAAGGAGTACACCCCCTTCCCGCCGGCCCAGCCCGAGAGCAAGATGGACCGGGAGCTGGCCACTGGCGAGTACTTCCTAAAGGAGAGCCAGCGCAAGGCTCAGGCCAGGGAGAGGAAGAAGGTGAGTGGTCATCGGGTCCTGTGCGGTGTCAAAAATCACTTGGGACCCCAGTAGCGTCTTCATGGAAATCGAAGAAATCTGTTGACCCTAGACGTCACCCTTTTAAAAAATTGGTGTCCAGTGATGGATTTCATGGAATGGCACTCAGATCTCAGATTAAATTTCCCAAGTGTACATTTGTCAGTCGTAATGAACATGACATTTTACTCTAAGTGACCACTTATTACCTCCAGTACAAAATGTTCAAATATCTCAAAACTTTCCTCAGCTTCGCAAAGTGAATTTGTGAATTTGTTCAACGTGCAGCTGTAATTATTTTATGGTTTGTTTTTCGGGGGGGTGTGTCTTTCTCAGGCAAAGCAGGTTGAAGCTGAGGTCAAGCGCCACGAGAAGCGCAACCAAGCCTTTGTCCCGCCTAAGGAGCCCTCGGCGACCAAACCCAAGACACCAACCACAACAGACACCCGGGTTGATGTGAAGGCTCTGAAGGCCAAGATCAAGAAATCCCAGGTAAAAGCGCAGACTTCATAAGTCTGAATTGCTGGAATTATCTCACCGATCCTCTTCAATTAAGCTTTGAGTGGGGGCTGTAAGACCAGTTATACTCCACAGAGCCACTACATACGACGGAGTCAAGGACATAAACGTCAAATATTCTGCGGTTTCTATGGCAATACTGTCTCTTTGCCAGTCCAGGTTGGACCACATTTTCATTGCATTGTGACTGACACCCACAGTATCGATTCATTCTGCCTCAGCAAAAATGTTCACAGCACTCTTTTTTTCACATACATGTACTTACCCGACCGTGGTATCTGAAATTTTGTTCAAATGTTCCTTGTATCCTGAATTACCAACTTGCTAGGTTCAGAATAAATACGTCGTTGGGTGACATGTCTGTGGAAAATACATCACTGCTTCGTGCCCCTCATCGTCAATATCCCAAACGAACCTCTTGTGTGAAGACTTTCAACTTAGGCTGGCACCCTGCTCTATGAAAGACTAACAGTTGCTATGCATTTCACGCTTGGGTTCATGTAAGTCTTCATGTAAGAAGTTCCTTTAGGATATTTACGACAGAGGTGCAGAGTTGTGAATATTTTCTACATACACATTGGCCAAGGATGTTTTCGCACATTCTGAACGCAGCAGTGGGGCTTAAGGAACAGGTGAACAAAATTTCAGCAACCTCCATGAGGTAAAAATGTGGGGAAAAAAAGTCTTGTAATGAAAGTTTGCCATGGTAGGATGAATGGGTCTCAAGCTGGACCAAGAGAGGGCGCTATTTTCTTAGCAAGGGAGGCACCGTTAGTCAGAACTGAACTTCGCTGGTTCACGAACAATTATGAAGTGCACGTTTTGCAGTCGCATCCGATCAACACTCTTCTTTTCAACCGATGAAGGGGGTGCTTCTGCTCAAGACAGATTGACACCCTGGATGTGAGTCGCAGTATTATGAGGACGTCATCCAACTTTTGCTAAATGCTACCTAACGATAGATGTGACAGCGTGAAATTTATGTCTGCACTTACATGCTTCTTTTCTCATGATTTCAGAGAACACCTTTCCGGAACCCAACAGAAGCACAGACAGCAACGTCGGCAAAGCCCGAGAGGAAAAAGGGTAGAGGCGAGAAAAGAAAAGCCAAGCCCTGACGGCTGTGAAAGAAAATAAGAAACTCTTGAATGATACGACTGCTGTGGCTACCCAAAATCGATCATTTTTACAACTTGGGGTGTGCTCAGTGTTCCAGCTTCATGTGTGCAGTTTTTAGATAGGAGCAGTTTGCATCTTGTTCAAGGCTAGACTTCATTGTTGGATGATCTCTGTGCACTGAAACGAGGGCGCAATGAATCTTGGCAAGGAGCAAATGGAAGGCACTAGAATTCACTGGTCCACGTGCAAGTTCGTCCACTTATATATGGGAGCCAGGACTTGCGTACCAGGGAAAGCGAGGACAGCATCTTAGCTGGTCCCTGATCCTTCTCATACATCTTTTTAGACACTGAAAGAAGGGAATGGGAACCAGTCTAAAGGGGAAAGTTAATATATGCATAGGGCAAATTCGAGCATTGACTATAGTTAACTAGGGTTTGACTAACATGGCCGGAACTTCAACCATTTTGAACCAGGCCCAAGGGTTATGGTCGTACCGCTGGTTTATCAATAGCCGATTTCATTTATCATTACGGGGGAACCATTCACATGAAAATAACTGTACGAGATTTCAATGACCATCTACACTGTGAGAATCGCAGCCAACGGCAAAATGTAACGATGATATTTTTACAAAATGACCAACTAGGGTCCTTCAAGTGTAACAGAACTGTACATGCGCATTGTTAAAAAGCAATAAGCCACTTGCAAGTTAAATTTGAATAAAATCTGGTACACTGTGTTATCTGATTGCATAGAAGCGTAACAATTTGAATTCCCCAGACTGAAGACACTGTTGCTATACCTCGTGATTCGGGGCAAGCTATTGCATAGCGACCACCATCTCTGGAATGGACTGGTTCCTTTGTGCTGTTCTTATCCACTGAGAACAGTGTATTGTTGCAAGGTGTCTCTTATGTAACTAAACAAAAGCTTGCCCCGAATCAAGACGTATAGCAACAGCATATGCAGCAAGGTATGAGACGGAGAGAACCCCCCCTGCTTTGTTTTGGTCATTGTCTCGCAGGAATCTGGGGAATTCCTTTCAGACATTTTGGGGAGATGTGTTAAGTAACAATAGTCTGGAATGTGTATAGGGATTGGACATGTTGGGGGGGTACCCCTCGGTCTCATTTCTTGCTGGGTATAAGCAACAGTGGTTTTAATATGGAGAATTCAAGTTTTTATGTACATGTGAATTTCAAGAACTCAGTGTACCAGATTTTATTCTCTCTTATTTTATTTAACTCGCAAATGGCTTATTGGCTAATGGTCAAACTATAGTTCGCGCCCAAACCTAACTGGTTTTAATTTCTTAATGTTGTGTGTATCTCGTGTTGAAATGGTCTATGTAATATTCTGCCATTCAAAAACACAGGCACACTGGAATTTCCAAACTCAACATTAACTTTATTCACTCATTGCGTTTGTGTCTCCTGGTTGCAATATAGTCTGTACAAATCATACTTTTGTCTCTGTTTCCGTCTTACAAGACCAGTCCTTCCCTTCAGGTTGGACCTGCAAACAAAAGCTCTCAAGTAAATGGCTACATTGAGGAACCGACTCGAAAAATTTGTGCTGCACCAAAGAGCATGTATTTGTCAACCTTTTTTTCTCCCTTGCATGCTGGCCACATTCTGGAAGTGGCGTCTTTTTTTCAGTTGGCAACAGGTTTGGTGCTCTTTAATTATCACAACTCGAAAAATGTGACCTGTTACGACAAAATGAGAGTAAAGTCGCATCTCACTCTTTCCTATTTTGAGGGTCTAAGTCGTATTGAAGCGAAGGTCAATTTTGAGGTTTTGTAATATTTGGAAAGAGTAACCCGTCTTCTCTTTAATTCAAAATATTTCACAGGATCATGTAATTTACAAATGTCATTTGCTCAGCAATTTTGATGATGGCATTATTTGTGCCTGGTCTGAAATTGTGAAAAAATGCCGGGAACAAAGACGCAAAGCTGCCAGAATAATGTCACTTTGTCTCCTGATATTTCTACCCCAAGTGTTCCATGTACATACCACTGGAAAGCTCTTTTTCTGCTGAATTAAAAAATACCAATATCTCAGTTTTTGAAAATTCTGACTTGCAGTTCATTGTGTGTTGACAGGTCACAGATGAAAATAGGGTGCTGCAAATTCCCAACAGGTTACCTCAGTATTAAAGTATTTCCCCTTTATTTTCACTCTAGTCTTGGGCAATACACACTTGACAGCACAAGTGCTCAACATCCTAGGCCTTTTCTTTTTCGTTCTGTACCCGTGCAACTTCCTAGAATTTCTAAGCAGAACCAGTGTACCCATTTTTGCAGGATCTACGCTATAATTCATATCTCCACGGGAGCCACAAACTGCAAACTTGTCAACAAATCAGCGAGCGTAGCTGTAAGATCTTTGATATAATAAAATGTACATTTTAGGAAGTCGGAGGGAACTATCCTCGCATCTACTTGACAGTTGGTGCCGGCTCGACCTCGTCGATGCCCAGGTCGAAGTACCGATCGGCGCGGTGCCTGCGCAGGCCACGGATCGCTGCCATCTCGATGAGCGTCGGGGTGATGCCCAGATCCTCCAGGCCTGGCATGCCAGGAGTGACATTCTCTGAAGTGTGTTGCTGCAAAAGAGAGATACAGACATGACAGTGGTTATACCTGGCACTTGCAAGGCAACAACAGTTATGAACTAGGTTCTGGACATTAATGGTTACTGTACTGAAAGTATACTTGCAACTTAACCCTAACCCTCCATGGGTACTTGGCCAGAAAACCTGCCAGGTGCATCAAACTGCATCGTTTGTCAAAGTGGCTTACCTACCCGGTGCATTAACAAGATTCAAGAGGTTAACCCTCCCAAAAGCCAAACAGCCTGGGAGTCCGTGGTTGCCAGTCACCACAAGATCAAACAGTGGCATTTTTCAACAGGACTAGCGCCCATTGTCTCAACATGGCCAGTTTGTTCAGCTGCTGTTGATTGCCCACAGCATCAAAGTACGCCAGACTTTTTCACCTGATGCACTGTGCTGCGTCTGGCAGGGTTAGGGATAAAGCAGCTGGTAAACTCTCTCAAGCTTTGAAGGTACTGCCTATCAGTGAGGACTGGATGTGACTCTAGTGTCGCCCTGCCGTGCCCCATGCAACCACTAAAGGTTTCAGAGATGTGCTGAGCTGATCCACAAATATTGATAGTCACAGAGGTGCACGAGTGGACAACAGGCTGAAGGTAAAAATTGGTCACTATACCTTGACCATTCCAGACCCTTCAAAATCCACCAGGGTTCAGAGGATTGTCAATATTGTGGAAAATAAGAAACCGGACACTTTTGCCTTACGTAGGGCTTAATGCCCCTCGAGACTTCAGTTCAGAGAGTGTTCAATTGGCTTCCTGCATCGTAAAGGATTATAGTTTTTTGGAAGCTCCCTTGAAGGAACATCAAGGATGTTGGGTCAGGAAGAAACTCAAGCTTCATATGAATCTGTGTCTAGAGTTGGGTCCTATATAGTCGAGAATATGTGGTCACATGCCGGCGATGCACACACTTGTAGCTCTGGAATTCCGGAGCGCAGCCGGGGAGAAAAAAAAAAGACATCAACTCACCAGTTCCAGCATGTCTCTCGTCATCAGCGGCTCAAAGGGCGACTTCTCTAGGATCCCGGCCACGAAGCGCAGCAGGTACCTGGGCACGGGGTACCTGATGTAGGGCCTCCGTGTCACCCGGTAGATGAAATCGACCAGGTCGGGGAGAAGATAGCCGTTGGGTCTGTAGGGAGTGGAGAAGTCAACGAGGGGAAATGTTTACAAAAGAATGAGAGGGTTTAGCACGGGAGTAAAGTAATGGCGTGTCATCTGTAATTCTTTGGTATGGCGATCACTGCATCGAAGGGGTGATGATAAATTATTGTTTGTCTCGGGATTCTTCTCAATTTTCTGTACTCCCTTCCATGAAAAGGGAGTCCAATATAAAAGGCATCAGAGCTCCTGTCGGTTTACCATCATTCCCGCTGAGCTTTTCAACAGGTCTACTGCCTTGCAATTAAGTAAACAACACGAGGAACTTACCCGACAAGTTCAAAGGTCATGCCGGCCGTTTCTGGGTTCCGGATGGCCTCCATGACGGCCTGTCCGACATCAGCCACCTGTGCAAAAACAAGAAACTGAATACAGTCAAAACAATCTGCAAAAGACCGCGGTGAAAATTTCCAACAGTTTTTGAACCATATTGAAAGCTATGACTGATTTCTTTCAGAACTAGGTCATTTTTCCTCCAACCTCGGCATCCAAAGTTCAGAGCATTCACAATTTACCTGTACATAGTTTACAGGGATCTGGCCCGGTAACCAAAAAAAAACAAAAAAAAAAAACAACAATTTAATTTTTTGAAATGGGAAAATAATTACCCGCATTAAAAACACTTTAACCACTTCCTGCCAGGGATTCTGGATCCGGACACGTATGCTTTAAATGCGTGGACAGGGTCTCCGAACTCGGACAAAGGGAACAGGGCCTTGTAACAAAAGACCATACTCGGAACAAAAGACCAGGCTGCTGGACATTTTTTCGCTCTCAAAAGTGGAGATAATCCAGTTTTTTTTTTGAACAGTATACCACGGTTTGGGGCATTTAGAGCGAGCGGATTACCAACGGGGACAAAAGCGATCCACCACCACAGGGGTGAACCACACAGCACCGCTGCATGCTAATCTGGTCCTTATTGACAAGAGGTCAGCAGCACACTGAGCCAGGTTCGTGAACAAAAGAAAGTTATAACACCGCATAATCTGGGCTCTTTTTACAAGGCTGCAGGCATGGCGGAAATACTCAGGCGTCAATAGATTTTGTCTGTCAGGCTAGAGTGGACACCAGACAGTCTTTCACGTGTTTGTGAGTGTCCAGTAAATGAAGATAGGAGTTTTTAAAGAATTTTGAAAACAGAAAAAAATGATAAATATCCCGGCCCAGCATCATCAACATTAATAACTGCCCCGGCAGGAAGTGGTTAAAAGACATCGAAATCTATCTCAGATAGAAAACTTGCCAGTGCAACATTTCTGTGACTTACATAAACCGGCCTCTTGACAATGTGGCCTGCTGAAAAAAACAGCGGGACACCACCAAAGAATCTCTGATCTGTAGAATGAAGGATATGTGAGAAGACAGAATTCTGCACAAATCTCTACAACTCCCCCCCCCAGCTGTGACATCCACAGCCCCTGCCACTTGCAGAGAAAAGTTCTTTGCTTGAGAGACTTCGGGGTTCGCACAACTCTGAAGACCAAAGTCCAGACTTTTCCAGGACTTTCCATGACTAAAAGAGGATGATTTCCATAACATTTAACGCCACTTGCATAGAAAAGTTCTTTGGTATTATGACCCGAGGACTGTTTGAGCCACTACTATCAATTGACAGGGAAATGGCCTGTACATTTATCATTCTGTTATCATGTCAATACCAGCCCATCAAAAATAACCCTTGCATAATCTCGATTTCCATGACTTTTCCATGATTTGTTTCCACTGACAACAGGGTTCCAGTACAATCTATTTTCCCCAATTTTCCATGATTTTCCAGGACAACCTTTTTTCCCCCCAGGATTTTCCATGACCTCGGAATCTCTGACTCCGCACCGAATGATACGGCGTCAGTCAACACCCGAATCATCTTCCCAACTGTACTTGAATGCCATTTGGTAGATCTCGGGCCTGCCACACGAGTCTATCTTGGCAGCTACAGGCGGCTGGACTTACTGGCAAAGTGGTTGAAGTAGCGGTCCTCCCTGCCAAACATCTGGGCCGGTCTGAGGATGGTGGCATCCGGGTACTCCGCCCTCACCACGGTCTCGCCTGCAGCCTGTCACAAAACAAGGACCATACAGCAGCCCTCCGGTTATAAACCAGTTCACAACATTACTCAACATTATTCAGGGGTGAGATTGACCAATGATAAAAATAGCTGAAAACAGCTGCAAAAAAAGGCATAAAGAAGCTGAACTGTGAGAATCTCTTGTACTTTTGTACGCAGCCAGCCAGGAAAAAAAGCAGAAATCCAAAACAAAAAATGCTGAAATCAGCTAAAAAGCTGAGAAATGTCACCCATGATTATTGCTCTTTGGGGAAAAACAATCTCGTGTGCATGCAAAAACCTACAGTGTGTACAAGCAAAGCTGTCTCGCTGCTCACAAGTATGAAGTACGAAATTATGAAGCCATTTTGCACAGCACCTTGTGTGGTACACAAACTGAAGGGACCCTTCTTTCCAAGGAACCAACCTTGAACAACTGTTGACAAAATGGCCTTGAGAGACTAGTTTTGTGTCAATCAGTATCTAAGATGGATGAGTTTGCAACGCATGAACTGCCACTACTGACTGAAAATTCATTATCTGTTTACGGAGGGCAGTCTCACCTTTGTTCGTAGGAACTTGGACGGTGACCCCATGTCGGCGTTGAGTGCTGACACGTGAATGAATCGGTTGACACCCATTTTCTTGGCAATGCGGGCCAAGTTACGAGCACCTTCGATGTGCGTGTCCTCAAAGGAAAAATTCCTAGGGCAAGACGAATATAAGGCAAAACTACTTTCTACCATTTTCGTCCAGAGGTACGAAGTTCACTGGTAAGGCTCACCTCAATAAATGCAAAGCAAAGTTACAAAATGTTAAGAACTGAGACTTTACGTGACCTAACAAATTTGAAAGATAAGCAGAGTTTCAGGTAGTATTTGAAAACCTTGAGGAATACGGTGGCTTGAGCGGGTGCCAGGGCTCACCTCGTCTCGTAGTCCTTGCCCACCAGGTTGATCACCACGTTGCAGTGCTTCATGATGTCCGCGATGAGGTCCAGGTCTCGCAAATTGCATTGCTGTGAACGCAAACACACAATTGTCAAGAAACTGCAAGGCTGTAAGCTACCTGTAGATGTTGCGCATGACTTAGCCCTGTGCAACAGAAATGAATGCTTCAATGCCCGCAAGTCTTGGGTGTTGAGGACCATCTTCAACTTCATCACCTTGGCTCCAGAACTGTTTCCATGATGACCTCGGGACACAACCATGATTTACAGTCCAAACTGGAGACACAAGCAGGCAAACCTTTCGTCGTAACACGACCCTTTCTCACTCAGAGCCTCAGAGTTGGGGGCGATATTCCCTCATTATTTGTCGTACGATTTAGGACTGCAGTGGAGAACTGCACTTACCCTGAAGAGGATTTGGCCCAGATCGCCCATGACCTTGTAGTGCATCAGATAGTAGTGATCGCAACGATGTGGGATCATGACCTGTGACCCCTCGCGACCTGTGACACAAAGTGGCAGAGAGTTTTTTCTTCAACTTTTCCAGATTCGATTAGTTCCCTCAATTTCATTGCTTGGTGACAAAAACTTGAATTTATCTTATTTCCCAACGGGGCATCTAGGTACGTGCATCCTTCACATTGCTCGGTGAAGGAAGTACGTCAGACCCACAGAGGTGCAAAGCACAGCGGGATGTTTGACATGAATATAATATAAAATCAGTGCTCTGAAACATGTAGTTGCCAAGCTTTCGGTACCCGAGTACCTTCTTCAGGGCAAGCAGATTCAGGTACTCAGTTACCGAAAGCTTGGCAATTACATGTTTCAGAGCACTGACTTTACATTATATTCTTGTCAATATTCCGGTCATGGTGCTGCGCAGCCCTTCCATATTTCTATGGTGGGATGTTTGCTACCTTAAAGTACGCTCAGCGTGTCCATATCATGCCTGTGTGGAAGCGTTGACTGTGTGTGTTACTGTTCAAACAAAGCCTATCTACTGACAGCTCAAAGAAATTACGTCTTGCATATTGAAGAAAATAGCCGATCCCAGCAGCATATAAGGGCAGTCGGACAAGCGAAGTGTGAAGATTTGTGCTTGTTAAGAATTCTTACCTAGTCTGCAGACGACATACTGCCCGAGGAACCCACTCGCGCCAAACACGGCCGCCACGGTGCCACTGAATGATGACCGTCCGCCCCTCCCCTTTGGCGTGAGCGAGTGGTGGTACGTGCCAGCATGGCGGTGGTGCGACTCGCTGGCGCAGGCGACTACTGGCCGTAGTATACACTCTGGTGGAAAAAATTTGACCGAGGCCATCCAGGAGTGAAATTGAATGTGATCTGCTTGAACATGAAGAATCCAGCTCAGAATTCTAAGCAATTCACAGCACTTGTATCACATAAATATTGTTGAAGAATAGGATACTTTGACCAAATTTCATAGAGCACCGACAGACGTGACTGTATGCATTCATCTGGGAGCTTTTGCAACCCAAGGTCGCAACGAGGTGAAAACACCGTTGACTTGTCGATATGAAGCAGTTTGGTTTCACACACACAAGTCACACAGCTCCTACCTTGATGTCACAGAGAGTTGCTTTCCTACGGAGACCGTAGGCAGTAAGCACAGCAAAAGGTCACAAAGGTACGCTGACCTCAGAGGAAAATTTGGCTAAAACGTGCGTACTGTTCGGCCTAGCAAAATTTCATGATAAAGTAAGCATAACTGTTCTGCTAACTAGACAGGAGTGCCATGAAACTGGGCCCGGGTCAAATCACACAAACGAACCCAACCAAACCATTACAATTTGAAAAAAAAATTAAAAACATACTATATCATATGCTTCCGTAGATTGTAAAAAACCGGACAGTTCTAACTCCCTTCAAGCACAGTACTTTTTGATTAAGACCTAATATACAATTCTATACCTCGTAATACTTTCCAAATTATTACTAGAGGAATTTGGTGGGAATTTATCTCATGTCAACCTGAAACCACTGCATAAAACTTACTCGGAAAAGTGGATGTTTTTCGAAGGGCTACAGTGAGCGCCGCCATGTTTCTCCTTCTGAACTGCATTGGTAACCACCCGACTTCGCCCTCGCTATGACACGTCGATAGGCAACGGTACCAGTTACACAATTAACTACATGTATGGCGGCCGATGACGAACGTGAAGTGCCAGTAAATGAAGTTTCTTGCAAATTTGTGTGGTACCTCGTGTCACTCATGGTGACTCATGGTTTGGTATGTTTATACCAAAGTATGGGACGCTGACTAAAAACCAACAAAAAACGTAAATGGGACGAATGTGAACCGCTTCCTCTGAAGCAGTAATTGTCGTCATTTTCCGTTAAGAAGCAAAGCCTATGAAGCTCATTTGACTGAACTTGTTTTTTAAATGCGCCAGTTTCTTCTGTTTGCTGTCTTTGTTAATAATATCGACTGGTACTTCAAGCCTTTTGGTAGTGGTGAGAGAGGCAGCTTACTCTGATCTGAAGATTTTTTGACAGTGTGAGTTGTTTTGCTTGTTCAACGTGTTCAAACAAGGGCAAATTCGATCAAGGACTCGACGAGGCCTAACTCTGGCTGTTCGACGGTGGGTGGACCAGTATAGTCTACTATTCGCGACAAGCCTATCAAGGTTGGTCGCGTTGTTGGTTGCCATAAACCGTTTTTTAAATAATTAGAACAGTGCAGAGAGAACCAGTTAGTTATCTGGTTATAGGCCCAGTATTTTCGAAGTGGCTATCGTTACGGCAGCCATAATGCATCTCCCATTTTCTGTCATTACAGCACTGAACTGCGCAAGTGCGACAACGTAGCTGATTATCACGACGCTTTATATATTGTAAAATTACCTGGATCGTTGAATGCTAATGGCCAAGTGGTCAAGGTGGAAGATTCGGAACCACTGGTGTGAGTTTTTTTTTGCCTAAATTTCATGTTTTATACCATAATTGTTTTTTATGTTGGTTTCTAATTGTATAAGCCCAAGTAGGAACCTTTATTCTTTTCTCATCGGAGGCTTTGGAGGATTTTTTTTAAAGGGAATTAAGCATGAAATCTGAAATCTGCACTTAAGTTTGCGCGTTTGCGCAGTTGCAGTACCATAACGATAGAAAATGGGAGATACGTTACAGCTGCCGTAACAACAGCCATGGCGTAGTATTTTTTATGCTGGAAAAAAAAATTCACTAGTTTGCCTGAATGACTATTTTCACTTTTATTTTTGCTAATTTGCCCTTCTTGTGGCCATCTGGGGCCTATGTGTTTGTTGGTTGATGATGTCAGGTGTCTGTTGGCTTGTGGGTTGTGTATGTGTTTTTTGTCCTCTTGTCCTTTTTGTTTATCTGGTTATCTGGCTTTTCATGCTAGGGCTATTTGATAGTGCAATCCGTTTTGGCTGTATTTCTTTTTTGGGGGGATCATATTTTATATTCTACAATTTTATGGTAATATTACATCATTAATTTTATGCATTATAACCTTTGTCATTTTAATATCTTGTGTAACCTGTTTTTAATTCAGCCTGTGGGCTGCTATGGACAGTCAAATAAACCATAATAATAAAAATAATAATCTTTTTTCCCCTTTGGCCTAATGACCTGACAACAGTTGACTAGGGTCGTTCGCACTGCAACTTCACTGCACATGCGCTAGGTACATCACGAACCAACCACTACTGGCACTAGTTAACTAGTAGTTCTTGATCGAACCATAGAGCTACAAACCCAGCTCTATGATCGAACTTACATGTACTCCAACTTCAGTAGTGTTTTGGCTTTTAATAGCCTGGGCCTAGGCTTACGTTAGTTAGGCCCTAACTTGTACATGTAAGCATAGAGGAAGGACACAGGAGTTGCAACTGAGGCACTTCAAAGTGTTCAAGTGGTCGCCCCTGAGTCAGATGAATAATAGAAAAGTTAAACATTCCAAAAATGCCCGATTACTACCTGAATCTTAGCCGGATAAGTGGGGCCAGTAATATCGTAGCAATACTTGTAAGTTTTTTGCTTGCAATTAAATACAAATTGTCGCTGTGACCAGGAAAGGGAGAACAGTCCCTGATATTTGACCTACTTTTGCCATTGAAAATAAACTTTTTAAATGTTGATACACTGTTCCATTGTACATGCAAAGTGTGTAATTTTATTCTCCTCTGTCCAATACATCAGTGATCAAAGACTTGGTACAAGTTTGGCTAAGACTGGCCAACAAAATGTTCACTACTGCTTGAAAGCTTAGTTCATTAGGAACAAAATGCACTATTTCATCACAGGGAGTGATCGTGATATCTCATAAAATATGCTTTTGTACAAATGCCATAATAAAAATGATTCAAACAAAACACAAAATCTTGTAAACAACTGGGTTATTTATTCCCAAAATAACTCCAGAAAAAAAGAGCTCATTAAGGGCAATGACTGCACATGTAGATTTAGAGCACACAGCGTAATGCAAGCAACCGAACTAGCATTAAATTTGATGTCATGAGATCATACCAAGCACCAACAAAGGCATGAATATTCAATTTCCTATACCTCAGTGCACAAAGTTTTAAGGATGCAGATTACCATCGACAAATTGCAGGGGCGATCATAGGGTACAAAGGGGTTTTGTGGTTATGAAACAGATTGTGTGTAGCAAGCGTTTGCTGCGCTCTGGCTATGGATATACCAGGTATGCTAGAAAGTGGTAATTGGCCAGATGTTACAGCCCGGGCACTTCAAACTCCTTCTGTGTCCTTCCTCTATGATGTAAGTTAGAAGCCTTGTCCCCAAAGTAAGGCAATAACATCCTTGCAGCATCCCATGCTTTCAATCATACAAAGGCCTACAAGTTGGTCATGTGGACGTAAATGCAAACTACGTGTACCCCAGATGTGCCAGAACTCTGTCGGGCTTCATCATCTGCTGTGCTCATAGGAGTGCTGCAGACGACAAACCCCACAGATTTGTTCTGGGGGTAAATGCAAACCACACTTTTACATGTCATTCCACAGATAGGCCCTTTTTTTTTAACCATTTCCGTAATCTGAGAACTGTGAATTAGGAAGAAAAGACTGACGACAGAATTATCAGCCAGTCAAGTGGTAAGATCAACAGATTGCACAAAGATTGAGCAATCACGCTGATTTAGCTGATCGCACCTCCATTCGCCCACAACCTCACTCGGGTGATATTAATATAAAGCTGTTACAATGGTCTAATTTTTATGAAGGAATTGTATTTGAGGAAAGAATTCCAAATGAAGACAATACTAAGTTTTGCCTGCAGTGATCTGCTGACCATCTGAAAGCAATAATACATCCTAAAAAGACAAATTTAGCAGTGAAACTATGGAGGTATTTACAAGTTTTCAGACCAGTCTCATATGGTTTGTGCACAGGGTGTCAAGCAGCATCCGTATAAATTTGTATGGAATTCTTTCTGTATTTGATGCACTGTATGTTGACTGTTTAATTTTGTTTGGACTTTTAACAGGCCAAAGGGTCTCACACCTCATCTGTTTCACAGAGCGTCCTGTTTTGAGTCACCCTCCCCCCAAAGCGGCGTTCAACAACCCATCCCACAATCATGTCGTACATGCTGACCCATCTCCACAACGGCTGGCAGGTGGACCAAGCCATTACCTACGGCGAGGACAAAGTGGTCATCATCCGCTTCGGCCATGACTGGGACCCCACCTGCATGAAGATGGATGAGATCCTGTATAAGATCGCCGACAAGGTCAAGAATTTTGCCGTCATCTACCTGGTGGACATCACGGAGGTGCCCGACTTCAACAAGATGTACGAGCTCTACGACCCCTGCACCACCATGTTCTTCTTCCGCAACAAGCACATCATGATCGATCTGGGCACAGGCAACAACAACAAGATCAACTGGGCACTGGAGGACCCACAGGAGATGATAGACATTGTGGAGACGGTGTTCAAAGGGGCGAGGAAAGGACGCGGTCTAGTGGTCTCCCCTAAGGATTACTCCACTAAATACAGATACTAAACTTGCCGTCACACAACAAAGCTACCTTAACGCTCACGTTTCGAGTTGCTGGCAACGTACAACGCGCTAAACCTTCTTTGAACCCTGCGCGTGTGGAGGATGTTTGTTACGGCACCCTCAGGGCCAGTTCATACTTCATGCAAAAGCAAAAATGAACACGAATTTATGACATCAGAGCAAGTATTCGCACTGCCAATTTGCAAGTTGAACACGTTTCAACTTGAGCTAAATATCACTGCAGATCTTTCGTGATGTCGCTTCTATTTTACATTCACATGAAGTATGAACCAGCCTTTATACTGTACATTTTGCCTGTCATTTATTTAAGTTTGAAGCATTTTTGCCAATTTGTATTTAGGACTCTTCCCTCCAAATTTTCATTTCCATTGTTTTCTCAGTATGGCTGTTTGGCCCCCCCCCAAAAAGATTATTTTAAAAATTACACACAAATATAAATGAACTGGGGTATCTACTTTTTTTAGTTTGCTCATTTTTAGAAAAATGAGAAGTTGGAGACTTTCAACCAGCTCATACATCATGCAGATACCTGATAGAACCACACAACTTGCAGGACACAAGAGCTATGTCCAAATCTTGACCAAGGTCCGAGTCTTGGCCAGTTGCAAAGTTGTTTACCCCTTTCAGTAGGGATTGAATTTTGACCTGTGGACGTTCCATCACGTCAAATTGGCCTGGCATTGACACGAATTTGCTTGCAGTATCTGAAGGCTGTTGTCTGTAATTATACAGTCTACACGGTCTACCTGTAACTTAATTACTGCTTTCAATTTTCTGTGCCCGTGAAAAAACCCCCGACATCAAGACTGCCGTTTGTCGTGGGGTAAATGAAACTGACCATTGTATCTACCAGAATGTTAATTAATATCTGATGTTGGTTGCGGCTCTAAGAATTGTGAACTCTTCTATGTCTTTGTCAGAATTAACTAAGTTTCTGCCACCACTACTAAGTCATTTTATGAAATATTAAACAGCTGTCTTTCCAGTGCATCTCAAAGTTCATGTATATTCACTGAGAAACAGTGCAGGGTTTGACACTCCACAACCCCCAACCTTTCCAAAAAAAAAAAAAGACAGAAGAAAAACAAAATTGAATTTTTTTATGTATTAATTCTTTTGTAGGGCTCACGCACACAACAGTTCCCTCTGGGTATCTGACTGTGCATTGTACATGTAACTTTGGCAATTTTGCGACCGACGAATAACAATTATTCTGTGACGTTGTCTGGACTTCATTTTAGAATAAATGAGAATAAGAATTTGGAGTCGCAAGAATTATCTCCATGCCTTTATTGTGTATGTATGACTTTCTCCAAATATATCTACAAACAGGGCTATGGTTTCAGGACTACGGTTAATTACAGATATGAAGTACTTGTGTATAAATTTCTATCATGATTATCGTCTCTTTAATCCTGTGACCAATATGCGATCATTATAGGAGGTACGTGTCATCTTTTGGGGGTAAGTACTTGAAACCATTTATGCACACTCAGAAAAAAAAATAAAAATTCAGTAATCGGTTAACAATCCAAACTTAAAACTTGTTTGTTCACCCCGAGAATTCAAAGTAATTTGGTATTTACTTCATTTCAGAGCATAGTGCAGCAATTTGCAAGGAGATAACATGTAACCAAAATACTTCACACTAAACTACCGGCTTTAAAAGCAATGTGGTATTTGAGCCCATCACAAGTCCCTGCAAGTCCATCACAAGTCATTCAGTCTAATAATAAGCCAATTCATACGCTATTCGAAATGCATTCTCGTCATGATCACCCTCAAGCCCTAAGACTAACCTCGTGAAAGGACTTGTGATGGACTCAAATACAACACTCTTTACAAGCACTGGTTCCAGTCAACCACACGTACGTGTACATTTTATATAATCCATAAAAAATGAAGTACAATAAGCCGAGGTATACATGGCCTATATTAGCTATGGTAAACTCCATTCACATGGGCGTACCCATGTCCTACTGCAAGTGGGATTTGTACTCCCAACTGAAGTAATGCTCAACTGTTGGATCCAAAGATAGACACTCAGACAGGGCTATAAACACTGATCGCAGTATTTCTTGATAAAGCAGCATTTCTTGTCAACATCTCAAACATTACACTCTGCAGTGATTGCATTATCCGGAAATATATTTAAAAAAATACTTCTTTAAAATTACGTAAGCTAATTTGTACAATGACATACATGTATCCTTACAAAATATGTACAATTTGAACAGGGTAATAGTTAAGGCCAATTTTGCACATGATTTTACCTGTACAAATATGTACATGCAATTTGAATTAGTTTTGTAAGACACTTTGTAAAAAAACCCAAAATGATAGATAATAAAAAACATACTCAAGGGCCCCTTCAACAGAGAACAGTGATAAACCAAGTTAATCAACATGAGCTGGTGTACACAGTCCCTAAAACTCTGTCTACATGTACACGTACAAAGGCATTTCAGAACTGGGACTACCATCTGTAACTTCAGTTGGGGGAAACTGTCAAGAATAGCCGAGGACGCTGGTACAACCACAATGATGAAAGTACATGAAGCGGGCTGAATGCCTTACTTGGAAATAAATTAGTCTCAATGCAAGGCGCTGGTGGCTGTAATTTAATATCACCAAAAGAAAACAATGAGGCCAAGACTACACGCCATGCTACCGCCCTTCCGAACTTCAATAAAATGAGCGCGGTGGCTGCGCTAAACGCAGAACCTAAATACAGCAGCGTGGTGCCACTACCATTTGAAACGATGATAGCATGCCATACCCTGTCAAGCTAAAATGCTTGCAGTGCCGAATTCAATTTGCCAGTCCGAATTGTGCTGAACGCCATGCTATTGCCATGCCGAACTTAAAAATTTGAATTCTTTGAGTTCCACACAGCAGTAGCATGGCGTACAGCCTAGGCCTAATCGGGCCTGAGCTGAAGTGCACCCTCACCGTTAAAAGAAAGACAGATGGTGATAAGTTTTCCGACCGGGTTCTAGCACGTGTTCACAGTGCAAGCAAAGACCACACATTCTAGGCTAAATTTGTTGTGCGTACTCAGAGTACTCCGTGTCAAATATAAACTTGTGCACCTGCACGGTGCATGAGTACCAAAGGACTGTCAATTTCATTTCAAAACATGCCCTCTTTTGTTCCTGCTCGGAGTGGATTACACGCGCAATTCTGTTCTACAGGAAACGCCGTAGCGCATGAACTGCTATTTCACTATCAGAGACACAGTAGCGTGTTCTGAATTACCTGAGCAGATAAATGTAGACTTCTTACACCTCTGCTGTGATGGCAGTTTGTGAGTGAAAAGAGTGGTTCATGTGCTGTACGTTCGCATGATTATGTGATTACAAACAGTAGCGTCTTGCACAAAGACTATACGGAAATTGAAGTACACATAAATTTAATGCATCACTTAAGACTTTGGAAGATAAGCAAACTTCCAACCAAAATGGCTAGAAATAATTGTAACTACATTGCATCATCTATGAATTCTTGTTGGTCTACGCAAAAACTCTTTGGCCAATTTTGGACTGCAGCTTTCAAGGGTATCACGTTCCATGTGGCTGGGCTGTACCTTCCTGATTTCTTTGCCAGCTCTCCGGTCTTTGGTGAATTTTGCAGTGTATGGGTCAGGCGGCTCAGGGTGGAAGATATGAAAATTCCTCTAGGAAAGCGTAGGCAGATTGCCTGTTGGTGCCAGTGTGCAGCGCAGAGTAGTACCCGATGTGCGTGAAGAGATTGGGTACCACGAGGTACTGTCTGAGGCTCTCTTGCTCCCTGAACGCTTCCAGGGCGAAGTCCAGAGGGAACCCCGGCTTGCATGTCACTCCATCCAGGTACTTCACAAGGCCTGCCACTCTCTCCCGGGGGAAGAGGACTGCCGGCAGGCAGCAGGAGGTGCCAGGGTCCAGGCGGGCGAAGTGCTTGGAGAGGCCATAGAGATGCAAGAAGTACGGCCGGCCGATGAGCCAGGAGGCGAGAAAGAAGTAGGCAAAGCTCACGAGGAAGATGCAATACGAGGTGGCAAGGTGGCCGCGCCTTCGGGACTTCTGATCCAATGCATGGTTGGCGATGGGTGATGATGACAGCTGTCCTGAGCAGAAGTGGAACGTAATGGTGACGAGGCTGGCTAAGACAAGTGACAGCGCCACCCAGTCGCCAACGAAGAAGGGGCTGCGATGGAAGTTGGCCAGCTCGTTGGGGAAGTTGAGCTTCAGCCAGGCCCAGTCATCCGGGCCCACCACGGCTCGCCCATGGGCGAATGCCCTCTCCAGGCGGTGACGCAGCAGGTGGTCCAGGACCTCGTAGAAGTTTGCACGTGGGAGGGCGTCATCCTGCAGCAGCAGGACATACTTGGCGTCAAACCGGGCAGCCGATTCCAAGCAGAAAGTATAGCCCTCTTTCTC
Organism: Acanthaster planci; assembly: GCF_001949145.1. The sequence goes on along the minus strand of NW_019091395.1, from coordinate 8,587 downwards.
CTCCTCGTGCCTCCAGCCGTCGTGCCTCGGGCGGTCCAGCGGGAACCGGACCACATGGAAGTAACCCGCTAGCCTATCTGCCTCCGGGTGGCTCCGTCCAGCCTTCTGGGTGGTGCAGATGAACGTAAAGACCTCGTCCTCAACTCCGTGCCTGGCAATGATCTTGTGCAGGCCCGCCATCACCTGTGTGAGATACTGTGTGCTGAAGGTTCTGGTCTTACGAGAGACGCTGATGACCCCCACGACGATTCGTAAGCTCCCCGCTTTGGGAAGTGCCTTGGACGGGCCATTTTTTGCCAGTGTCGCCAGATACTTTTCAGCATCGGACACCCTGTACTGGTTGAGTTGGAGGGCTTTCTGTTCAACATCCCTGGGTGTGACAAAGTATACTGAATATGGCAAATTTTGGCACAGCAGGGGAAGAACCAGGAGGAAAGTTACTCCATACACGATTGCAGTCCTCACCAAAATTCCTTTCCACTGGAAACATAAAAAAGCAAGTAAGAAAGAAATTACCAGTGTTAACGATGTGCTCTCCATGGCACCTGCCACATCATACATGTTCACAGCCTTTCAGTTAAAAACAGATAACATAAGGCACTGAGCACATATAAACCTGCATGAACAGCAATTGTTGGTACTTTAGTCAGACGGTCTAACTTGTAGGGCTACATGTATACCAAAGCGCTAAATCACAATATGTGACTTACTCAGTGAAAATGAGTCTTACGTCGCCAGAGCCACTTTTTTGAGTTTTCATTTGTACTGGAATGAGCAAATTGAGTTTTTTGTTTTGATGTATCACTCAGTTTGGCATCCTGATGAAAGTGGATACTCCATGGTGAAAAATGCTGTGGGTTCCTGTTAATTTACATGTACACATGAAAAATTTTTCTGAAGGACTTCTTACTCCAAAGTGGCTCTGGCGACGTAAGACTCATTTTCACAGAGTGGGTCGCATCATCAGATCATGTGAAGTCTGCTAGGCATATCCACAGCGCACAAGTCTACGTGTATGGAAAACTACAATACTGCATGGCTTATGTACATGTACAGCTGTTATCACAACTGTGTCTGTATTCCAAAACGATAAATCAACAAAGCCGGCGCGCCAAAAAACTAACACACAATTGGCAAATGAGCATTTGGGCTTGTCTTGTGTAAACAACACAAACGTGCGCCCAAATGCGCAACAGATCAATTTCGAAGAGGCTGTTTAATATGCATCATGATGATTGATGAGAAACGATGTGTGGTATACATGTATGTTATTGAGATATATATGCAACCATACGTATGAAGCCAAACCACGATATGTTTGTGTTTGTATTGCGCATGCCGAATGTGTATTAGACTTGCGTTGCAGCCGTTTATCGTTGTATCAACAGTAAAAACACCATCAATTTGTGTGAATTGCGGTAGTCAAGCGGTAACGGCATATTGGTTTGTGATGCATGGGGTGTGGGTTCGAATCACGGGTCGGAATTGTGGGCAGGGAGGGGTTTTTTTAAAGGAAAATAAAGCCCGAATGTTATTGGAGCCTAATTTCACACGTGAAGTTTTTATGGTTGGTTGAGCATCTAGATGTCATGCATTGTGCATGGTTGTGAACTGTGGTTTGGCTTCATAATCATATGTGTGATTGCATATATAGCTCATGTTATTGCATGGAGGTAGAAATAGTTATTGGCACGTTGCATTTGTCACGCCCCAACTATAGCATCAGTCCCAACTATAGTTGGGCCCGTCCCAACTAGAGTGCTACAGTTGGGCCGGCCCAACTACAGCAGAGAGGTCCTGCGTGCACGATGTGCCCTGCATGTGCCAAAGTCATATTGTTTACAAACGTCATGTCATTGGTCATAGGGCTAGATGAAGTGCCACATTTTATATGAATTGTGTCAAGTGTGGGACACATTGACTTGGATGATGTTGAGACATTTCCCACAGACATTGGTCAACAATAGTTAGGCCAGCCCAACTGCAGAACTACAGTTGGGACTGTCCCAACTATAGTTGGGACACATGCTATAGTTGGGGCGTAACACATTCACAGTACATCATTTGGAATTTGTGTCTTATTTCAATATATTCTTAAACCACGCACAAAAATATCTGTCCCTAAATTTAAGCTGGGAAAGAGTTCCATGAACACTAATTAGTAATTTCCCCATAAAACACTGTAAAATGTTGTGTTTTATTCCTCCATGAATATTGTAACAGCCATCAGAAGTGACATGTCCTAAAAGCGAAATTGATGCTTGATGGGAAATGATGTGTGGCATTCACGGTGGTAGAAATGGTTATTGACATGTTGCATTCACAGTCACACATAATGAAAATCAGTGATTATGGGTTTAAAATTCACACACCTGAACAAATAATGTTGAGGACGAAGTGTAGGTCCAAGTAAATACGCGTGTAAGGCACAACATAACGTCTCGCACAGCAAATAAACATTACACGAACGTTTTCACTAAGTATTTGATGTCATCACTGATGCTGGCCCCTAAAACACCGCTAATCCTGTATAAACCTACACCAAAACACTAAGTCAACATTGTTGACAAAAGCGGCATGCGCCCGGCCCAGCTCCTACTAAAAAATTCGCTGTAAATTTGATATAGCGCCGCCACACGGGTGATGGCTAATTAACTTCAGCTGAGAAAAATTAGGTCATCCCCACTAACCAATCAGAACGTCGACAATGAATCACGTGTCTGCATATCCTTTTGAAAGATGATCCAAAACAGAGGAACGTCGGAGTGATTCGCACCGTAAAGTTTGTTCAGGAAAACGGTAAGGGAATCATTTGTTTTCATCTGAAAAGTGAGATATTTTAGTATAATCTTTATGTAGTCAGTGTCAAGGTGTATTCATGACTGGTGAAGTGACGTTTGGGTTAGAGAATTGTTCAGGCCGAGTCGACCATCTGGGCTGTGGCCCGGGACTGCTCATGCTGCTCGTCCAACTAAGTTACCATGACCATTTTGAGTGACATTGGGTAACGTTCAGTTGTGTGTCAGCATGGTCAGTGTTCTATGCAGGAATGTTTTTGTTCATGATCCATGCATGAATCGTCTTGATCCAGATCCTCAGACAATCCCTGGGCCGGTTTCAGTGTTTGTTTCATCAGTTCACGAGGATCTGGATCGTGATCAGACGTCAAAAATGTTGTTGGTCATGCCTGGTCCACTAACAAAACCGATTTTGGGTCATTGAAGTTGTACTTGAGTCATTTCGTACCCAAGTCATTTCGTACCCTGGTTAACTTGTACCCGGATCAAGTCGTACCCAAGTTAATTCCTCATGTTCGTACCCAAGTTAACTCATACCCAAGTTAACTCGTACCCCCAAAATAAATGACACTGAAGCCGCTTTCAATGGTTAAGTTGCAGACTTGACCACAAACTTCTTTGAAGTGCCGCCATTATGATCGCTTTTCGTGCTGGCGTGGCTGCAATTGTGCTTCAAAGAGCAACAATAGAAATTGTGGATTCTCCCAAGACTATCCAAGCGGGAAGGTTGATGGCCAGCCCCCAAATAGCCCCAAAATGGTAACGTATACAACGCCTGCAAAAAAAAAAAATAATTACACTGCTTCGGTTTGTCTATCAAATTTTATTGCAAAAAGAAGTCACTCAAAACATTTACAATCTTAAACAGCACATCATTAATAAATTTATTTTACTGATACTGGCCTGTGTGCCTCCGGTCATCAGTACACTACAGTACTGTCGCAAACTGTACTACAAAGTTTGTGATAGAACTGTACGGCTGGAGGTGTTCGGGCTATTATTTTACCAAGTCAGGAAGAAAAAAGTCACTCAAATTATTGCATGCCAAAAGCTGCAATTTCAGTCGTGTTTGTTTCCATTTTCTGCATGCTTATACTGCACGCTGTACTTATATTCAAGTTTGTTTTCCAACAACGTTCTCCCGCAACGCTCAATGTCTGCTGCATAGCCCGCTCTGATGTACAGTGTGACCATTCGCATCAAGACTTCACTGGATCATCTCTAAAAACAAGAGAAAACATGGCGATGGCACTAACAATTTGACAAATGATATTTTTTCAAATTCAATATCTGAATTTAATATTCCCAACAATACATGTCAGGGAAAAATGCTTCCATTGGTCAGATTCAGTGTTGAAATTCATAGGGTACAAGTTAAGTTATGTGCGTTGGGTATGACTTGACTCGGGTACGAGTTAACATGGGTAAGACTTGACGCGGGTACGACTTGACTCGGGTTCGACTTAACTTGGGTGTAAATTTTGGGGTACGAGTAACTCGGGTACGAGTTGACCAGTTACCACAGAGATTAACCTACCTACATGTACCTACATGTAGGCATGCTAGGCGTAATGGATAGCATGAACCAGCTCTGGGATCACTGATCCCAATCCAGATCCACATGTGAAACAAACAGGCCCCGAATTGATGGCCCTGAACAATGATGAATGGCCGAGTTGTTTTTTATCCATCATTCATATAATTTTTAGTGTTTCATAACTGTCATGACTTTGACGTGTTTGAAATGCATGATTGCTCGATCTGTGCACAATTTGTCGATCTTGTTGAACAGTTTGCTAGTAAATACAAATAGCGTCTCACATCTAGGAGTGTCTGCAGCCATGATTTAGCAAGATTTCAGAGATGAACAGGACTTACATGACTTTTAGCCCTGTTAAAAATTTCTGCTCCTTTTAAATTCATTTATGAATAATATACTTTTAAAATTGTTATATGATTTCTGATGCTTTTCATTTGAATCTGCTTGAAACAAGCCTCCATAGTGCAATTTTCTCATTTAAAACAAAAGAAGATGTTCCCGTCCTTTTCATGAATTTTGCATTCGAATATTCCTATTCGAAAAATAATATTCGTGTGTTCGACAGTTGATCGGATATTCGGCACAGCCTTATCGGTGTGGATCCAAAATAAAGCCTCGTTTTAGGGTCATCGATGCCCCTTCCAACCATAAGCCCAAAACCCAGGTGACAGGGCACTGTCAGTCTGCCACTTTTGCTGTCGAATGAAGTGACACCTCAGTTCAAGAACCAGGGAAACATGTTATGGTTGTTAAGGTAACGTGTTGAAGCCAGAGATCACTTCTGAATCAAAGACTGAGCATCTGCATTCCTGTCAACAGGCTACCACATGATGCAGGCACATGTACACGTTGAACGCTAAATCAGTACGTTTTCTGTTATCCAGTTGACATTCACAGGATGCATGTACGTGTATGTTGTGTACATGCCCCATTTATTGGAAAGTACATTGTCACTTTCACCTGTAAGTACCCGGTATGCATATGCTGCTGTTGTGGTACAGTGTACATGCACTTTATGTTGGTGTATTGTGCATTGTGTACAACACAATGCAGTAAGCACAAAAGGAATACCACCCGGGAACATTCTGGGAAAGAAAGGAACACCACTGTTGAGTTCTGTTGTTAGACATGCCTTGGAACGTTTACGTTTTCCGAGCTTCATATTTTTCCTGACACCAGGGGCCAGGAACCTCACTGCTGCAGCTTTTGCAAGCGATTTAAGTAAGAAACACATGTGTGTTCGTGTACATGTACATGCGAGGGTTTTATCTAGGATTGAAACATCTGCGTGTTCCTTCCCAGCCAAGGTTCAAACTACATGTGCCTGTCCTCTCCAAGGAAATTTTATAAACTGTCTAAGGCCACACTTCCACTATACGGTACCTGGTATTTTGGAAGGAAATGTGAAGACTTATTTTCCAAAGTTGATTCCGTGGGTTTACCCAGAATATACCTCTGAGGGTTTTCTTCCCACCTCTAAAACTGTTGTTGCTTGCCACTGTCTCCTCTCTACTGGTTTCTTCAAGCTTGCCAGCAGCAGTGCCTAGGGCACTTCTACTCAAGGAATCTTTGGTGTCAAATGATCACTACTAGCAATTAAAAACTGGAGCTTGTACATGTACGTCAATTTTGAAGAAGCAAAAGCTGTCTGTCCAAATACATGTAAATGTATGTTGTTGCCTGTCCTCGGGATGGGGAGCTCATGACAAGTCATGCTGACACACATTCATACATGTTATGTACAGTACATGTACATATTGGGTACAAGCCTCACATAAGCTTTAGACCTCAACTTTGCATGAATAAAATTAAACCGTGCACAGACTTTTGGGGATACCAACCCGCGGGAGCATCAAGCCGGAAACAAAGTTTCTTTGACAGTTGAAATGCTGGCGGGCACCTGTTTTTTTCTCTCAACGTGACTCGTTCCCTTAGCCAGTCCCTCCTCCCCCCCCCTCTTTCCAACCACACAAAGCCATCCTGGGATCAGGTAAAAATAAATAACCCCACAATCAGGATGTCCAATTAGACAGGAGCCCCTTACTCATAGGGTTTGCCTGCTGGGGACGACTGTTGATCGGAACCGGGGAAAGTAGAAAAGCGGCAGAGCGTGCGGATACATGTACTTGAGTTGTAAGCTCAGAAGCAAACAGCGCCCACTTTGTGTCTGGGAGGAATCATTGTACCGGTGCATGGAGGATGTAACAAAGTAGGTACATGTTCATTTACGTGCATGTGCAAAAGTCTAAAAATTTATGCTCAGCCTAATGTACTAGAGCCCTCCTTTTGGTGTAACCGTCAAAAACAGTAAAAAATTCCTTCATCTTCCCCTGTACGTGTACATAGACATACATGTACATGAAAGCTTGGAGACCACGTGTGGCTAAAAATTCCTTGTTGGGCAACTGAAAATGAAGTTCGGACAACCAGATTTTAGACTCCCCTGCCCGAAGGGCAACTGTATATCCTACACTGTATGCCACTTGACTGATTTTGATTGATAGGACAACTGTTGAGAATGCATCTTTGCATAGGAGGGCTAGCTAGCTAGCCAGTGCACCAATACATGCAGAAACTCTTAACGCGCAAACAGTACAGATTTGACCAGGCTTGTACCACTTACAAAACCTGAGTTTAGTCCGCCTGTGAAATTTGGGTGTCCAGATTTGTCCCAGACCAAACAAGTTGTAGTATTATTTTTTAAACTTTTACACAACGTGAACATGTGTCCGTGTCTTCATGTGCATGTGATTGGCTGTGTCTATACCGTCTATATTCATCTTCCCACATACTCGTAGGTCATTCCATTTATTTCAGACCCTGTTGTCATTGGTGGACAAATACCGGTGTACACGTGTACATGTAAACTGCATCTATCATGGAAAGTGAAGAGTGTGATATTTATTGACAAGGCTGGACAAAAGTAGCAACCTGCATGTCCGAATTCAAATTTAAATTCAAACTTACGAATGTATCATGTCAAGCAATCATGCAAACACAAACGCACAGAGAAGAGGAAAACCAGGGGATCCAGAAATAAACCAAACTATGTATTTAATCCTTCAAGAGCTGAATGTCCCATCACCCCACAAGCATCACTAAATGGTGCTGATGAAATACATAAACATACCGATATGCTTAACTAGTGGTAATGAATACTAAATTTCAAACTTCATAGCACACGTGTACACAGATACTTTTTAGCATTGAAAGTTGTTTGACAGCATGACAGCCCAAGTGACCTTGGTGCATTTATGTGTACCTAACAGCTGATGTTTACTATAGGGGAGTGTGTGTTCCTTCCTGTGTGTGTCTTTTGCTATTGTGACAAATTTAAATCCATACAGGGATGTACATGTACGTACAGTATGTAAATACATGTACATGTAATGGATAATAACATACATGTACATATAACTTGCATGTAAATTTGAAAGTGACCTGTCTGTTACACCTGGTCCCTTTTTGTACGCTCCTTTTTAGAATGTGCACAATACAACACAAGTGACAGCACCCCGTGTGTAAGTTCCCATTATATTTGTGGCCTGTTCATTGAAGTGAGTCAGAGTTTGTGTGCATGTACATGTGTATACATCCATTGTGTTGTGACTCAACTAGTTACGTTGGGTAACTTGAGTTGAAAGCACACAAAAATTATGTACCAGTATCACATGTTCTGAGGTTTGTGTAAGATAGAGTGACCAACAAATACGAAATGTCATACTTGAGTTGTAGAAGAATTGTTCTGTGTTTGTGAAAAAGAATTTCGACTTTGAAAAAAAAAGCAGAAATATTTTATCATTCAGCACAAAAAACGTAGAAATCTCACTAAAAATGGAAGCCACGTCTTCCATATAGAATGGTAAATAAAAAATGCGTCTGCCATTAAGTACATGTACGTACGTGTATACAGATATTTGTTAACTGACCACTTAAATCAAAGCTACGGTGTTAAGGCCACACCATTTGCTAAAAATACCGGTACCGACGCCAATGCCTACACCAGACCCATGGCTGTTTGCTGCAGCCACTCTGGAATGTAACGTTATATCCGCAGTCCAGTCCGCTGCAGTTAGTCACTGTACATGTATTTTCATTTTGGTGGACAGTGAAAAATGAGAGTTGATAAACATCGGGGATAATCTGCTTGGGAAGGAATGGCTGAAATATTTGGATGTTTAAAGCGACGTTATTTGAGGATTTTTTTTTTGGTTTTGCACTTATGAGCTGCTGTTCTGTATCTACTGTA
>NW_019091394.1:1949011-2006373 GCF_001949145.1 Acanthaster planci | reverse complement strand
GAGTAATTGCACAGGAAACGTTAAGTCGCATGAAACACATTTAGGTCAATATGCAAATCGAGGTCAAAGCTGACCCTGTAAACTCTCCTGAATATGTAGTACTCTATTTCACAATACATGCAATTAACTTACTTATAATTAAATGTAATCTACCCCTGCAGTATAATGCTTTTAAAGCCTGATTCTGTAATTTTTAACAGGACTTTTTCAAAGTTGAAAGTTTCCTTATGTTATTGACATTTATTACGAGTAGATTACCGAAACACTTTACGCTAAGACTGTTTTTTATCGTGATACCGTAAATGTGTACCCCTATTCTCGTCAGCTGGATTTTGTCAAATACCAAACACGTTTGTTCAACGTGGAAGTCGTTTGCGGTGTTGCAGGTGACGCTACATGGAACAGCATTCTTTCACTTACGCTGCTAGGTAGGGTGAGTGGTTCTTGCGACGAATAGCCAACAAAATTCAGCATGGAGTTTGGGAGCGAAATCTGTTACAGAGGTTGCATAGTTCAAAGTTGACTGAAACTGAATGATTTACAGCAATTTGAAACTTTTAACGTCGTTTCATTAGACGTGTAATGTAGAAGTCTTGTATTACGCTTTCAGCGTTAAGAAACTGATTCGACTTGAACATTTACTGTTTTGTGTTTCGTTTTAGCTGTCAACTAGAGCCTTATTAGATTTCCTGAGTTTTTAGGCCCTGCTGTAATGCATTATTGAATGAAGCTGTAACTGACTTTACAAGTACAGGTTTTCAGATGATTCTTTGGCCGTTCTATTTCACTTAATTACTATTTTATAATAAAACGAATTTTAAAATAACAATATTTTTAACAATAATTTTGTTCCCTTTACTTGCACCGTCTACTCAATTAGCACCCTTCGCCTTTTCGGTCCATCCCCGTTAATGGAATGGCATTCCCGATGACGTCAGATGATGAAGTAATCCATTGGTTAGTCTGAGACCTATTATTCAAAAGCGCCTTCCTTTAATTCCCATTATGTACCAAATATAGCTTTTGTCTTTTTCTGCATACTTATGGCTAATAACTCCTTCTTTACTGTATTACAATTAGTTGCCATCAAATATTACAGTTTTTGTAACTTTTTGCAGTCGGCTATTGTCAGGTCTTTTATGCCTTGTCTGTCCTGTGTTTTTGTCTCATAGTTGTTCGAGTCGTTGTTCTTGTTATGCCATGTTATTAATAAGGGCTATGTTTTACAAACCTGTGCTCATTTAACAGCCTCATGCTGTTTTCTTTTGTCGTTTGTACGTGGACCATTTTTTTCTTATCACAGGTTCTACTTTCTTTCATTAAGTATCTTTTGCCACTTTGCTAACTTCAATGTACCAAGTTTCTTTAATTTCCTCTGTATTTTCTTACGCTCATCCATTTTGTCGATTTCTATGTACCTATTTCCCTTTTGTTATAGGTGTATTTTGCTTTGAGAAAGGTTATGGAATAAACGTCTTCTTGAAATGCAACAATTCTTCCATGTCGGTTTCGTCTTTGGTGAGATGGTAGCGTAGCTGGAAAGCCAGCTTTTTATAACCTACCGATTTGTATTACATTAATTACAACTCAAAACCAAATTCATTTGTAATGACCGTATTGCCACATTTGAGGGTGCCTGGCGACAATTTACCCTGACCTTGAACAAGCAGGTGGGCGTCCAGGGATTCAGGCAACATCCTGTGATGCATCGGACCAGCGGAAAGTTCGATTCAGCAATTTGTTGAGTTTCCGATTGAAGGGCGCATAGTATCGGTGCAAAGTCCGAAGCAGAGTGGCGTTAATGAGTGGATGAGGGCGCCCTTTAGTACCGCCCAGGCAGGCCTGGTTCTTCCGCGCCTCCTTGAAGTTGAAGCAATAAAATCCCTTCTCTTTGTTGTACTTGAAATGGCGGCGGGTGAAGAAGGGTCGGATATCGAGGAACCTCTCCGCCAGCTTGAGCTGCGGTAACGGGTCCCTGGCAAAGGCGTCGCCGTCCAGAATCAAGAATCTCTGGCGGGGAAATTGAGAAAACCACCTCGGGAGGAAGTCGGCGTAGCAACCTTTCGCCAGGATGAGATTGTAAGTCTTAAGACTCCCGTTGGAGTAAGACACAGCTTCTTCAAAAGAGGGCGCTATTTCAGATCGACACCCTTCCTTTATTTGAGGCATGGGCTTATACATATTTGGGCGCGGCCCCATCTTGTTCTCCATGTCCATCAAGTGAAGATACTCAGACACCGCGCGGTTCACCGGATCCCGTAAGATAAGGATTAGCTTAACTTTAGGTAAGGCAATTTTGATTAGTCCGGGAGCGACTATTTCAGGGTAATATCCCGGGGACCCCTCCATGGTCAGCTGGCCTGGGGTCGAGCAGGCCATCATGTCTCGGTAGGCCTCCAGGTCCGGGTGCTGATTAGAGAAAGTGAAGAAATTCACCATTTCATCAATGCGCATAGCGATGTCGGGATGATGGTGCAGAAAGCTCTTGAGGGCGTAGGTGCCGCACTTCATCACGCCAATCACGATGGCTCCTGGCAATCGCTTCTCGCAGCCGCTTCCCTCGTTCGTCCTCGGTGGAGGCATCGGTTTGGGGAGAGTTGACTCGCTCGGTGGTTGAAACGCCCTGTGCGATTTTCCAAGAACGGGTCGCTCACGGAGTCGCGCATTGTCGGGCTGACGGACACCACTCACCTCCGATTCGATGACGACACTGGCCAAGTTAGACCACAGTAGATACGCAGTACAAATTGCCAGTGAAAAAGTCAAAAATACAACTGTTGTTTTTCCATAACCACTGCTTCCCAGAGCCATTTTTGTCTTTGAAAATGGCGAAGAAGCAGTGCAGGTGGCTTTCAGCGAAGACCTTAATTAACCCGTTGAGTTTACACAAACTAGTAACGAGGATAGTATCCGGGAACCAGACTGTCAGACACGCATGCCTACGATGTGACGTTCCTCCTGACTCTTGTTGGTTTCCACACCCACGAGACAGACTTTGTACTGGCGCTATTGTGAAGGTACTCAGGCTTGGCATAGACTTCAAAAGCCCGGACAACAAGATATCAAAGGCTGGTGCGGTTAAAATAAATAGTCGCGAGGTGTGAGGTCGGATTCTATAGTGTGTTCGGTGGTATTAAGTGAAGCCCTGCTCAGTATGTCAAAAATAAGAAATTTGACCAGGAAAACGGATTGATGTATTATTATCTATAACACTGGTGGGGGGAGGGCGCTGGGCATGGAATAGGAAGGGGAAAACAAGGAAGAGAACTTGGGGTCAATAGGAAAAGGGAAGGTGAACCCGGAATGATACACTAGGAGACTAGAGAAAAGGTGTAAAGTGTAGCAGTCAAACGAAAAACTGCAATCGTGTACCAGATTCGTCCATCCAGATCGTCAATACTTCAACTGTGAAATGGATGGAACCCCATATCTTAATTTTCCCGATCGTGCATGATCCATTTAATCGTAATCCATTAGAAGACGATTTCCATTATGCGTGTCAGCACTTGGGCCAAGCGTTGCGTAGGCCTAACCTTTATTATCACCTCCGGGGCGATTTTAACGGCCAAATGTGACGCAGGCAAATGTTATATTAATGAGTCGATCTTTGTGTCCGTGAAAGTGAAACGCATGAACGTATTATTTACGCAACGCACCCCCAATAGGCGCCTTTAGAGTGAGTGAGGTCAATTTCTATGAAATTTTTGCACCAAATTTTTTCTTTTAATTAATAAATTTTCATTTTATTAAAATTTGTTTTGTTCTTTCGGTTTTCATTTTTAAGGGGGTTGATGGGTAAAAGCACAACTTGTTCTCCCACTTACGATGCCGAGAAATCAGCAGAGGATTAGGTGAGCCTTACGTCATATCTCCAGACAAAACAACCAGGAGCATTTTAGAGCCAGGCGCTGCACTCCACATCTTTCTACGATGGGCGTTTCTGTCAGAGGCCAAGATTTTTCCAATATGCTTCCCAGCTCGGCTGTGAATTCGTTGCGTTGTCATTTTAGCGGGCGAATGAAGTGTGACTTTGCAAAAAACAAAACAACCAAAAAACAAAAAAACACCTGAAGTCCCAAAAATAGGCTAAATATTAAAGCCATCTCTCAATAGAAGTTGGAAGGAGGGGAAAAATAATAAAACCCGGCCCCATCGCCCCCAGATAAAATCATTCTAGTTTTTATTTCATTTTTTTGTAATGGATGAGGCATTCCGATCAGTTCCCTAGAGGGCGCTTTTAACTTTTGATCATCTGGGAAGAGCCGGTACACAGACGTCGTAGATACGTGCCAACAAATGAATGATTGTAGGTACAGGTTGACGCGTACGTGTATTAAGCTTCCATGTGTGACTTCGTGGTAGCATTGCTCAGCTTGCGGGCTGAACGCAGTACATGTAGACTGATTATTGAGGGCTGGCGTTATTCAGATTTTCATTCGTCGTTGTCATACTATGGACGAGGTTATCAACCTGAATGTGGGAGGAAGCCTGTACACCACATCACTGTCGACTCTCACCCGCTACCCAGACTCCATGCTCGGCTCCATGTTCAGCGGTCGCATCCAGTCGGCCCGCGACGCGCAGGGCAACTACGTGATCGATGGCGACGGTCCGCTCTTTCGCTACGTCCTCAACTTCCTCAGGCGCTCCACCCTGACCCTGCCGGACGACTTCCGGGAGCTGGATCTGCTGGCGGCCGAGGCCGACTTCTACCAGATACGGGAGCTCATCCAGGCCGTGGCCCGGCTTCGGGAGGACCAAGAGCGACAGGGAGAGGAGGCGCGGAGGCAGGCAGAGCGCATCCCGGAGATGGAGTTCGTGGAGGTGGAGTTCGAGTGCGCTTCGGGCCAGTGGATCGTCTTCGGCAGCGCCGATGTCCTCAAGAGGATTCCCGTGGTGGTTGGGTCCTTCAAGGACGGCCACACCTTCAAAAGCCGGCTGACGCGGTCGGAGGAGTACGGGCTGAACCTTCCTCGGGGCCAACCCGTGAACCGGGTGCGGCTGTTCCGAGAGACGTCGCTGCTCGGCTTCAGGCTGGCGTGTACGTCTTCCAGCGGCGGGGACGAGCGATCCACGGACCGATGGGTCTTCGCTCGTGAGGTCAAATGATGACTTCTTTTCAGATAGACTACTTCGTAATCATTACTTCCATGGCATATCAGCTGACACAATGTTCCATCCAGGGACATCATTTGGGGGGGGTATTTATCGTACCTCGTAGCTGAGTCGCCAAGCAATATTTCTTCCAATAATATTTCCATATTATATTATTTTTTCAATAATGATGACCGCACCTATAGCTTTGCGGTAATTCTCTGTCACTTTTATTAAGAATGGCTTTAGTAGTCATCATATATAGTTTTATATATAGAGTAGAGAAGGTCACCAATAAAGGTCCCTCGCTTTGTGTGTTGAACTCCACGTGATCACGCTTACCTGGAGCGAAAAAATCATTAACTGAGTCCGCACTCTTCAAGGCGAATTTTCGTGGAAACCGTCATCATCATGTGGACCCGCGCAGTTCACGTGACGGCTTTGCTGCACCCGTCGTAAGATTTCATACAGGACCTCCTCTGTTCACAGGAGTCTGTTCACGGAAACCGCATGGCAGTGAAGAAGCAGCCTTTTTTACGTCCTGAGACGAACTCATCTCTATATCTTGAGCCATAATTTGAGTCTTCTGGGTGGGTCAGAGAGTAGATGATCATCGGCATTTTAACCACCTAGTGTTTAAATCTGCCACACTGTAAAACCTTTGGTGTTAGAATTAACACTTTTTGGTGTTATTAGATGACCACACCATAGGGTGTTACTTTAACACTGATGATGTTACTTTGCACACCTATAAATGTTACAATGCACTGAAGGGTGTTAAAAGTAACACCAAATAATACCAAAAGTTTAACACCAGTGAAAAGTGTTGATATAGTCCTCCGATAACACCAGGTTGTTGAATTTAACACCTGAGTTTTTGCAGTGGGCGTATACATAGCCACGCTTATTGTAAAGCCAATGTAGAGAGATTCCGTATTACGTTGGCCAACACGGGTTGGTTTGGCATGAATGCATGACTGGAATCTGTTTCTAATTACACTGGACGGAACATTTAAAAGGCATTAAGCCCCGACCTTCTTTTTCATTATTATGCGTACAGGCGTACTGTCGTAAAAAAAATGATACAGATCTGAGGACCAGATTTAATGCATGAAGCTATAGGCATGGAAAGAATTATCATTTAACCGTCAAAAATTGCTGGAGGCCTCGGATATATGACTAGGCTGCAAACCTGCGCAGTTGCAGATCAATGCACACGACGCGCACTTTATAACCAGCTCGCCATACTGATAAACTGGAGGCTGCTCATCATTAATTTCTTGTGGGGCAAAACACTCTCAGCTGGAGCGAGACAGAATTTAATCACTGGAGTGTTCCCACGGCCGGCCTATCCTGCATACATACAGCCGTGCACGAGTCATCCGTGCAAACATGGGCCGTATTTGGATCGCTTTTTATTAATAACGCCGTTTTGCACACGCCCATGCAGCCCCTGCCTCGGGATATCAGCATCGAGATGATTAACATAATTGGACGACGAGGTTGACTCTGCGCCAGCGTTGCTGTATTATTGCCGGCATAAAAATCATGGTGCATGGGGCCCACGTCAGTCAACATTCCACACGCGTGGAACATTCCATTTTTTTGCTGATGACCCCAAATGCCGTGACTGTTCAATTATGCCCCTCGATGCAGAATTGGTCAATTATGCCCCTCGATGCAGAATTGGTTGATTCGGTGATTTTACTGCTTCATTCAGGTTTTCGAAGAGGAGCTCAAATGCAGATATATCGTTGGTGTTTACAACGAGACAGAGGGTGGTAGTTTGGACCAGATATGATTGAGCAGATACGAACAATAATGCTGCAGGTGCCTACATGTTTATTAATTTTAAAAAATCCTATCAATATCATGCATAATTTGCCTGAAAACGACTGCAGTCCGTTATTTTAATAGTGCCGCTACTGGGGAGGATTTAGTTTACAATTATTGGGAAAGTGGTGAAAACACCGGATAAATTTTGTTCCCTGTGAACTGCACGATGTTGATGTAGCTGTGTAGAAGTTTCTTCGAGGTTCAACGCGCAACGATAGAAATTCTTGTTTGAAAACGAACATGTCCAGAAGGGGTTAAGTCACAAGTCACTTTTATGATAATTACTTGCCCCATCCCGTCGACTTTTTTTTCTCCAGTATGACATCTTTGCAGTGTATTTATTGTCTGCACAGACCTTTCAATCATTTTCCCACTAAGAATGACTCGCAATCATTTTGAACCGACTTTATGAATATTGATCTTAAGTAAACCCAGGAAGATGCTATTTAGGGTGCATATTTTTTATGCTCAAACTTTGAACTCCAAATTTGGCATTGGAAAATATTTCTGAAAAAAGGGTTGCTCACTGGCTTACTGCCATATACTTCGACAACAATAAATTGCCCAAAGAAATGAAATCTACGATAGCTCCCTAGGAACATTCAAATCAGAAATACGGAAAGCCGTGACCAGGTCCGCTGATCTATGGAGTTGTTAACTTGGTTGCCAATGTTCATTGGAGCCGGATCGGGAATTTCCCCGTGTTCTCCTTTCCCATAGGTTTTTTTGCGGATTTTTACCCATTCCGTGATCAGTATTCAATTAATGCCTTGATTGTTTAAATGTTCACATGTGTATGATATTTCAGTGGTCTGTATTTGTAAATATTAACGTTTGTCGTATGTGTCAATATTACTTTTCGTCGTGAGTTTTTAACAATTTCATTAATTTGCAATGGTTGCAGGGCCCCAATGGAAACCAGTTTGTAACTGTTTGGGCATATCCTGGGTAAAGAAATGGACTTTATAAATCTTACTTGTTTTGCAACGCGATATTTGTATTGCGCTTATAAAAGAGTCAAGTACATGTAGTAAAAAACAGTGGAAGCCTGTGACAGCGTCGTGGCATGCCGTCTTTTCGAATAGCGCCCTCTTTTGACCATACCCAACAATGCGCATCTCTATCGTACCGCTCATACAATCGACTGTTCAATATCGGTCTGCCTCGTCGAGTCGCGTCGTATATTGTCAAACCCGTAAGTGTACATTTCGCTTCTTTCCACAAGGAAATAAAGCCATTTTGCTCTTCGAAGGATATTTTGACATGCTATGGGCTAAAACTTTCATCACACTTGTGATTTGGTTTTCTGGTGTTTTCATGTAATCGATGCAGGGACACATGACACCGATCTTGTGTGTCCTGGGTTACGGTGCGCTTACATGTATCTGTCATGTGTCTGTCACGTCTGTATAAATGTCATCTTCTGACACATCCCACTAACTTCTGAACCAGCTGAGCACGGGTATGGAACTCTTCACTAAAATTCTCCAAAACTACAAATCACGAAAACAAAATGAAATATCCTGCTATAGTAATTTTAATACTAGGCCTAACGTTGCAACTTTTGGGGTTCGGAGAAAAATACTTAAAAACACATGAAAATGCCCACATGGTCTCTCACCAAGCTTAGACAGTGTTGTTAGACTCAAATCAAGTCATACTTAAGTTGTGTGGCTCTTCCCCAGTCAGCCATCCCTTACGGAACATGCAGTACACGCTCGGCCACTTTCATAACGTCTTGTAAGGTACCCTCATTTTATAGCTTTTCCGCGATATCAATCCGGCATCAATGCCAAAGATTGCACAATGTGTGTCACCAGTCAGTAAGTCCAACTTGACCATGGAGGTAGAAAATTCCTGCCTCAATGACTTGACGGGTTGGCCAATCAGACTCCCTTCCCTTTATATGTACATGTAATTAATCATAATTTGATAACTGCATGTATGAACTACATGTACGTGATCTTGCATAATGTAGTCAAACTCGTATATGTAGACTTGTTCATTATAATGCAGGTACTTGTATGAACGATGTAAAAAGAAGTCCAGGAATTTGATTGGCTGCTACTACTTTAGGATTTGCTGTGAACAAATGGTTGCTAGATTTGTCAAGTCGGGAGTTCTGAACTCACGGTAAAAAGTGGACATAAAGAGGGGGCGAAGCAAATCCTGCTGCACGGCCTCCATATCCAAAGCATAAACGCAGACAATGTCACGGAAGATCATGACTTGAATCAAGTCTACTCGAACCTGGTCTACAGGAACCAGATCTTGTACTGCGCTGCAGGCAGAGACACTACATGTACATGATTACTTGGTCTTGGAGGGTTAATTTACTGATTAGGGCATGTTTCATCATGGTATAATTTGTTCAATGCTGGCTTTCGAAAAAGGATGTAGGGCTATCAGATGGTGGCAAATTGTTAAATGTCCATGTGGGGTATGTGGACTTTATTTATACACAAAATACTTCCATTTCATCAATGTGTCAAGATGCTTGGAAGGGCTTCTTTCATCATGTTCATGGGTGTTACCCTTGAAACGTGTAGATAAGTACACTACATGTACTCACTAGGCATTTGAAATAACAGCAAGTCGTGCCAAAAATCTGGCCTTTGATTGCGGCAAGTCGTTCTGGGAGATTAACAAAGAAAAGGCCCACGCTAATCATGCCCTCGGGGAGCTGCAGAAATCTTGAGTGATGGCACACAATACGATGAGTTTACAACACAGGACCCATTAAATCTGGCTTCAGTCCGCGGAGGTTTCCAGGGTGTTTGTGCTATAGGGACTCACTGAGGTGTAGCGGAAATCCTCCGTTTCCTGAAACCCACAGTAGAGTCACCGCTGGGGACTTTTTTGTTCACGTTAAAGAGAAAAAAAAAAAGGGTTGGAGGGTTGTTGCTCTGTTGGACAGTGCGTTTGTAACGGCAACGACCTTAGATAACACAACACGGAGTGGTCCACTTGTTTGTTAGTGTAGGCAGGGACACGGTCCTTTTTTTCTGTCAAGCACCCCCACTTGTCTGCAACATATCTACACTGTACCTTACGAAAACGATGGCATCTTAAGTTGGGAAGCTGTTACTTTTTGTAATTCAAACAACAAAATGAAATCGGCAACCAAGACTAGCACAAAGTCGAGAGATACAGGCTACAGTGGAAGTCAGTTGTGGTAAGTTCGGGGAGTGCTTTTTCATTTGTTACCATTCTTGAGTGAAACTTGCATCAAACGAACCACTTGCTGTTGTGCCGAGGATGGCCCAAGCAGGTGCACATTAAACATTTCTGTCGGAATTGAACGTTGATTAAGACAGTTTAAACTTGAAGATGTTGAAACTACCAACATGTACCTAAAATATATTTTCACACTTGTGACGTCTACGTAGAACGGGTACATAGAATGTGCTGTACAGTACCGGTTAACTTAGGTACCCAGGTAGGCCTACATGTACGTCCGTACACCTCCTAGTGCGAAAGTTTGATACTACGGTACAGTGTTGTACATGTACATGGTATCGTCGTGTATCACAAATTCTGTGAGGCACACTCCAGTCAGTTCTGCTACCCTTCTGTTGAGAATTTATCATTGTACTACTTTTACATGTAGGTGAGAGAACGAAAAATTGAAGGAATGTAAAATCAAGGATCCTACAAATCCCCCAAACTTGAAACACCAGGAACGGGCAGTTGTATACATGTACACATGTAGAGTGTATCGCTAACTGTGTGATCGAATAATAAATTATTCGAAAACAAACATTACATGTGGCGTGTGTCTTTGAAATCCGAAGTAATACAACAGACATTTTTAGAAAGCAAATTTAAGTGCATACATGTACATGTATACCTGTGTATACAGGTGTAGGTCTGCATTGGGCAATGGAAGAGTGTGCATGTAAATCTCTCATCATGGGATCATAAAGAGGGATAGGCCTACTGTACATGTACATAATACACAGCAATGGTATCAAAGCTGATTTCACTGGGGAACTTAAAACTACAAACATTTCATCTATGTTCGTCAGCCTTCTTGTCCGGATTTCATACATACATGTGCTGGTATGTACGTGTAGGAACAGGTTACATGTGTTCAGTTAGACATACATGAATTCACCATTAATTGGTCATGAAATTGCGGGACTTTGTTTCAAGGATTTCAGACGATGGACTGCATGTACACGTACTTGTAAAATTTTCCAAACAGTTTCTATTGAGGTACCAGTCTACAACCCAACGACACACTCAATAAAAGCTGAAATGTAGAAAGTACAGAAACCATCTCATCCACTCAGAGCACCATACATGTACATGTACCAGTGATACTTTTTCACTGTTACATTTGGAGGTGCTTTGGAAAGATTTTGGTATCCGGTGCACACTCGAAGATTGTTCAGCAGGGAAGGCACCTGAGCATGCACGCATCGTTTTCCTTCTAAAGGGACAGAGCAAAGTTTGTACGTATTCGTGTACATTTGTAGTTTGTACAAGCAACACTAGATGTACCGGGTACCGTCCGAAGGCTGCTACATTTTTAACCTGTTCAAAATTACCGTAAGCCCAAGGGCACAAGGGCTTTGAAAGAACCCAATCAATTTTGCCCTAATCCCTCCTCTTTTGATTTGGGAAAGTGCCGGCTTGAATACAAAGGAACTGGTCACTTTGTTTTCAACCCCCCCCCTCGACTGGTGACTTGGATCACAGAGCAAGTTGGATGATGGCTGAAGTGAAGGATGTCATAGCAACTTTAGCACTGCATCCTTGAATCAGCGGATTAGTATGCCTGGATCCCATTATCTGAGCTGAGCGGGGCTTTGATCCCTCAGATTTACGTTTTTTCTCCAGGGAGAGGGAGCTTACAGAGCACCCTGTGTACATACATGTACAATGTACAATGTACAATGTACATGCTGTGTAGTACAACGTCGAACACAGGACTGATGTGTATGCAGCTTACATTCCCATGATCCTACAACGGCATTCTGTGTGAAAGCTTACCAAACCATAGCTTGGTCTGTGCAGCACATAATGTACATACATGTACTAAATAAATGCACGCATACATGTACATGTAATGTACATGTACGTACATGTACATTCACAGTGTACACATGTAGAGTATACATGTTCAGTTCTAGAGGCAGAGCGCGCATAGAGAGCGCATATGGTACTGTACATGTACATCTACTGTACATGTACATGTACATCTACTGTACATGTACATCTACTGTACATGTACATCTACTGTACATGTACATCTACTGTACATGTACATGTACATCTACTGTACATGTACATCTACTGTACATGTATGTACATGTACAGTGTATGTGCTGGTACATGTACTAAACACCCAGGTGAGCATGCACGTACATGTATAGTGCGTACATGTGTGTACAAAAGTTTGTTGCATTAGGATGCCGCCCTTTTTATTACATGTACATGTATCTTCAAAGTGTAAGTTTAAGTGATCGTGTATTTTAGCCAGTTGAATTCATCTGTTGTTTCTCGGTCACCAGTTTATCCAGTTACCGGTACATTTTCCATACATTGTATACTGATAAAGTAAAAGAAAACGTTTTATTTTTAAATGTTCAGGATTAGGGATGAAAAATTCTCATCAAGTTGAATGTCTTTAATTTAGAAATTCACAATTTCTGATTCCTGCTTTGACATTGCTAGCCCTAAATGTACTGTGGGTTAATGAGGAATGTCCCCAAAAGTCCAAATTATGCTGCTTCTACTGTTGCTTTTTTGCAAAATATCCGGGTGATGTTACTCGTTTAAGTAAACCAGTAACTGTCCCCTAGACTTCTTGTGTGCATTGCGTCATGTCGTACAGTATGTACACCCAGACCCACACAAAACACTGAAATAACCCACAGGACCAAGTCACCCGCCTACATGTATACATGTACACAGCATTGACAGAAAAAAACCTCAACACTTTTGTCGCACTGAACCGCAAAAAATAGTTGAACAAGTCGATTGAATGCGGAGCTTCTGAGATAAGATCTGCACATGATGTGTACATGCCCCAAGCCCTGCGGCCGGCCGAGCCATTGTGCATTATATGGGGTAATTGATCAATTTGGATGGGAGTTGTGCTTCAGGGAGTGGCCCTGTTGCATGTGTGGCTGTACATGTATGGTATAATTTATTTTGGTATGCAAGGCAAATTGAATTGAGCTCTTACTTGCCATAAAAACATTGCTTTGCATTCCACCATTTAAGGATTCTAGGCGGAGGGTTGGGTCCGTTGTCTGCTGGACACCCAGTGCGACATATTGGATACTCCACTTTATTTGCAGTGAGTCTTAAACTTCAGCTGCTTGGACACTATGTTTTGTTCTTTTTTTTTTTGTTTTTCAAGTTTAGGCAAAGTTCTTAAACATTAAATACTGTCTAAAAAGCCGTACTGCAAAAACGACACAGCATGCATGCATGTCTGCTCTTTTTTCATTTTTTTTAGGGCCAAGTCACTTCGATTAATTCACTGTTCAACCTTCAATTCGATCCAATATCGAAATTTTCGATCATACAGATCGGCATATTTTTTAACAATCTCTATACAAAATCAGTCGCAGTAATGCACAAAACTGTACCGGTACATTTTAATTAATTTTTCTCTTTTAAAACAAAAGAAGATTCTCCCTTTGAAGTTTATTTGAATATTCAAATTCGGAAAATAGTATTTG
Source organism: Acanthaster planci (assembly GCF_001949145.1). The sequence continues at coordinate 1,992,745 of NW_019091394.1, read as the reverse complement.
AATATTCGATAATCGATCAAATATTCGATACAACCCAATTTTTTTTAATTTGAGTGCTGATTACAAGTGTGTGAATGGATTTCTTTTATTTTATCTGGTGTCATCTACTGGTATTTCCAACTTTGTAGTACCCACATTTACAATTGAAACTGTTTTGCCAATTTGCCAGAGCGCACACCCATTCTGCATCCCCCCCCCCGCTTGCAATTCTCCAACAAAATGCTGTGCACTGTGGTGCTGCTCTGTACGGTCATACTGCACTCAGTCAACTATCCCTTGAATGCAGTTAACTTGTTTCCACATTTATTTCACCATGAACTAATTAATGAAAAGCTTTGTTTCAAAATTGGCAAGAATGTCATTCCTGTGGCAATAAAACTGAAAACAAGCAATGTTTCTGGGTTCCTAATTATGATTAATATATTTAATGTCCCCAAATGACTTGGGCATGTGGTGCATGTGTTATTTCAAAGAGCAGAGGCCAGCAGCAGGGGCGCAGGGTAAGAGATGTGACAAAATCTGCATACCCATAAGGTTAGGTTAGCACCATGTGAATATTTGGAAGATGCATGTGGTTCCAAAAAGAGCCAGTGAGTTGAAACTCTGTGAACAGGTGCATGTGCGCTTGTACATGGAAGGTACATGTACCCCACAAGGCCAGTTTTGAACCTTGTGGGGTTCTAAAGTGGTACCCCACAAGAATTTCACGAAATAGATTAGATATTTTAAATTTACTAAAAAAGGAGGAATTTTTAAGTGCCACTCATTTGTCGCAAATTGAAGTGTTTTATAAGGGACATACGGTCGAAATTTCAACCCAGGAAACTGAACTTGGTTGAAATGGCAGTGATTTGAAATTTTTTCCGTTTGCGTGGGAGTTTTGTATAGAAGAAAAAGGAAATACCCCACAACTTGTATTCATACATGTACTGTATGTAATGGGTGCATGTACATGTACATGTGAGTATGTGTGCCTGCCTTCACATTTTAGTAACAATCAAGTGGGTACATAATACACACCGGTAATTGACAGTGATTGAAATGAAGACTTGGAACAGGAAACCTGTTCATGTATTGGGCCGACCATGCATGCTGCACTAAGCCTATGCAGATTTTGAATTTACACATCCGAGCATACACTGTAGAGCAATCCACCCTTTAAGGCCCTGTTAACATGATGTGAATTATTGGCCCTGTGGTGATGAACCCAGAAACTGTTTATTATCTCAGCACTTATGGTGCCCCCTAAAGGAGAGTATCAATCAGTCTTGAGGGGACCCCCTGGTGATGTTATATTGTACCCATGTTTACCAGTACCTGGACACCAGCACACTGTGCCACAGGTTATGTACATGTGTACATGTTTGTAAATGTACATACATTACCTAGCCCCTTGGATTTACTGCTCATAGAATCCTGTACTTGTGGAGACAACATTTTGTGCTTCATGTAGTGAAATGTTGTGCAGTCCAGAGAATCTGGTGGTTATCTGTACTAAAATAAGGATTTATCTTGGACATGTACCTTGAGTTCTCAGAGAATTTCCGGTCAACAATGGTTTAGGAAAAGTTGAGATCTGTTTTGCTTGTGGTTAACTTACCCAGCCACAGCAGAGGGTTTTGTGTGCACCGTCCTGCGCATGATATATGCTGAGTATTGGTACATGTGTAGACTAGACTCAGTGAGGAGTCAGGTTGGCAAGGTAGGTCTTTCCTCGCCTTCCACCTCTGTGGTCCCGGGTTCGATTCCCGGTCCGGTCCACATGCGGACTGGGTTTTCAGTCCCCACCTGACTCCGTGGGTTTTACCCAGAATATTCCTCTGGGGTTTTCCTCCCACCTCTAAAACTGTAACTGCTTCTTACTGTCTCCCCTTTACTGATGTTGGTGAATGTGGATCGTTTGACGGCTGCCCGAGGTGCCCTTGTATGCCATCGGCTCAACCATGTTTAAATGTATTCATTGTTCCACGCTTAATGTCTTCATTGTACAGCGCATTTGAACCTATATATGAAATTTGCGCTTTATAAATGAATAAATAATTATTATTATTAGTGATTTCTTGCATATTGGTTGTTTAAAATCAGCTTGGCGAAAAACACACAGGTACATGTACACTGTACGAGTGGCTAAGTACTGTTCATGCACTGTACAGAGCTGAAAATTGTGGCCAGACACGCTCAGTCTGCTCATTGTGTGATTATTAATTCACTCCAACCCCATCTCTGAAGCCCCTGAGACTGAGAGTTTCGTGATGAATTCATGCCATCATGCACTGGCTTGGGAATGATGACGGAGATGATGGTTTGTGTGTTCACGGTTCATCTACCGGTAGCCGTGCATCCGATCAGCACTCGTGCCAATATGGCTGTTGTGTCTGATCATGGAGCTAGGATGGCAGGAATTCAGAGAGAAAGGAAAGCTGTTCAGTCCAGTCTTGTTGATGTGGATACACTGTAGTGCTAGCATTCAAAGGTGTCCAAAGCTCCTCAAAAGGGTAGCATTGAAAGGTATCCAAAGTTCGTCAAAAGGGTAGCGTTCAAAGGATGTCACATTATTTCTTTTCCACATACATGTGGCAGCATGTCAGCGAAGAAAATTGGTGTCGGTCTTACATGTACTACGGGGTACATGTACCGAATGTGCTCTGTGACAAAAGAATTAAAAACACTTGCTTTCCAGCCAAGTAGCTGTTGTGAATTACATGTACAATATTGTTTATTGTTCAAATTTCATCCATGCCTTACTGTTGGTTTTATCATGGAGCCGTTTTATAGCTTCATGGTTTTATTGAGAGCCAGGGGCGTAGCAAAGGCAATTTTTTGGGGGGGTGAGGGAGGGATGTGCCAGAGTTAGTTTGGCGACCTGTAACTTGTTTGCCAACATTGTGTCATGTAAAACAGAAATCCATGGTACCGTATGCTGCATTTCATGCTTCAGAGGCGATACCCACAATAAATATATATACCGATTTTGAATTCCTTTGCTGATTGGAGCTCCATTTGCTGACTGGAATTAATTATTGGGGATGCCGCACCTCCCCCCCCAACCCTCTGCCCCTTGAAACCATTTGTCCTCAGTGCTGACTGTTGACTATAGTGATACCAGTTAAAGCAGAAGAAAATCAGTCGTGGTACATTACATGGAACCACTGACTGAAATATTTCATCCCTTTGGAAAGACAAAAATAGATGAAATTGACTTTTGAAATTATTGGACTCTGCACGATGGCTTGATATACTCTGGAGGTATAAACACGCCTGTTCTTTAGCATGTTTGAAATTTGGTCTCAACCACATGTACCGGGTACATGTAATTTACCACTGTAACCATACCAGATCCTTCCAAATCCACCTGGAGGTGGGGGGGGATTTTCCAGGCTTGAGGAAGGTTGAGACTCGTGCCAGCCGTGGGATCCAGTGGTCCTTAGATTACAACAGCTAGAGAACAAAAGTTCAGAAATCCCCCCCCCACCAAAAAGATGGAGTAAAATACAATGTGCATGTGATAATTACATGTAGCCGTCCGCACCCTGACACACAATTCTAACCCTCCGCTACAAGACAGGCTGATGTCGGACATCTCCTTGTAAACCTCCTTGTGCAATTTTTGTTTTCTGAATAAAGCCTCGGTAGATTACAGGCAGCGACAGTTCTCTCGTCATTCGCGTATGTAGGCACTTTAATGTTCTTGTATTCCATGTACGGTAATTCTGTGGGCTGGTTTTGGAATGGTACAGGTGCTCACAGTTGGCGGTCAAACCAAAGCTTGGAAGAAAAAAAAAACCCATTAATCTTGTTGCTCCACCAGTGTTTCTATACACATACCGATCATGTACGTGTAGGTACATGTGCTTTGTGTATACAGTGTACCGTCATTATATGTACCATATGTTGTAGCATCCCATCTGACATTCCATTCACGCACCATGCCGGCTCACCATGCTCAAGCCCAATAACTTCTGGAATGATTGGATTGCATCAGGGGACCAATCGCTGGTCAGTACTTCTCCTTGCGCTCGAATATCACCGCCAGGCCGTGTAGGATATTACGTGTACCTGATGATGCTCATATGGAGGGACTGCATGTATACCGGTTATAATATGTTGATAATAATCCGAGAGTGTTACAGCTTGTAGACATTAGCAGGATCCCTCGGAAGATGCAGGGGCTGGTTGCGCATTTGTCGGCTCGTCAGTTTCCGGAAGTGGGCATTGAAGCCAGGATCAACTTGGATGGACGAATAGCTTAAAGCTTTGTATTCCTTTGATGCTGAGCAGATGTGCGTGCTCTCGTGAGTTAGATTCCGTTTCAGCAGGGAAGACAGAATAACAGTCCTGGACCGATAGTTTCTTGCTGATGGACTTGGTAAATTAGAAGATTTTCTTGGTTAGTTTTTTGGCAAGAGTGTACCGTACAAGTTGGTACTCAAGAAATGTGATCTTGGACCATTAGCTGGCTAATTGTCGTGAGCTTAGGAGTACAAATTCTTTCCGGAATGGATTCTAGGAGGATGCCAGGTCATTCTGGGTCACGGACTGGAGGTACCAGTACCCCCGGTTATCCCATCTCCATGAGGTAAGGTACGGCTTGGGGCCCGGATTATTTATTGACACAGATTTGCAGGGCTCTGCTAAGAGGAGGATCTCTGCTTTAATACTACAGCGTGAAACTTAAGTACTGTACTTGTGTATTTGTGAACATGTACAAATGCTCTGTGTGACACTACATGTGCATGTAGGGTACCTGTGCTGCATACTGGTAATGGGAATCACATTTTTGTTCACAAACGCAAGGGGCCAACTTCATAAAGCTGCTTAAGCACAGAGTTTGTTTAAGCACAAAAGATTGCTTAATAAACAAAGGTTACCAACTCAGACTCTATGTAATTGTCATGCTAACCAAAAGACAGGTGAATAGCATTTCAAAACAATATACATCACAAGAAGTTTTATCTGGTATAAACCTGATTTGTCAAGCAAGGATTTTTCCACGCCTAAACAAATTTTTCACTTTAAGTAGTTCTATGAAATTGCGCGAAGGTCTGCTTGTAAGCAGAAAACTTGGCCTACATGTACCGGTATGATGTACATGTACATGTAGAGTCCGGTCACAAGTAGTGAATGTCAATCATGGCCTTTCACTGCTGATTATGATGTTACTGTTTATTTATTTTCATACTCGGCAACCTTGGCCTTTACAGTGTGGCAGGTTATGTGCATCATACAGTTCCTTATTTGCTTTGTGGCTACCTCCTACTTGCATCTTCTCAGGGGTTTTTGAGAACTTTCACTTTCATCTTGTGAACCAAGAAAACAAATGTTACCAGAAAAAAAAAAGGTTCGGATGAAACTGCGGTATGAAATGTCCCTCTGACTCTATCAGCCTTTGGATTCTTTGATTTATGCCCCCTCTTGAAGGGAGGGAATCTCATTTCAAAAATACACACAGTTACACGTTTTTTCAGGTCTGAAATTCTGCTGAAATCTACGCATGCATGTATGCCGTTGATATCAGTTGAAGAACGAAAGCTGTTAACTGGAATGGCTGGTGGATTTTAAGAGTCAACATTTATGCTGTTAATAAGCGTGCAATATGTGGAGCTAACGAGGGTCGTGTGGAAAAAAAAGTGAGAAAAAAAATAATAACTGATGGTGCATTTACCGTACATTTCATCGTGTTTTATATCCCTTCGCTTTTGTTACCTGCTTTAAATTGCCTTTTCCACTGAAGTTGAAAATGATAGGCACTGTGCACAGGGCACATCAGCCCCTGTTTTTCCAGACAGGAATCTCACAAACCATGTGATCATGAACAGCTTACCAGTTGCACCTGTCACTTTGCTTTCTAATAGATGTGTTGTAAATGGTATGTTCCAGCTGTTGGACCCCCAAAAATGGGAATTTACATGTCTGTACCACAAAATGGAGTTTGCAGTACAACTGGTTTGTCGTTCCCTCTGAATTGCCATTATGAGGTTCCTTCAATGTTCCATTTGTTGAATGCTATGCTATGTACCGTGTACATGTACCTGATTCAAAATATTGTCGTTGGCCCCACTTCAACACAAGCCTCAATGTGGAGACTCTGTAATTTATGATCCCCCCCCGTTACAATGATCCTTTTGTGAGCGGACGACGTGCGCAGCCGTTTAATATCTGTGTGAAATTGTGGTGTTGATCTGCAGTGCACTTTTATTTACCCACACTTCACCACTGAACTCCTGTGCGTGATGGAACAAAACGACCCGCCTCAAGTCATCCAGAAATAACTGATGAGTGAAAAAAGTCCCAGTTCATAGAACCACTTTGGAAAGTTTACAGCGCTAGACAATATGTACCGGCGTACCCCTCAACACCAGGTGCAGTCAGGACAGACATGAAGTCACTCGGAGCTGCCAAGTTTGACAAAGCTGTCTGGAAAGTGCAGCTTTGGTGATCAGAAAATTGTGGTCTTTTCAAAGCGGCACTGCTGTTTGTTTTGGATTCATGCTCTGTCTAGGCATAACACTCCCCCTGACCTTTTGATTCCTGATCCCGACTGATCGTCTGTCTCTCTCATTGTTTGTCGATCCTGGAAATTTCCCAGGATACCGGAGCCAGGCACATTCAGCAAGCGTTTCCCCAGCACAGTCTCCACTTATGCCACCGAGGAAGAGGACGGGAGTGACTCCATCATCGCCATGGGGATGGGACTAACGGCTGTGGGGGTGGTGTGGACCCTCGCCTCGTTGCTGGCCACCTGCCTGTGCTGCGCGGGCTTCGTCTTCCCCTACTGGATTGCGGGCGCCACGCTGGACGGGCGGCACGTGTTCCACTTTGGTCTGTTCCGGCGCTGCAACTACCCGACTGCCAACGGCGAGATCGCCCTTGGCTGCGGTCGCTACTCGAGCTTTGAGGACATACCCACGCTGTCGTGGCAACTGGGCACCCTCCTGATCGGCGCCGGGTGCCTGGTGTCCATGCTGGTGGCCTTCACCGGTGTCCTGGCATGCTGCATGAAAGATTTGGTGACGCAGAAAGTTGGAAGGGTGGCGGGAGTTCTTCAACTCTTTGCTGGTGAGTACTGTTGTACAGGATCTCTGAAAACATCGTTAATCTTACACAACCATCAGTGTCTTAGATTACAGTGGATTCACACAGATGCTGGTCTTTCTACATGTACCTGTACATGTGGAAACCAGATTTTCACAAACAAAAATATACATTCACGCTTTTCAAGCGTACGATTCCGTCTACTCCAGTTTCTTCATTTCAGATTTTTTAAATGCCTGTTACTTTAATGCGACTGCTGTGGAAATACATGTAACTATTTACAATGTACTCTGTTTTTCTTGTCTTTTTTTGGGTGGGGGGGGAATATTTGATTGCAAAACCAGGGACATTCCCTAATTTTCCAGTGGAAAAAGAAAAGTCCCAAGAGCCTACAGCTTGGTGGCCTCATTGCATTGCAAATCTCTGATCTGAAAATTCCCAAAAATTGCTCGGAATGCATGATAAGAATTTCATTTGCCAGCCCCGCAGAATTTTTCTGCATCTGGCTGAACGTGTCCCAAACACTCTGATTGGGGAACATGTCAGTGTGTGTGTGTGTGAAAGTGAGTGGTGAATACCCGTTCCAGCTCCTGGTGATTTACAGGGGCATCTGGTTTATGACCCGGAGGTGTTAGCTTTCTGGATTGAATTCCTTGAACGTTTTCAGCAAACTGGCCAAGTTCAATGGCATTGCTGGCCTTTTATGGTGAACAAAAAAAGAAAAAAAAAAAAGGAAAGCTACACCTGAGCACCGTTGGAAATCTCTTACGGTACAACCTCAGCAGAGGAGATATTGGATACCTTGGCTTTCAGGTTCCAGGGGTTAAAAAGCTAGCCCTGAAGGCGTTGATGATCAGGAGGGATAGGCACAGAGCCCTGGTAGTGTGTTTGATAGGGCCTTTTATGGTTGGGTGTCGAACCGAACAATTCGCTAGCATTGTTGTGTTCTCCTACCCCTGGAGTTTATTGGGTTGTTGAATGCAGTTCACATGTATATGTACATGTAAATAAAGATTCTGTTGCCCCCCCCCATAACAATCCCTTGTGGCACTACTTTGCAACCAGCCAAGTTCTCAAAGTTTAATTTTGGTTTTGGTAAAATAAATAGAGGAAATACCCTACAGTTTTCATTGGCATTCATTTCATTTGCGGAAATACCCTACAGTTTTCATTGGCATTCATTTCATTTGCACCTATGGTGTTACGTGTGTACCTGCACATGTACATGTACATGTATGGTATGCACATGTATGTACATGTACATCAAGCAAAGTTGCTCTTCCGCGGCTCTTCACTATCAGCACGTGGCCAGTACACGGACTATTACTTTGCAATCAAATCCATCTGTGAAAACAATTTTTCAGCTTTACAATATCAGAAAGAGGTCTCTTGTGCCGGTACCGGGTAGGGCATCAGTGGGATAGATTTGTAAGATCTTCAAATCTCTACAGGAATTTGCTGGTCAAAAGGCTTGCATGTTAAATACAAACACGTAGTTTTGTTTTGCTAAAGTTGATTTACAATGTACTTTTACATACATGTACTGTACAGGATGCATGTACCAATAAGTTGTAAAATCTCAAAGCTACATGTACATGTAGTCATACATGTAAGAACATTGGTGTTAAACAGCATACCACTAAGTGCTTTTTTTCTGTTACAAGTCAAAAGGTTTACATGTAGTTCAGCGGAGTGTTATTTCTTTTCCTAATTGTAAACTTTAAGATGAATTCATGCATAGGGTACATGTACATGTACTTAACACAAAGCCTGTAAGATTAATTTGTCAGGTTTTCTGGCAGTTAAGCTTCATGTACCATTCTGGCATTGGTACATTGAAACTTGCAGTGATTCTGGCAAATCTCTGGACAAATTGCAGTGGCGTAGCCGGGGAGGGGGAACCTGGGGGTACATGTACATGCCCCCAACAAATTCCAGGTGCCCCCCCCCACTAAAAAGCAGATGAATGGATATTGAACAAGGCTAACAAAAGCTTGCCCCCCCAAAAAAAAACTGTACTACTGAAAGCTGGTGCCCCCTCCCCATAAGATGCTGGTGTCCCCCTTGTCCCCCCTAGTAAAACCCTACCGGTAGCTACACCACTGACAGGTTGACTTGTGCCTTTGTTTTGGTTTTTTTTTTTTGTTTTTTGTAGTTTCAGCAAAATCATTGAGACAGAGCACCTGTCATTTCCTCAGCCAAAGGTTTCTCTCTCTCTCTCTAAATTTGGACAATAAAAATTGAATCGACTAGTTTTCAGTATGGAACATTGTCCGTTGCAGACCACTGCTTGTACCGTTGCCCAGAGAAACTTTGCTGGGCCTTGGTTGGGTAGCTGTGCACCTACATGTACATGTACACTGTACCTTTATTTAGCATGCATACAGGTGTGAATTGCCTACAGTCAACAAGGGCAATCCAGTGATCAATTAATCCCTCTTGAAGGCCCAGCCTGCTGAACAGGTGGATTATTTAGCTTCAGGCTCTTCAGCCCTCCAACCCTCCTGGATTTAGCATGTAACTGTCACCAGTGAATTCTCAAGTGCAAAGATGAGGGTTTAGTGTTTACCAGTAACCATCACTCTGCGCAGCAGCTTCTGCTCTGAAATGCACACCACATTTGTGTACATGCAAATGTGTACATGTACATGTATGTGTACATGCACCATGTACATGTACATGCCATGCAGGTACTGTGAACATTAATTGGTGTACATGGATACCCGTTCTCTAGTCACGGCCACAGTCAACTGCGGCCGGGAACCCCATATTTAAAACAGAATTATAAAGAGACCAAACTATAGGCCTACTGGTCGATACCTGTGTACCGGTACATGTGTACGGTTACGGTACGTCTTCTTTTTGGAAAATTGCAGACCTGTACAAAACGCTTGCTAAGGCCATAGAGCTCTTTGCTAAGGCCAAGAATAAAAGAACAAAAAGTGGCCCATTAGTACCAAAGCATAATCATGTACATTTAATGATACATGTACATATACTGTACATACACGTACATGTATAATACTGTTTACCGAAAATGGGTCACTTGGGCCAATGGGAGACATTCCCATAAGAACGTGCACAAACTTTACTGTTCCATAATTAAATATTCCCTAATCTGATCTGAACCAAACTTTGTATGTTTTCAATTTAGACCCTGATCTATCATCTCTCAAAATTTGGACAGTAAAAATTTGGCCTCCTCCTGGAAGTTGGAGCATCGGGAGCAATTTGGACAGCGAACTTCGGCCTAATGACCGATATTTCCCTAAGGTTGAAAAATTTACCACAAATTGTCTCCCTAAAACCCTAATGACCCATTTGTAAGAATACATGGAATCATTTATTTGTACATATAGGTACATGTACATGCACATGTACTGGTACATGCACATGTGTACCCTCACAACCCTGATGCTGTAGACCTATGCTGAGCATGGTCAAGAGCACAGATATGTGTTTACAGACAATTAGGCAATTATAGGTACAACATGTGCGGGCACCCGTGCATTGTCCCGCACATCAGGGGTGGACGCCACATACATGTAACTTACATACAAATTAGGCGAGCTGCAAGCAAATGCTATCTGTCGTAAAGGTTTCCGTCTCGTTCAGCCACGGGTCTACCTGTATTCAGCTGTCCGCATTATAACGTTCAAGTTTTTGCTTGTAGTAATAACATGGAGCTCTACATGTACATGTATACATCAGAACCTCGTACAATGTATGTGACTCGCTCTGCAAAAAAGGGTGATAAGTTGCGCAATGCCAAAACACGTTACGGCGCGTTCTACTCGGAGAGGGCAAAATTTCTTCAAACTTAGTTTCTGTAACATTTACACTTTTAGAATTTATGACTACAAACATCGATACTGATGAATAAAGATGAAAAATTGATCCTTCAGTAGGAAATCCTACATAGCATTGTGTTTCCAAGCGCTACACTTTTTCTCAAAAAGTGCTTTTATTGAATCCAAAAATGTGGACATACAAATGTCCATATATCTCCAGAATGCAGCTCACTACAGGGGTCATTCATACATCAAATTGCAGCTTGTGATGTACACAATCCAGCCATATCAAAAACTCCTAACCTGAATCTGGCCACTTGCTACCCATTTTTCCAGAGCCGGTCACATACATTATTGCCCTGAAAGTGTACCGATAGTCTGCAAAGTTAATGAGGAAATTGAAACCCTCCAGGTGAAAGGTATCAGTGGCAGCGTACAGTGCGTAAATTTTGTGTGAGATGTGTCATAATTTGTTGTGTAACTTAGGCAATAAAATGTGGCGTCTTTGCGTAAAGTTGCGTGAAATCAACTGCTTCGCTGTACTTGTACAGATTGCCTTGTCGGGTTATCACAGACCACGTCGTCGGTCTAATCTCCTCTAGAATTATAAAACAAGCATCCATTCCCGTCTAGGCCCAGCCCAAACTTTGGGTAAGAATTCAGTGGGGGTGGGTCGGATGGGGTGAGGTGGGTGGAGATTGCGGAATGGGGCTGTGACTAGGCAGGGTGAGAATTGGATGGTGTACATGTACATGTACCGATACATGGGAATTTGTGGGAATGGAATAGGAATTGCCCGGTACCCTGTAGGTACTAGTACTTGAACATGTTGGATGAGTAGGAATTATATGTAGTGATAGTGGTGGGGGAATCTTTGTTGGATGTGTGGGGATATGCTTCAGGGGGTGGGGTTGGGCAGAGATGGTGGTTGCTACAGGATTCCGCATTTTCTAAATTTTTGTGGTTAAAAAAAAATGGTGTCTGGTATGCTCTGCATTTCGCCTAGAATTCAATCAAAGGTGAAAATATTTGATGCATTTTTACATATATGTACCAGTAGCTGTCAAGTCAGCCCTTCCATTTGGGCCAGCTGCTGTCATTTTTATTACATGTTTACTGACCGTAGATTCAATTTGTTCCTTATTCAGCTTGCCTCGTGGGAGCAGGCTGCGCCCTGTACCCCAACGGCTGGGACCATCCCCAAGTCAAGATGGTGTGCGGTGAGGTGTCAGGGGCGTATCAACTCGGTGAGTTCATTTTGTTGTCAGGCAGCGGTCCTGAAGCCAGGAACCCAGTTTCTGCTTTGGTCACCGGTTGTGCTTTTCTCGCAATCTTGACTACAACCTTGTGAAATTGTTGCTCCTACCGAACGAGAACTAAAGTTTGGAGTTGGATATCAACGCCAGGTCAAAATGGTGGATGAGAAGCAGCCAGTTTTTGTTGTCCACATAATGAATTATCCCCCACTTTTTTGTTGCGTGCAGCAAACCAAAACGGGTGTCCTCAATTTTTATAATTTGAATAGAACAATGAGGACCTTGACATAAATAACGTTTCACAATGATGTCGTTTGCTACCTTCACTTTGTTTCTCTGTGGTGATGTATTCGTTTCCACTCCTACATTTTTGTGGGCCACCTTAAGCGTGTTCCTGGCTCTTTAGCGGTCACAAACTTGTTTCTCGTTTAGGGGTTGCCAAAACACACCCCAGAGCAGTGGCCAAAGTCGTCACTGCGACACCACCGCAAATTATTCCCCGTCAATCGCTGGTCCATCAGTCTGTTTATTTAGGGCTTGTGAACTTGTAATCAAGCCTGCGGTTTGACTGAAGAGTGTCTTGGGCCTGACTCTATTACAAGCCCGTTCAGGGACTCACAGATTACGCGTCACAAGATCCAAGCCTAAGAGCCGTTTCAAAATTATGACTGACGTTCATTCTCTTGTTTTTCATTGCAAACTTGACAGCATCCTACATGTACATAGACAGTATTGCCCGTCCTGAGTAGACGGGGATTAAAGTCTTAAATTTTTTCTTTTCTTTTCCCTTTTCCCCTTGTAATCTGTCTGTGGCAGGTGAGTGCAAGATCTCCTGGGCCTACCTGGTGACCGTCGGTGGGTGTGTCCTGCTCCTGCTGTCTGCCCTCCTTTCCTGCCGGGCCGGGCGGAGGAAGCTGGAGGCCTACAGGGTTTAACCGCGCCCCTTTGCTTCGGGAGTCCTGATTGGACCATGAGGAGCCCCTCCTCAACAAGCCCCTCCCCTATATCATTGCCCAGCTACATGTAGCTTGCCATTGTGTTAAGACTGTGTGCTATTTCGCCCCCTCCGTTCACTTCACCTGCGAGGTGAAGGCACTCTACCGACTAATAGAGTAGAAATCGGGGGACAAGTCGTGGAGGTGTTTCTCCTGGTTTTAGACTGCTCGACCAGTTACCAGATAACCAGAAACTCAATCTGCACGTTAAGGTTTTCAGAAATATCTCTGGGAGAGAAAAAAAGTGAATATTTTCTCCAAGTTTTCTTTGAGGAAGCGAGGGGATGTCCACATTAAAGGTACATGTACTTGTATGTAGTATTAAACAGTGGTCCGTCCAGCGGTGCACGCATCAGTAATCTCTAGCTGACCCACGCAGCCCAGACGTACATCAGTCATTGGTGGCTGGAAAAGACCTTGGTGCCCCAGTGATGTATCAAGCCTTGGGTGGGGAGGGGGCGGAGTCTTTTCTGGAAACGGAGGTTCAAATTGTTTTCAGCCGCAAAGTAATAATTCCCCCACCCAACACACAGGTGTTAGTACTGATGTGAACATGATGGGGGGGCGGAGGGCTTGCCCCTGCGGCTTTTCTCACTGAATGCACTACCAGGGAGTAAGCCTTCAAGGTTTTTGTGAATTGGCAAAAGTGTCAGAAAAATTCAGCTGGGCACACTCTCAACCATCAGAACTGCACATCGTACAAGTGGTAACCACTATGCCATTTTGACAAAGATTTCAAGGCCGTTTCATGCGATAATCATCCTCACCGTCAAGTTCACATGCACCGTAACTCAAGATGTATCTGGTACAGTTGCTGTCACCAATTCCTTGCCTGCTGTAATCGTGGCGGATCGGGGGAGGTTGACCATATGGTCATGTGGTACCGGTGCTTTGACGGCCTTTGATTGGGCCCAATTCTATTTGCACACGAGCACCGAATGTAGGATGTCAGTTGAGTTCAGATGTTGTCGACGGAATTGTCGGTTCTTGTCCAAAGTATTTTTTTATCAGAGTATTGAAAATAGTTTACCAAAAGAATTGCCCTTTGCATGCGTACAAGCCCAGGTTTTTATATGGGGAATGATCTGAAATCATAGCATTAGCAGACCTGTACATTTTAGCTTTCTGTATATATTGTACCCTTGAATATATCACCGTTCTTTGTAATCTTTTATTTTGTATTTATTGGACTTACAAATATTACCTCTTTATATCTCGTGTATAGTCTTGTGTTCTAAAAGTAGACTCCGTATACTGTATTTTCCGAACTATTTTTCATACAAAAGGTACCGTATAGGTCATGTTCTGTGATGTAACAGTGGTAATTATCGATGTCAAAGATGTCCTGTTTACTTGTACATGTATGCGGCTTTTCAGAACCTGCGTTTTAGGTTGTGTAATGCAGAATGATATTCAAGGAAGGAGGATTATGTTGTGAATAAATTGAGAAAGACATGGAACGATGTGATGTGAGTGTTTCCTCAAGAGTTCAAGGATTCTCTGCTGTGGTGAGGGCGAACTGCTCTTGATCAACCAAAACAGCGTCTGCACATGAACGCCTGTATTGCTGTATTACAGCGACTAAGGGTTAAATGGATTTTGAGCACTGTCATCGCGTCTGCCCAGTGTGTATGTCATTTCACTTCCTGTCAGTAATTTTGTTTACAGAGCGTTCGTAAGTTGTTACCTTTTTTCCTCTTTAGGGTGAACTGATTCAAAGAAAAAGGATTTATCCCCACCAAGAGCACATCTAGAGCCGCGTGGTTTAGGCGACCGAAGTTGAGGGGTGGGCAAAAACGTCTGGTTTTTTTTTTTAATTAACTAACTTTTCATGACCTGTCTGAAGGGTGAGGCTATATTTTGGGACTTTGTACACGCTTTCAGATAAAAGAGAAAGGAAACTGACCAAACATTGCCCTGTCTAATTTTTCTTTTTTCAAAAGGGGAGGGCGTGTCCCCATCCCCCCTCCCAGATCTGCCCTTGCTTATCCCTGCGACGGAGTAAATATTCTGGGAATAAGGGAGAGATTGGCAGTAATATAAATTACTGTTAGTGAATGCATTTTACAAAGTCTCGATGTCTACGGTATATCTCGCTACATTTTTTTCTACTGGAAATGTACCTTTGCATTTTTTGATTGAATGAAACGTACTTCAGTTTATTGAATACATCTGCCCGATTTTGGAAATGACGTAATTTATTTGCATAATTATGAGAGGAGCTGACTCGGACTAAGTACGCTGCAGGGCATGTTGATAATTTTTATGCTAAGTTTATTTTGTGATTGTTTTTCAATTAATTAATTAATTAATTTTTTTTAGAGGGAGGAGTGTTTCACACCCAATGTTGCTGGCGTCACACTCCGAGTGTCATGCACTATAAGGCTTCGGTATTTAAGCTGTATATTACAGTGTGGCTGCAATGAATTTTTCTTCGACACAAATCTTCTGCATCTTTGTACTTTTCTTCAATGTATGAAAACTCTTACACACTTACAGGACTTTTTGTGTACAAACCAATGTAACATTGAGGCTTCTTCCTGAGATGACATCACAGTTTTCCATGAATATGGAAATCTAATTAGCATAAAAACAAAAATGCGTTAAGATACCCTATGAAATAGTGAAACCAAAGTTGCAAATTTCGTTACTGAGGCACAAATTTTCACAGGTTTGTATTAAAAAAAACAACAAAAACATTGATTGCAGCTACCCTGCTAGGTCGGATTTCTTTGTCGTGATTTATCTGATAGACGATCCTTACTTTTAATTTTGTCGGTGATTCCCACAGAACGCCCTGTGATCAGGAAACCTGGACCAGGTGGGCCGAGTGGTGGCGCTACATCAAAACTACTGTTCTTCCTCGATGTCTTTTTTCGTAATTTAAATTTATCTTCTCACCAAGTATCACTGATGATCACTTGTCTTTTGACAATATATTTCAAATCATCGGTTATCTTGGTCATTTTTTAAAGTCTAGTGAGAATGTTTTCAGCTATGAGGAAAAAAAGAAAAAAAAAATATCGAATTGATAAGACAATGATTACCGCCGCTTGTGTCACGTCTCGAGCTGAGCGAGCTCGAGCGCCTGGCATAAATTTATAATGCTCTGCGCGTCGTTAGCTGTGACCCCGTGTGATGTATTTCCTTCACTAAAAACCTGTGCAGGGACATCGGCCCTTTCCATCGCCCTGTTCGGGCGCTTGGCGACGAGTGAATCTGTGACTCCATTTCTAACCTTGTCCCCAGAGCACTGCGCACCGTCGAACCCGTACCTGCTCTCTCCCTCCTGACAAAAGACGTTTTGCATATCCAAATATGTTAGAATTCGTGCATGTTATTAACAGTCTTGTACCTGACTGTATGCAACGAAGTTGTTTTTGTGTGTATTGTCTTGTCTAAAAGTGAAGTGACTTCTTTACGACGTGGCGTTTTGGATAGCAGGGTGATAATGTGCGTATGTAATATGAAGTGCCACTCTTTACAATATAGAAAATAATCGAATTTAAAATTGAGATTACGTCAGTATTAGCCATCTTATTTACAGGCTGGCCTTATCGATTACAAAACGAGCCCACTGAGAGAACACTAAATATAAATTGAATTGAATCAAACTAACTTGCTAAAAAGTAACTGTATTGTGTACAAGATAATTAAACTTTTGTTTCAAAGCTATAATTCCCTTGTGAAGCATTGTGGGCCTAATATTAGCAGACCTTAAAACACGTCAAAAAAAGGTCGATATCAAAACCAAAATTTACGCTTCTCTTTTGTTTCATTCATCCAAGGCAGAGCTAGTGTAGTTTCCAGGGGTTGTTATTGGAAACGAATTGAACGGAGTGACCCCGGGGGAAGAGGTTGCTCCAATTCGCTGTCACTCAGTTCAGGCGACACCTCTCACCCCGGCAGCTTTCCAGCGGCCATTAGCAGCCAGAGCCTCCCGGGAAATGCCATGGCGGTTGCCTGTTTCACCGCACAACTTAACCCTGCGTCCGCCACGGTCCGTCTGCAAATTCAAGTAGGCCGAATCCGGGCCCCGAACGGCAGGAGGGGATCGTAAGGAAGACAAACAAAGGATCTCTTCAAGTTTTCACTAGCTGCGGCAGCGGTACTGACAAAAAAAGTTCCTTTCACCATGTCTGAGATTGGGTTTTTCAGTGATAGGGACAAACAGTCGACTCATGATCGAATAGATCATTAATGAACACACTGCGCGTGCGTTTACCATTTTAGTTTTAGTATTTAGATTTTACAAAGCAATGCAAAAGGCACGTTACAGCAGCGGCTACAAAAAGTGTACCGATACCTCAAATATGGACGCCAGCAAGATGCACCTCAAGACAACAGAAGGAGCAACAGCAACAACACCCAGCAAACAGGACAACAAACGAAACAGCGACATGGGGGGGGGGAGAAAAAGGGTCGTTCTATAAATTTGGGGTCCAACTGTTTTCCTATCCCTGTCACATCGGACATGATTTTTTAAGTTCAGAACACATTCCTAGAACAAAGTATCTGTCAAATAAATAGAAGTAGTTTGAAATCAATGTCAGTGATAATTCCATGTCAAGGTACACAGGTCAGGCATAACGGGGACACAAAAATGTCACACTCTCGGACCCTGATTTTGTATAATGACCCAAGTTGGGCAAGTATGGAGTAGCCAGAACAACCTACAGTATTTGCCTCGAGCAGAAGCACCCCCTCGTCGGTTGAAAAGAGCCATGTTGGTCGGGAGTGCTCATTTTGTTGGTAGCGATGCGACTGTAACGCGTGCATGCATATCGTAGTCGTTTGTTATTTAACCAGCGAAATGCAGTTCCTATCCAAGGAGCCTGCGTTGCTAGGAACATTATTTTACCTCTCTCCCTCCAGCTCGGGGCTCGCACAGCGACAGCAGCGGATCGATGCAAGGGCATCGGTAAATTATAGTAACATCAACCACTTTAGCTAAGTCCTCGGCAAAAGTGGCAACATGGCCGCGTTTATAGGCCTACATCAGGAACAGCAGTGAAGCAACAGAGTCGCCAATAAGAATAAGGAAAGCATGTAAGAGAGATGACAATAACAACACGATGACCCTGTAATAACAGAGAAAAACTAATATTCGAAATAGCACGAGTCGACACCCGATCACACCCGGTAACGCTAGCAACCGTCCGGACTGTTGTTTGAAAACATTGGCCTCAAGGGAGTGCCGTGTTCGTCCTTTGATGGTTTAAAGCAAAATCGTATAAACATATTGAGATGATGTTATTTTCAGCGCTGAAGAGCACCCAGCAGACGACACACGCAAAGCACTTATAAAGTTTCCCCAAACAGTATCGCCACAAAGTGCATACCTGAGGCGAATTTTACCCTCTCACGAAGCCCCCCCCCCTCCGTGCCCATGTACGTGCGGCTGAGCATCCATTAGCCACCATAATCATCTCCAGTATGTCTTCATAAGAACCTCAGGGACTTGGCAGTCATATGCCATCCCAACTCCCCGTCTCCCCCTCTCGCAATCTTTCGAACAGCCTTGTGGGTATTCTCAGAATACCAGCAACTCAGTGATCTTCAACCGCGGGCAGTGTACTATATTTGTACACTGCAATGTGTCGTCTCGCCTAGTAATTAGACTTGTAGGTATCCGTTATCCATCGTTGTCAGGGATCCTCATCTTCTGAGTTAATTGCATTGCCCCGTCTGCTTGTAAAAATGTTGCTATCGTCATTGTTTACTGGATGCGAGGTTTAAGTGATGCGCTTCCCTGAAAAGGTGAAAGTCTTGTTTTTTAGTACCGCAATGGCTCGTCTAAACATAATATACGAAAATTCAATTTATCAGAGAGGTTTCTGGCTTTTGAAGGTGATTATTTTGTAACCAGCGTGAGCAGTTTACAAGGTATCCGATCCATTCTATCCCCAACACACCCCCACATATTTCCTTTGCCCGATATTGGAGCTAGGGACCTTCATGCAATCCTACTTTCCCGTTAATCAAGCAAGATAATGCACTGATCGGAGTGTTGTTCCATTTCTGGTCACGCCTCACGCGCAGGCTAGACCCGTGTCTGGGGGCCTGACGTCAGCCGGTCTCGCCTAGGACACCAGAGGCTGCGAGCGGCAGGAAAAGCCCTCGCTTCTCGCTCCCCGCATTGAGAGGCTCGACCATACACGGCCGGTGAGACATGCTCTTCTTCATCAACTCAACCCGTCGCTGGTGAAGTTCGCCAAGCACAAGTCTATTTAAAGCTGCCGCGCTATTCCAGCGTTGCACTGTCTGTATCACACACGTACAAAAAGACATCATAAAAGAACAACGAGTGAAGGGTGATGGCTTCCATTTTGCCATGGTAATCATCTGATAGGCAAGTTCTCTGAGTTCATTGTGCATTCTGGTGTATCTTTCTATTTTCAGGTTGACAAACACGTATCTCTCCCTGTTGCTGTTGAACACCAATGTGCGTCGGTACTACACAGATGCCCCACACGGTGTACGTGCGGTCTTTCAGCTCCGATAACGGTTCTGGTACTTTGCCCTCGCTGGCCAATGATTAATGTATCATTGTCGGCCCTGTTGTGACAGTAATTGCAATTTTGTTGCAGTTTTTGGCGCTGAATCGGTAAATATCACTCGGCTGCCAGTTCTACGGCATAGCTATCGGGGCCTGTGTTACAGCCACCTGAACGGATCCACGCTGACAGTTTCTTGCCTCCCCGAGTTTGAAGATATCAACCACGACTGGTAACTCCTTCATCAATCGGCTTCCGGCAGGAACTGACTTACGTGTTCGTCGTTGCTGTGCCACCTACGTCTCCATTAACTCAAAGTCGTCAATATCGTATTGCTTGAGACTTCAATCGCCATGGCGCTGTCCATGTTTAAACGGAAGCCGAAGACCTCGTCGGCTACCACGGCTGCGGCAGCCAGCACCAAGGAGCGGACATTTACCGTCCTTTACCTGGGTAGTCTCCGCACCTTCCAGGGCAAGGGAAACGACTGTCTGGATGAGCCTCTCAAGGAAATATGGGACAAATCCAACAAGGGCACCCGCTCGGCCAAGGCCCAGCTTACCGTTGCGGTGGATGGCATGAGCCTTGAACGCACGGACATCAAGGATCTGCCCACCTCAATCCAGTTCTTCCAGCTTAATCACATCTCGCACTGCGGTCTCCACCCGAAGTACCCGCGCGTGGTGGCCTGGATCCACCGCAACGAGCTGCAGCGCATGCAGGTAGAGATGCGTGCCCACGCCGTGGTCTGCACCCGCTCGGAGAAGGCCCGCATGATCGCTGACCTCCTGAACGAGCGCCTGCGCTCGTCCTTCGCCGACTTCAAACGGGAGATGCGGGTCCGGGACAAGATCTCGGAGCGCCGGGTCAGCGAGGGCACCCTGGACGTGGCCGGCCTGCAGAAGCTGCAGAACCAGCGGTCCACCTTCATGCCACCGGTGGCCAAGAGGGGCAGCGTGCCGGCGCTTGGGGTCATCCTGGAGAAAGGCAAGCTGGTGGGAGTCTCTGAAGTGATCGAAGCTGACAGCGAGGAGGAAGGGGATGATGGAGCCATTCTCTAACGTCGTCCAACTGACTTGTACTTTGATACTACATGTGGTGTTTATTTTGACCCTCTCTGATCGGTGCGCAAGGGGAGGGGGGCACAGGTTAAGTGCCCTCTATCAGACAAGCGAGCCCTGTTGTGGCCCCAGATCCCCGTCGTAGTCCCAATTCTATGCATTCAGGTTGTCTCAAGAAGGTGTGCTCCCTGCAAATGCATGCTGACTCAGTGTTTCCCCTCTGACAGTTAGGTCCTGGTAACGCCCATGCCGATACCTCAATCTCATTTTTACCCATGCTCCTTTTATTAATGCCCAACTGCCAACTGACTGATTGCGCATGCACCTTTCTACTTCTGAGGACGTCTCGAAGACCTTTCCACACGTCCGAGTACGCATAGTTGACGCGGCAGTGAATCCGGCCGCGGATATACCTGAACGCACCTAGTGGGTTGGTGTTTGCGTTGGCACCCCGCTCTGGAACAGTGCCCAACATCAACCGGGAGCCCCATTAAGTCGTCTTCCTGTATGAGCGCCCAGTCATCTAGGCCTGCACCACTTGAATCGAACTTTGGGTAAAGTGTCCAGACAAAACGTTGCAGTGGATCAGTATACCCCATGTGCAGTTTGCAAGTACATGCACTTTAGGCTAGTACTATAACGCTGTTATACGGGCAACACAATAGTGTGCCTCCAAGAGTTTGCAACTCGTTGGCCTATCACAACGCGCCAATTTGTCGACCACGTCCAAACGCTCATTGGGTCGACAGATTTCGTGCATTGTGATTGGCCAACGCGTTGCAAACTCTTGGAGGCGCACTATTATGAAACGCCCGTATTGACCCGGTACATAACACACAGAGTTTAATTCAAAATGTAGCAACAAAAGGTGACCACAATGCGTATATCCAGCAAGAAATGAGAGCGGGGTACCCCCCCCCGTCCAATCGCTATACACACTCTAGCCTATTGTTACCAAACACCCCCAGGTGTCTGAAAAGAATTCCTCCGATTCCAGTGAGACAATGACAAACAGAAAGCAGGGGAGGGGTTATCTCCGTCTCATATCTTGCTTCATATGACAATGTAACGCGTGAATTCCTGTTTTGAGACAAACAGATGTTCAACTCACAGTGTTAACAGAAACATGTTTATACAGGCCGCCTTGAATTTTGTCGGGCAATGCAAGTTGTATTTATCTTAGAATGATTAACCCTAGCCCTCCCAAGTCCTCCAAAATCCTCCTCTGCAAAGTGGAGGAATTAAGAGGATTCCGGGTGTATGGCAAAAAGTGCATGGCTGATTTCGAAGGATGCCATACCTGAAGGTCGTGGATTAAACCTTATGTTGTTTGCGCTTAGTCAAGCACAAATTCAGCCCGATGTTTCTTTTGAATCAACTGCACAGCTCAAGAGTGCCATTTGCACTGTCTCAACGAGGATTTTGAAGGATTTGGGCAGTTAGGCATACCTCTAATGACATTTTCAAGAAATTTTGGAGGATTTGGGCTGATAGCACTTTTTTCACGTTGAAAATTGGAGGATTTCGGAGGATTCAGGATGGTTCCTAGTAAAAAGGCCTAGGGGGTTAATTAATGCATGGATGGTGTCTTAATTGCAATTTAAGCCACAGAGGCACGAATTCTGTTCCGTATACTGAAAGCCTTAGTTCCAAAGTTAATTTACAGTAACATTGAAATTCTTCCCTTGTGTTTTATAGTGTTTAAACGAGCGGCATACTCCCACGAGATAGTGGTCCAGTGGGTGGGGATCAAAACTTAACGGCCTTAGCGATATAGGTGGGGTTAGACCGGGGGGTCGTATGGGATGCACACTTTTTTTTCAAGGAAACACAGAAAGCATCCGATTGGACGCCATAACTGCGTTGGTACAGTATGCACTGATACGCACACTCGTGACGCGCGCATGCATTTGGCAAACACGATACCTTATTGGTCGAAGAGGCATGTGACGCGCGCGTACAACCTGTCCACGAGCGTTGCACCACCGCAGTAATGGTATGTAATTCCGGTTGTCACTATGAAGCTTTGTTTATTTCAATATTCAAAAGCATGAAGTCTGAGCGAATGGAAACCATAGTTACGGCATTAACAGGCAGATCATCAAGAAACCTCATCTCAGCCAGAATTTTTACTTTGATCTCACATACTTTCCAAGTCAAATTACCATGACAAGGGTATATCTCGATGTGTTTTATAAAGACATGCAGCTGTAAACATGATTGGTTGGGCAAGGACGTTTAAGCAACGTTCACTGCTAATACATGCTTCTCGACAGATGGATCAATGTTTTAATCTGTGTAATATGACCAACCGGGTTATGTTATAATTTAGCCACGGTAACACGCCCGAAATCCTCTCCATTTGTATACTTTTCTTGCCCTATACCTACAGGGCATTCCCTATATCGTTATTGATTTACAAGCAGAACCAACAGAACCTTGGAAGAAGGATAGCAAGTCGTAGCTATAGTATTCTGATGACGTTCGCTGTCACAGTATCGATACACTTGTGTTGAAGGTTTCACCCATATAAATAACAGTGACAAAAAAAGCCAATGAAGGCTTGAATAGAATATCAAGATACAAATATTTGACAAACTGCCCTACTGCAAATAAAAATACAGACTTTGTAACCAGAACGTTAATTTTCTTTCAAAGTGATGATGTACAGCTCAACGACATGTAAAATATCAGTGCCGTGGAATGTTGCAGACTATTTATGTGCACTAGATAGAGTATATCGCCTTATACATCTTTAACCGACACTGAACGATCCATGCATTCATGTACTTACTGATAAATGAGGTATTGGTGATTACACTCGATGAATTAAAGAATGTAAGTGAAGTTTTTAAAGGAGGGATCTGATGCGGTTCTTTTAAATAATTATTCTGTATTCTGATTTCAAAGAAGTGTGTAATTAATACACTGTACACAAATCACAAGCGAGCCAAGCGAGGACGCATTCCTCAGGAAGTTACAGTAACATCTGCATGTTGTTATTCCCGGGGCTGGTATGGCGTTTGGTTAATTTGCAGAGAGCTGGGGCCCATGATTAATTTTAGCAGCATTGAGCGGACTTCAGACGTTAACTCGAGCAGCATAATTAATCAGAGGGCAGTGGCATGTTCAGGGACCAGGGACAACGCTGCTAGCCTGTTGGCTCATACTTCCTCTCTCCGAGGGCGGATCGGAGAGGGGTGATGTGGGACACCATGCACCTTCCCAAGAAATCCGGCTACAAAACCTTCATTAACGGCGGGTTTCGTTAAAATTGGGTAAGACTGAAGTCACAGCCGTTCTTGCCTCTAAGCAGCATCAGTCACTAACTGCATGAATTTTGGGATGTGGGACTTATGAACTTGTGGTGCCAAACAGCCTCGCCTATAACCCCAAAATTGAAACCCAGAGTCTGGTCTACACCCAATCTTTGAAGCCTTCAAGGATGGCACGCCATAGGGCAATTTCTCCAAGTGCCACATTATAACGGCTGTGTCCTCGGCATACTTTAGGCTTAAGTTATAATTTGGTCCACTGATATGATCATGGCCTATGACCTTTTCACTCATGCCAAAATTACGTACTTTCAGATATTATGGAGTGCTCAACGCTGTACCGATCACTCAAGATATGTCTCATTTTCCTGTCCCTGGATGGTAAATGAAGATTGAGTAATGAGAGTGAATATCAATGTTTAAAATGGGAAATGTCTTCATTACCTTACCTCACCTGATATGACTGTACGGAGTGCGAGACTTCTTACGCCACTAACAAGCAAGTTGGTCGAACGGGTAGTTTGGGGACCACAGTTTACTGTCTCTTCAGAATGAAGGCCACATTTGCAAACTTGGAACTACATATTTATCGAAATCCCTTGGTCACTGCAGGAAATTATTTCGTGCATACGTGCTTCGGAATTTCACCTTGGAAACATTGATAGGTATTAAAGTTTCTGAACGATTAATCTCTTCTGTAAAATACTGGAATTGTTTTAGTTATTCTTGAGGGGTTGTTTAATACCAGGTAAAGAGTGAGAACTGAGTTTAAACTGTGAGTAAATGGACTAAATGCGAATGATAAGAAAAGCACAGACCAATGCTAAAAAAAAAAATGGAATTTTAGGCTATTCATTGAGAAGGACGGCAGTAAGTGGAAAGCTTTGCGGTAGCACCGTGCGAAGGAATATATATCTCTTATGAGTATGTGTGGTTCTGAAAAGAACCGGGAGTATACCAGTACCAAACGTTTCGGACTGCATGTCTCAGTCCGTCGTCAGGAGACAAAAACAGTCAAAATAATAAATATAGATAGGTGAAAATGACGAAAAAGGATGAAATACAAATAAAATGGGAGGAGTATGCGCACAGTAAAACTATAATTGAAAGGAAAGGAGTGTTTCATTTTAAATGGAGATCCGTATTAGCAACTGAGAAGGTTTGCGTTGCAAAGCGAAAAATTCAGAGAGAACATCAGCCCGTAGGACGTCTCAAACGGTTTATTTTACTACTGAGAGCGTTCCTCACTGTGCGTCAGGTTGTTACAGCCCATTGCCACAACTGCATTTCTGTGTCAATGAGCCCCGAGCTGGACCAAGAGAGGGTGCTCTATTCTCAGCAACGGAGGCTCCTTTGTCGGAACTGAACTTCGCTGGTTTACGAACAACCAGGAAGTTGCACGTGTTATGGTCGCATAACCAACAAAATTGAATACTCCCGACCAGCATGACCCTTTTCAACCGATGAGGGGGTGCTTCTGCTCTGGGCGGAAGCTGTCATTTTAAAAAGAATGTGCAGTTTAATACCCATTATTAATTAAGAACAATCGACGTGCACTTTTCTTAATAGCATGACGTCACAAGAGCGGTTTGAGCTGAGTAAACAACGAAGGCTCGTATGACCTGCTACAGTTTTTGAGTAGTTGGACCGAACGGCACAGGTTTATTGTATACTAATTTTGGAAGCTGAAACCCTTTCCAGTCGACGGTTACCCGGGCAGTCGAAATATTCCCGGCAGACATATATTCGTGCCTATTTTGTGTAATATCTTGAAGGCATGAATTTGTGACTTCATTCCGTTTTGCAAGTACTCTTGACAGCATTAATATCGTATTGTAAGGATTCCTCATTGTACTGCGGTATGTCTTCGTTCTGTCTTGCGTAGTACAAAGGTTTCACCTCGACGTGCTTTAAATTCAGAGAAACAGATTCGTGCCTTTCTTACAGTGCGTTCAGCATCCCATGGTAGAGGCATACTTATTCGAGAGGAGGTCATTAATGCAAGGGCACTACACGCAAACGGGTTCTTCAACCTGACGCGCGTTCATTTGGGGATCATGATCAATGATATAGGCCATAGATGTGAGAAGGATAAAGCTATGATTATAAGTTGCCTAGGGGGTTGGCATAAAAGGGATAGGGTATTGATATAGAAGGAACTGACAATTGTTATTAAATCATTACGTTATTGCTATTAAAGGGTCGGGTTTTGTTATAAAAAGATTAGGCCATAGGCTTAGTAAAGGAGTAGACTAGTTTTAGATTAGACAATTGCTTTAAAAGTACTGTTTTCTTTTTTTCTTTTGCTGAAGGCGGATTAGGCTATTGTAATAACAAGAATAGGGCAACAGCTTTAAAATCTTGGCCCCTCTTTCTGTCGAACCGAAGAGGGCGTGTTTCTGCACAGAGCAATACACCAATCTGCAGATGCTTATGCCGAAGAGAAACTGAGTGACTTGGATGTAACCTATTACCCATAACCTCGAATCACAGAGAAGTGCTGTCCACCTCCAAAACCAAACAAAGAATTCTATACAACTAAATCCTTTCATCCTCATCACCGTACAAAAAGAGAAACGAAAGACCAAAGGTCACAGTCGCGCGCAGGCAACGCGTCATCGATGGAAATGTTGTAATCTTTGCACCCGACCTTATCTGCCATTCGACGGTTCACTCTGTACACAGGAAAATCTTTCACCCACTTTCAGGGTGGCTTTTCAACTGGAAAGGGCCGCTGTTCTGACCTACACCAATCTAATAGCGAATCCCAACCCCTTTAAGATCCCGGCCATAACCATCGTTTTTTACGAGGTGTGTGATACGAGGCGAAAAATCCATCAGCAGTTTCCTAAGTTGTTGTAATAATAACTTACGATTCAAGCTCTCTTGCCCGTGTCGGCGGTACATTGAGCACATGTCCAAGGACAATTTTGGCGAAAGTTTTGAGCCTACCTGACAATCTATTATAGTATGCTGAGACAAAATGTCCGAAATTCATTTTTTAAAAGTTGGAGAACCACTGAGGGCACGGCACGATATGAGAAAAATGTATCGCATTTACGGAGGCAGAAGTCGTCCCCGGCTTTTTCAGGATTTTTTTTTAAACGTTTGAAGTACAGTAAAAAATATTCGCGCCATATTTCTGGACCAAGATAGAGGACAGAAGTCAGCATAACCAACAGATGGACTATGAAGGCACACTGTAAAGCACAGGGCAAGTTCGAGCAATGACTTTTGTCAACCACTTGTCAATTTTGTCTGGTACCTAGGCCATTATTTTATGTAAAGTCTATCAGTGAGAATCAACCAGTGTTCGACTTGCCTATAGGCACAGAGAAAATCAGTCCCCTGAACTGCACCAAGTTTACACTGAAGTGCCCAGAAACCCTGCATATCATCTCGGTCCCGACCACGCCCAGAAGGGTTACTATAATTTAAACGCACTTTCCAGTTTTAAGGATCTGTGAGGGCGCACTACTCCACACCATGGAATCGGGGTTGGAAATGTCTCATACCCAATACCCACTTACCCCAGTACGTCATGCCCAGCCGGGTCCACTTTAGTTTTTACAATAGCACACACTATACGAATACATGAGGTCGTTGGCTTACGGTTGTTTAAGCGCGCGTTATTAATTTTTCAATCATATATTTGGGCACGACTTGAGGCTCCATTGCACCGTAGGCCTATTGCACTCTCATTTTACCTACAACTTGTATGGGCGGCTTAAGTTTATAGAAATGTCACATTTTGGTTGGTTTTCGATTTTACGTCCACTTCGCTCAAAATGAACATATGCCAAATTAATTTTAAGTAGGTTTATGTTTTTACTTAATATTGTACTACCTGTGTTAGGCCTATTATCTGGTTTTCTGATAACTGTGTGGGATTTGCATACTTTGTAAATACATGTAATTCTTTTACTTTGTACCGACGGCCATAGTTTTAGCAGCTCTGTGTGGGAAAACACGACGATGACGTCAAAGGAGCAAGCCCGGTAGCTCCCATTAAACGAATCACACGCACATTTCCTTTTCACCCGTCACTTTTTTTTTTATGGAACCCCGTTTGAGCCGCCCACCACTCCACCCCCAACAAAATAATAATGAAATCCCGGCCGCTATAGTTATTACATACTCGCAATCGTAACTGGATTACGGTGGTATACTCATGACCGACAGCATGGAGAGCTGTTTCATTGGAAATCTCGTAAGGTGTGGAAAATGGAGAATGTATAGGGGAGACGTACCCCGTACGTTTTGTGTGCTTCATACCCTTTCTGTAATATTGGATTTCAAATCCGTCATAACGGATCGCCAATAGCCTATCCTTAGTAACGATTTGTTTTTAAATGGCGCTTATGGGGTCTCATAACTTTTTCCACCTTGAGGATTAAGAGTCATTGAATCTGAAATGCTTAATTTGAGTTTTATCATATTTATTTTTATTCTGTCATATATTTTTTCTGCTTCTTACAGCACTCCTATTACGTAGGAGTAGGTCGAGCCATTGTTAGGGGCGGATACGGAACTCGGATGGGGGAGGACAATCTTAAAGTACAAATACTTTAGTTGGGTGTATCACATCACCAAAACACTTGAACAAACCGGAAACACTTTCAATTCACTACATAAAGGTCAAATTAGCATTTCTGGAGCCACATTTTGTGTGGGGGGGTGGGGCTAAGTTGGCCCGACCTTGATCCGCTCTCAGTCAAAGAATTCAAAAGAATCGTGTAGTTTTTTGAGTGAGGACGACGATACTGTTACAAAGTACATACAATGAAAATCTTTTCCAATTAAGCAGTACGGGGATACAGTGTTGATGAAAAATCAATATATACCAACACCACGAAGTAACTCAAATCTATAGATGTGTGCGCGTTTCAACGCGTGTTTTATAGAGATGTGATATTTTCGTTTTCACAAAGAGACACAAATATCTTGCGTCACGTGCTCCGTGATTTGCCGTATTCAGAAATTGACGTTCTCTTTAATTTACACAGTTACGAGTTTTAAGAGCATTTTTTGTTCAGTTTAGTCACCCATTTACGGGTAAAATAAAATCACTTTAGACATTTAAAACATTGTTTTCTATGCTATATTGACAAAACACATATTTGTGCTTCTTCGTGAAAACGGGAGTGTTCAATAATGCACGAGTGTACAATATGCGCGCGCACACATTTGTGTCACTTCGTGAAATCAAAACTGCTCTAATCACGCTTTTCACGAACTGGCACAAAAGTGAAGATGTCAGTTCGTGGTGTTGGTGACAGATACCTCCTCTTTGATGTATCTTCAATGCTTCCTCAAAAATGTTTTCAATATCGGAATGACGGATTTCAAGGGATAGCAAGTCGGCGTATATTTTTATACATTATCAGATTTACAGAATGGAAAATCTCAGGCAAGCAGTCAGCATTCATTAGCACAAGGAAACCGTTTCTGTCTGATTTCCAGAAAAAAAACCTTTTTATACACACTGTAACAAAGTATTATACGTGTAATACAAACTAGACAGCATCAAGTCGAGACATCTAATAAGTGAAAAAACACTACTCAAAAGAATTAAAGGAACAAGAGAACAGAATGTTTTTGTCATTATGGGCTACCGTTAGAACGAGAGGCATTAAAGTTATGTGAAAATCATTCAGGTGTTGTCACATAACTTTAATGGCTCTTGTTTTCACGGTAGCCCATACAGGCCATGACAAAAACATTCTGTTCTCTTGTTTCTTTAATTTTTATGAGTAGTGTATTTTCACGTTAAATATCCGCTTACAAATATACAGACGAGTACGAGGTGATCGAGGCGATATCAGTTTTCGTTTGAGGCACGACTTCGAGGAATCTTGTCTCGTTGTTTTCATCTTTTTTGAGAACTAGCACCTCTGAAGTACATGTATAAATACAGAGGTCAAATAAAGAGGAAAAATGACCACTTCAAAAGATGGCTCTTCAATAAGTCTCGGGAAGATGGCGTCATTATTTTGAAACCTCGTGAAATAATCTGTTTCGAACAGGTGACTTTACAAATTACAAAGCAGTATCTGTCTTTTATGTGGCACAAGAGCGCGCCCTTTCATTTCCGTCCAGAATCGTCAAGAAATATAGTTTCATCATCACAAAAAAAAACAGGCATTCGGAGGGTGCCCAATTATCTACATTTAACAAATGTGTACAACTTTTGTACCTCTATCTTGAATACTGTATTTTCATTGCCCAGAACGATCAAGCTCCTGGGCAGTAGAAGAGCACTATTTCCCCCATTTTGCGTACCGGAAATATGCAGGTCCCTCCCCAACAATCCATACCCTAAATAGGGGCCGCTAAGCAGACAAGTTGTATATTCATTAGCATGTCCCATTTACACCTGTATACAGTTGATTGTAATGGAGGGAGGGAATTCGTGGCGCTTCTTATTCTTGTTGAGACGATCGAAAATCGTTTCAAGTTCGTTCTTTCCTAGGCCTATTCGTTCCTCAACATAATGTCTGCTAAGCTTGCAAAATGTTTTTTGTATCTTTGGGGTTTTTTTAGACGTAAAGACCTTGCATTCGGGCACACAGGTACAACAACATAATTACTGAGTCCACGAGGGGTCTAGCAACACATCCCTCACCAGAATGGCTAATAGTTCTTAATTATATGACACAGTTTAAAGACAAACAGTAGATATTGTCCCTTCCAAGTTATTGGAAGTTGACAGAGCACAATCATGTATAGTTCCAAAGCCGATAAAAATCATCGTAAACTTCCAAAAACTTGGGAGGTAACAATTATACATCGAAAAGTCAAGTAACATTAACCGACCGCACAAGTTTGAGCAAACCACCTTGCGTGAATTTGCAAAAAACCCGTCAAACCCTACCCCCCCCCAAAAAAAAGAAGTGGATTCAAATTAAGCAGTAAGGTGTGGGAAAAAATAACTTTGCCAATCGTTTATGGTTAATAAATAAGCGTCAATATATGGACCAAATATTGTCTCAAAGTTGTTAAATGCTGATTATTTTTGCGACAGGAGCACTTGTCATTCCGCAGAGTATTTGCACGGAGCTGTGTTTTGGAGGATATTGGCTATCTAACCGTTTCAGGTTGTGAGGTACCTTTCGTCACCTCGAGTTGTGCCTCCAGTGTTGGTCATAAGCTCAGTTTCTTTCTGAAGAGCGGCGGCCTGGGCTTTCATGCGGATAAAGTCCAGGTCCATCTTCGAGTCTTCCCGACGGATGCGCCGGATCTGTCGGTAGTAGTAGCAGGCCACCCCGGCTAGCAAGGTGCTGATGAGTAAGAGGACCCCGCCGACGACACCGGCGATCACGTCGCGGTACACGTGGTCCTTCGAAGACCCCCCGTCGTTACAAATTTCCTGGATCGGAATGTCACTAGGCAAAGTCGAGTGCGGATCGGTGGCCGGGCCAGACGCGATGGGCGCGGCCGAGAAATCCAGCTCGAGCTTGGCCACGTTGGACAGGGCATCGGACAGTAAGTCGGCGCAGAGGTACCGGCCGACGTCCCGCGGGCCCACAGCTGACAGGCGGAGGAGGCAGGCAGTCCCGTTCTCCGTGAGAGAGACCTCAGGTGGCTCCACGGAGTCCGTGTCCCGCGAGCGTGTCCAATTCCCTCCGAGGAGTGAGACTATACTGGAGTTGGATCCGAAGAAAATCCACCGACAAGATGTCATGGGCCGGCCTAGGATCACCGACTCGCACCTGAAGGTCACATTTGTTCCTGCCCCGGTTCGCACAGCTGTGTGGGGTTCGACAAGAAGGTGCTCTGGCAAGACATCCCGGACAATCACTAAGAAGCAGAGAGCGGAAAAGAGGTCCATGATCGCAACGGCCATCGCACGTATGTATATTTTTGTGCAAATTTAATTTTGCAGCAAGAAATTCTGTTGTCCTCTTTATACCTGAAACTCGATGTAGAGTTCAAAATATCGTTGCAGCTAGCATTTCACTTTCTGGTTTCTGAACAGCTTTGGCATGATAAACAATCCACACCAAACTTCTGCTATAAAAGGTAATGCCTAGCTTGGCAATCTCAGAAGAACCTGTATCACTCTTGGTTTCTGAATGACTCGAAGTTTCGACATGCAAACGTGCAGTTTCAACATGCAACGGAGCCGGCTACCAACACGGATTGATGGACAGCTTTGCGGGATTTGATTGGGCGAGTGTCAGTCACGTGCAGGACGCTTGCAGCAAGTGCAGAAAGCTTCCGTTAGCATGCGTCTTATCTATTCCAGGGTGCGTAATGATTTTTGGACGATTACACTGGTATTCAGTGTTAGAAGGAAAATGGGTGAGTGGGAACCAGTGTGCTTGACATCGCCAGAGTGAAAATAAATGCACTTTTAAGGATAAACCTACGTTATAAAAAGCCGGTGCTTGCATTTTTCAAAGTCACAAGTTGTCATGATGACCTAAATCAATAAAGTTTTTTAATGTAATCCAAGTTATGGCTTTGCTAGCTACAAAAAAGGAAGTACAGTTTTCAAAAACACACGTGGTAATTAATTTTCCAGACATTTGATAACTTTATAGGATGCAGTTGTAGGGTTTAGTAGACACATTTGAAATCTACTGTAGGAGATGCAAGGAATTGCAGGTGTAATATTACAATAGAGGTTTCGCGTAGTAGCCACATCTTGTAGGGCAGTTCTTTTGTTCCACGGGGAAACCTCCTTTGTGCATATCCTGTGAAACAAAAGGACTGGCCTGCAAGATGGCAGCCATGCAAGCCCTCTATCACAAGTAAAAACTGTTCAACAGTCTCAGCTCTTCAACAGTCTTGAAGACTATTTCCCATTTAACCCTGTGACTCAGGTTCCACTCTCACCAAAGTCACGACTCGGTTTGGATTCATCCTTTCTCTTCCATTGCTATCATTCTCGACATTGGATTCTTAACGCTTGAAAACACTGCATTAAACTCTAGAAATTTATCAACCGAACTTAATAACATAGGTAATGAAAAATAATCAATGTTTTGCTTAATTTTTCTGCTTGTTTGTTTGTTGGGGTGTTGGTTTGTTGGGGTGTTTGTTTGTTTGTTTGTTTGTTTGTTTGTTTGTTTGTTTGTTGGGGTGTTGGGTTGCTTGTTTGTTTGTTTGTTTGTTGGGGTGTTGGGGTGTTTGTTTGTTTGTTTGTTTCAAAGCAGCCGAAAGTTGCAATTAGATACTACTTAAGTAAATTCTCCAACTTCCTCCAAACGGCCAAACCCATGGTCAGATCTTTTTCTAGAGCAGTGTCGAGAATACATGATATGACAACAGACCCCCTCTGTTTCCGTCAAATGGAAGGTAAGAACAAATGATAAAAGAACATTTTCTGTGATTTTTGTGAGAGCGGTTGGGATGGAGTATTGGCTTTGTTCTTACTGTTAGCGGGGCTGGCGTATCACATCTTGTAGTTCTTTTTGGTAAACGGTTTGTAAGACACTTTCCTATCCAGGCTCTTCAACTCTCCCCCGATATCAGCGTAGGATGTCTTCTGACTTCGCCGGATGGTCTCATAGCCTCGAGTTCCTATCACAAGGTCCGCGTACTGCAGCGGGGGTGCTTCGTACGGGTCATCCTCCAAAGACTTGCTGCACTCGGGCCCGCGAGGGAGCGTCCCCTGTAGCGCGGTTTCGTCCGGGCGCTGCCGGCAGCCCGTGCCGTACCGTCTGATGTCCAACGTGCCATGCCAGACCGCCAGCGGATTGGGAGGCTTGTACACGGTGTCTTCCCCGCGCGGGCTGTCCGTGCGCTCTGGTTCGTTCTGACAGGGGATGGAGTCCAGATCCGGGCGGCTGAGGGTGTAACTGTTGGACCTGCATAGCCATCTGCGACCGTAGATGCACCCCACCGTCACCATGACGACCAGTCCGACAGATGCCGGTACGATGAGGCAAACCGAGAGCCAGACCGATTTGACTCCGAGATCGGGCGGCGGGGCAACGGAAACTTTCACAGTGGAGCTGACGATGCTATTTTCTGATCGCTCTAACTGGTCCCCGTTCGCGCCTATCCTGGGTGTGGGGGCGGTGCAGACACCAGCCAGGACGAACAGAAGTTTCCAAGCGGTCAACATTATGCACTGCCGTTCCAGACACTTCCACAACCGATCTCAAAACCCGCAATTTCAAGTCGGACTACAGGAAGATAAGAATTTCAAAAACCGGAATTGTAATCAGAATGACGCAACTGTTGCAGTCAAGAGGTTCGAAACTTCCGTATGTTCGAATCAGAATCACACACACGTACTCAGTTGCACGAAAATTTCCTGTACATTAATTAAACGACAAATTGTTTCTTAAAAAGAACTTGAGGAGAAAATAATCTTAAAGCAAACTGCACAATGTTCAAACCACATGCCCACGCTCTCCACGCTGATACGTCCCCAGCTTTGCTGAACCCCTCGAAAATAGAAGTGAGCAAAGATATGAGATTATGAAAATTGGAAATCCCTTTGGCTCTGATCTCTTTGTAGGAGAAGGTTTTCTGTTTTGTCGACAGTAGTTTCACTATTTTTTTACTGCGGGCCCTCTGATAGGCTAAGAGAACATCATATGATATTCACCCGTTCCGTTGAATGATTGTGTGGTCGATTGAAAGTAGTTTTACCCATATCTGGCGAAATCACATATTTCATGCTTTGAGTTTTGTATCCGCAACTTTGGTATGCTGTCGCTAATGGCATATCCAGCAGGGTGGGGGGGTTGAAGTCGGGGCAGGAGGTTACTCGTTATTTTTTAATTTTTGATTTATGTTTTTTTTAATGAAATTAATTCATGGGTGAGGAGGAAACAAACTAATCGGTGTATTTATTTATCAAATAAATAGGCTATATTTTTCTCCCCCATTATCATGTTGAATGAGCCCGAAAGTGCACTTGCGTTTTGAATTTGTTCCCGCCCCCACACGCACCAACAGCTTGATATGCTACTGGCTATACCGCACTCTTCTTCAATTAATAAAAATCGTTTCACGTCCCCTATTTGGACGACGCGTTCCGCAAAAAAGGCACTTCGCGCATGGATCGTATGCATTCAAAATTGTT
Source organism: Acanthaster planci (assembly GCF_001949145.1). The sequence continues at coordinate 1,957,794 of NW_019091394.1, read as the reverse complement.
TATATTTTTGGGGGGACAGACACTGTTCACTAATTTTCTTTCTGGTCAAATGGTGAAACCAAAATGTGCTTCTTGATTTTTTTTTTTTTTTTTTTAGAAAGTGTTGCTCGGTGGCCTATTGCCCTGTTCTTGTAACGCAGTAAATCAACAAATAAAAGACAATTGAGGTCAGCAATAAATCGTGTGAGGTGAGGTTTATCTGTTTTTTTAGTCGCTCTAGGAAGCAACTCCAAGAGAATTATATAGTCCCATAATCACCCAACAGTCTCCCTATACCCCCGATCTGATCATGGGTTCAAAGGCGGAGCAGACTAGCAAACGCCGTTGGAATTGAAATCCCAAACAAAAAAAAAATTCATTCGTTCAGTCTTCAAACCGAGATGCAGTACGGAAGACCTCCAGTCACTGTACAGATTCTGCTCTGTTTCGTACTTAATTCTAATAGCACGGCGTTTGCCTTAAAAACAACACATAGTCTCCGAAAGTTTATTCGAAAATTAAGCCAAAGATTTCAGTTTCATCGATTGGAAAGGGAACAAAACAGATCCTATACGCTGCTGCATTAAACGACAGAAATTTTACGTGGAAGGTCAAACCGAATGTTAGGTGTTATCATCAGTAGGAAAAAAAAACATTGAACGTTTAAAATTTATCAATTCGCCTTGTTTGGGAATTTAGGCCTACACTGTGATTAAAACCACACATCCAACAAGAAGGGTTTTGTTTCAAACACAGTTCGTCTGAAAGGGGATATCTTTCGGAATATTTAAGTTCGATAACGTTACAAAATAATCCTACATAAGTGGAGTGAAAGTGTTAAACTTTCTTTTTATGTCAACCACTTTCGAAAGCGATTCTTATACATGTAAAATGATTAAAGTTGTGATTTTGAAATTTAGAAGCGAAAAGAAAATAAATTAATGCTCTCACTGTTGATACGTTGACCTTTTTTTCTCGGCGGAGGAAGAGATAACCCCCAAACGGCTCGAGGTTCCCTTTATTCAAATTAATATAGGAATTTCAGTGTCATGTAAAGTCGTGATAGTTCCGACGGCACAAACAGTCAAAGCCCTAGAAGAAAGAGAACTGTTATTGATGCAGCACCCTGCTGATAACAAGGGACTTGGACATTCTTAGTCATAAATATTTCCCTTTTTATTCAATTTCTGATAACAGGGCGCCTACTACATTTTCAAAGTCCCAAGAACCTTGCTACAGAGGCGTTACGCCGGCCCCAGAAGTGAGTCCGCAAAATCTTCCATACGTTGTGAAAATGTCTGCACCTTCAGGCATTATAGGCTCTTAGCGATTTGTAGGGAAACCACTGGTTCCTTCAAAAATTGGAGCAACTCTTGATAATTCCTGATACAAATAATCAGATTTATGGTTCAGCCTTTTTTTGCCATTACCATATACTTTAGCAAATGTCAACAAATGTGGACTCAACTGTGGATTCTAACTTCGGAGAGCAGAATGTGCTTATCAGATTGGTGCAATTGGTTACACAAGTTGCGTTCCGAAAAATATAATAAACATGAAGACCTTAGAGACGAAAAGTCTCCAGTGACTCTAGCTTCGAGGGGACAGCCTTCATTGTCAACGAGAAGAGTCCTCTCTTTCGATAATGCACAGTCCTCAGTTCGGGTGGATGGAAAGCGGCGTGCTCACAAGTGACCTCAGCTCTCCAAGGATGATGGCGTATTCCGTCTTTTCAGCTCTCAGCAGTTGGGCGGGTGCTTTATGGGCTCCCCTGGCTATCTCCAGCTCAGCGTAGTGCAGCTCGGGTCCTTGAACCTGGGCCCTCGCCTCCTCTTGAGCACTGTCCGAGGACGGCCCTGGGGAAGACGGAGGCGGTGGAGGATGATACGGCGGTCGCGGATGGCCGTGCATGGCTTTCTGTGGGCTGGTGGCACTAGCTGCACCCTTCGTGGTTTGCGAAACTGCGCCTGTTACGGCCGTGCCCTTCTCGTCCTCCATGTGCCCAGGAGGACGGTTCAGGAGAGAGAGAGTTTCCGGGGGAGACAGTGCAGCGGATACGGAGCGAGTGACACCAGGTACGGAGTCGATGCCGGCGTCTCCCGACGGCGATGTCGCGGCTGGGGAGGGCCGATCGTACGCGTGGAATCGGGCTCGCCCAGCCCACTGTCTGGCAAACCGGTGCTCGGTCTTCCACAGGACGAGGACAATCACTACCACCACCGCCAGCGCCACTAGGCTCACGGGAACGGCCACAGCCCAGCCAACTTGGTCGTCGGTGTGATCGGGGATTTTGTTTCCCGCTGTAGAGGTCAAGTCTCCTTGAACCGGTGTGACTGTGCTCTCCTCAGTCCATACTTCGGCAGTTCTTTGGGGTCCTACCGTAAGATTCCTGTCTGACCCAATGGCCGTCTCTGTGCCAATCTTGCCCCGGCTATACGCCCCCATACAGCACGTGACATCGGCATCTAGCGTGTGAAGTACTTCCCTATTCACACTCGCATATTCCTGAAACAAAGTCAACTATCCAACAAGGAAACACTCGCTTCATAGAAACAACGTCCCAGATTATTCACGCGCAGAGTGCAGCTAACCAGAATTTATAATTTTCCCATGATAATAACGAAAACGAAAGGTTGCCTTAGGAGTATTCTAATGTAGATGAGTTTCACTGCATATACTAGAATGGAGGAAACGGTACTACATATTTATCACATATAGAGGAAATACCGACGGAAAAGTCGAAATCATGTATTATTAATTAATCAATATTCATAACACAAACAATACTCTGGTGCTCAAAAAAAGTCTAATGTGCGTTCTAGGAATACGAATTTGGACTCTAGCCAAGCGGACTAATCTGTAGTGCGGTCTCTCGGGTAGAGCTGTGTACAGAAAGACCAGCGCCAACTTCAGACTTGGAACAAAATGGCTGTTTCATTATGGGTGCAGTGCAGCATATAGCTTTCATGTGCTAATTGTAGGCCTGCATGTGTACTAAGGCATAATCCGCCACTCTGGTTCCAGCAAGTGAGACACCCATGTCACAACTCTCTCAGGGTGCAGTCCACTAATTCAATTGAGCATTTCTGGCCAGCTCATTAGCATTAAAAGTGCCCCACACAGTATCCTTTGAAAAAGGAGATTGTCTGGCACCCAAAATGGTGAGATTGTGTAAATCGTTGCCGGGATCAACACCCTGGGTCTTTGAGCTTTCATATGAGGGCAGAAGGGCTAAAGCTACGGTTGAAAAATGGTCCTAATTGCCCGAGAAAGTTGAGGGTTGTCACTTGAAAAATGGCTGCAAGCAGACTTCGGAAAAATCACCTTTCGGGGGGGTAATTTTGCTTTGTGGGAATAACTCAAAATGCCATTAGTTAACCCACAGAAAATTGAAAGAAAGTGAAAGACTGGGGACCATAAAATAATTTAATGTGTGTTTCAGATACCTCGGGGATATGTTACGCTTGTTATTGGACCCCGAACAATGCTGAGTTTACACTGTTTTCAAGGGGCTTGAATTAGTGGGTTATACCCCTCAATAAATAACTGTGTAGTCAGGTTGACGCACAGACTATAAACGGATAGACCACCAGGTCGCATTCCAATCTACATGAACATTTTCGTGATCTTGGTGGCGCCCGAAAAATCAAAACTATGGGCAAATTCACTCTTCGGTATAGGGAATTCATTACCAGCGCACTGTTGAAGAATTCCAGCCATAAAATTCCATGAATCATTTTTCGATTGTAGAATCTTCTGTGTACTTGATCTTGTTTATATAGATCCAAAACAATGCCGTAGCCACAAGCAAAACATAGAGATGGCAGTACAGAGGAGATGGGATTACAACGTAAACAAACAAAGGCAACGTAGGGCCTAAGTGCGTTGTGCGCAACGCGCAATGAACGCGACTTTATGCTCTGCCATCCATCGTTTTGCCCATACTTTTCAATGATATCACGATTTATGAGCGCAAGAAGCCTGGTGGTCTAGGCGTTAATGTGTCTGTGGGTTGATGTATCCGCCTAGAGCAAAAGCACCCCCTCATCGGTGGTTGGGAGCCCTGTTAGAGGGGCTTGTTCGTTTTGTTGGAAGCGACGCGACCGCCACGCATGCATTTCGTAATCGTTCGTAAACCAGCGAAGTGCATTTCCAACCAAGGCAGCCTCCGGGGTGAGGCAATAAGCCAGGAAGTCTGTGCATGACGTCACCACCTGCCCGGCTCCAATCTAGCGCCCATGGACTAATACCTAACTGCAACTCACCGTGGTTTTTACAGACACCAATGAGGTTCTTGGTTTCTGTTTCGCGTAAGGCTGTATCAAATTGAAAGGAATAAGACTGACTATAAAACGAAATCACTCAAAGATTAAAGATCCTACGTGCTTCGATGAATCGTAGTTATTTTGATTGCACTGAATTGTAAAAGTCAGGAGAAATTCACGGCTTGAGTAAAAATGAGATTTTAAGGCCTCTGAATGAAAACAAAGGAGAAAAAGCAAAATGCACTCATTTGCACAAAAATAGAAAGAAATGCAGTTTTGTGGACAATCGAAAACGTACCTGCAGTTGAACGCCTCGTCGAGGAAAGTGACCGCTTTATTGCTGAAATTGGTTGAGAAACCTATACAGTAATTGGCATATAAATTCGTACAATGTGCATAGTATTGCACAACACCTTCAATAAAATTGTACACGGGCCTATCGAAATTCTAGTAGACACTTCATTTGGCAAGATTGGACCAATAATTGCTGAGATACAAATACAAGCTTCATATCCGATAACAATGACTATGGATCTGCATATTTTACGTGGACTCCACTCAGCAATATTGCACGAAAAAGGATTTCACTGAATCCGATAAACCTCAAGCATTGGCAAAGACGCCTCAAGCGATAGGCTTAATCGAAAAATAGATGGAAAGATGGTATCAAATTTAGCACATAATTGTTTGCAAATTAGTTGTTTAACAACTGGGTCGAAGATGACGTAATGGCACCAGTCGGGATATTCATCTACAAAGTTCAAATGATAAGAAAATGCTAACCACATTTTGCACGGGCCATAAACACAGTCCATAGGGTTTGACACCAAAATCCTCGTTTCACAGAATGTCCCCCAGTCATTTGGGGATATTCCAAATTGTAAAACATTTAGATTCATCCAAGTGTCTTCACGTCAAAAAGTGAAAATTTTCGCAATGTTGGTTCTCAAGAAAAGAAATCGAAACTAGTTGTATCCTAACTTTAGATCCCTTTGTTATTCCGCTTGGAAATGAGCCAAATGCCCAACCATCGGCCTTGGCTCTGTTTATAAATGACTTCCGTTATACTCGTTGCTATCATTTCAACATTTTAGGTTTAAAAATAAAGAGGGAATTGCTCGGAAACAGTACCAACCGCGTTTGCTCATGAAGTAAACGCTCTGGAAGACTTTTGACGGCGTTTTTTGCAACCAAACCGAAATGAAGAGTCGTCATTGCTACACCGTTTGGGCAGTTTTAGCCCTTCAGTGGTTTGCTGTTAGCGGGGCGAGTCCCGGCTACACCGCCGTCGCTACCGGCTCTAATGTCACTCTGCGCTGTGTCTCCTCCCGGGCAATCTGTCAGGACCGGTACGAGCACGGCTGGTTTCGTTACGAGGACCACTCCTTCCTCGTCTTGAGCCGCTGCCTTCAAGTCCTACCAACGGGAGCAGTCGGGTCTCGGACGTCAGTCTCCATCGAAGGCAACGCGTACCTGCTGACGATCGCCGACAGCCAGCCCGAAGACTCGGGTAACTACGTCTGCTTCAACGCTTGGACCTGGCGTTTCTCGGACGCGCTGGTGCTCGAGGTGATGAGGCGGCCATCATCTGTGGATCCTTCCCTAGCTGTGTCCCCCGGTGATAAGACTGTGGGGCTTTCGTCCCCAAGTCTTCATCCCCTGAGCCCGTCTACCATTACCCCGAGCGCTGGACACCGAGACAACCAGACACTGACCGGTACAACAGTTAACAGCGACGTTGCCTCTGAGTTGGGGCTGGACCTCGACTGCAATGGAGGCACAGCACGGGAGAACCAGACGAGAGTCACTTCGGAAAGGGGAGACGACAGCTCGGAGACGGGTGAGCTCCCCATTGTTTGGGTGGTCAGTTGCGCTATGCTCCTCCTCACGAATGCGATCACGGCGCTCTTCGCAGTCTGCTACCGCCGCAAGGCCAACCGGCTGCCAACAAACCTGGTGACTGCTCTGGAGATGAAGACGTGGCGGCCAAGGAAATCCGAAGGATGCGTAGTGGAGGCTATGCCAGCCAAAGATGTCGAGATTCCACCTGAGCCCCTATACGCCGAGCTGGACTTGTAACTGGTACCATCTTTTGAAGCTCGACTTGTTACATACCCACTTGAAGAATGACAGTCTTGTGTAAGACACAAGGAATCTAATTATTGCTTGACACAATCAAGTCTTTTTTTAAACATTAATAAATACATACGTATTTCCATCAGAGCAGAATTTGTTCATCAATACATAGTGCCACACATATTGTCCGTATTTATAATAGTTTTGTTCAAATACGGTAATGCAGCTAAAAATGGACTCTTTGGTCTATAAAAAGTCACATTGCAAACACATTTGCAGGTGGGATTTAGATAAAGGAATGACATCAGATGAAGTCAGCGGCAGCTTGAGTGGTCTCTGTGAATAAAATCTGCGTCATTACACAAAATTCGGTTTAAGAAGACATTCCATTTGAAGTGTATTTTTATGCGATTGGATTTTATTCCCAATGTGAAAATTAATCAAGATGAGCTTCAAGCCAGGGAAAGAATTCACTCTTTAGCGAAACTTATAAAGTTATACTGGAAATACCCGTGAGTATATATTGCTTTTCATATATTAAAACACGGCGATCTCTCGTTTCGGTATTGATTACAAAGCATCACTAAATGCGAAAGTTCTTTGCTTCAGGAGGTGCATAAACAGCTAGCCATAAGAATGTCAGTTCTGCAAACGAAAGATCTTTGCTTCGGAAAGTACATGAACAACTAAATCATGGTAATGGCGGCAAATGAAACAAGGAAGTAATGTGCGCTCTTTCTGACACTATGAATGACGGGTTTCTCTATAGCTTCGCAAACGGACGGAATTTGAAGACTGACTTCTTACATTATGTGTTCCCACTGGTACAGAAACTTTCAAAGCATAACAAGATCAGTTTGACATATGACATGCAAGGTAGACCCTTTTTCATTTCAGCCTTATTTCGCCAATTTCAATACGCAATTTTAATGGCGTTTGGACATTTTTATGCTAATGACAACTTGCATATTTATGGTTGAAGAGCTATGTCATCTCAGGAGGAAATGAAAGCGTGTGCAAGCGCGCGTGACATACGCAGTGTGGACCTCTGCACAACAGAAGTCCACATAGTGAAGGGTATATGATGGCGTTGTGTGGACTCGCACACGTCCATACACGTCCATGTTTCCCCTCTCTGAAAAACAGTTTCAGTGGCATTTGGGGGTCAAGGTTATCTGCGGCAAAACGAAGAGGAACGGTCAAGGAAATCATCATCAAGAATCCAGCTCGAAAGAGTTGTCCTAGTTGGAGAAAAAGGAGCAGTTTCCTCAAGTTTCGTTAACCACAGAAGAACAGAGGAATGTGCACACTTTGTATGTAAAACAGGTATGGGTGTGTTACATCAGTGTATGACGGGAAGCCAGCGAGCCAAATTTTCCCGCGAATAATTTCAGTAAGCACATTTTAAACAGAATCCCCTGAAAGTGATCAGTATCCTCCTGAAATGACGTCACAGCATCAGCACCCTCTATTGTCAGGAAAAGTATCTTGCAAAAACTGAAAGATCTGACATAGCGAACATGTCGATAAAACCAAACGGGGGATAGAGGGCGTTATCGCGTAGAGGTAGGATTCCTTGTTCGTTGCATAGCAAGCTGCATCGTATATCTGCTAGCCCATGACGTACATTGTTGAACTCTAATTTATTTACTGAAAAATACTGATGACAATTTAATGTCCACGGCTCGTGAACATGTTTGCGACTATAGTCATGAATTCATTCGCGACGGCTTTGTTTCACGACTTTTTTTGAAACTTGTAGCGACGTCACCGAAACATTGACGACGTTGTGAATAATTATGTTCACGACCGGTTCCGTCCCTTCCGAGCCACCATAGTTACCATCAACAGACAATGAGGGCGTACTCACGGAATGACCGATGGTTTTTTTTTATTCATTCATTTCTTTTCTTTGCACAACTTCCTGGGGATACACCATGCGCTTTCCTATGGAAATATGGTTTTATTGCAAGTCCCTCGCGTAAGTTTTCCCTGTTAAAATGTCGAACTTTAATTCCCTTGAAAAAAAAAAGCCTTCAGAGCCACGACTATATCCTTTACTCTGTTTGCGTTCCCCCAGCGTGTTAATTAAAAAAAAAAAAACCACAAAAGCTGTTCCACTCACCACTTTACCCTGATATTGCTCTTTGGGTGGTAACAAAACAGTTTTGCGCCTCAGCGGTCACCGATATTAAACCGGCTGCTTATCTGACCGGACAGTAGTGCTAACGACCTCACCCTTCAACTTGCCGACTTATTCTGTAGTCGGAACTAAATAAACGCTTACCTGCACTGAGAAATATCCACATATCGTTTCATCGAGGTGCGGTTGTTAGCAGTATGTGGGGTTTGGGCGTAATAATCATGCTGGTTTAGCATAATCCTTTATCTTTTAAGTCTTTCAATCTTAGAATGGAAATGGGTCAAACACAGTGATTTTTTTTGGGGGGGGAGACAAGATCG
>NW_019091394.1:1881621-1948975 GCF_001949145.1 Acanthaster planci | reverse complement strand
AGAGCTCATGGAGTGATATGTATGTGTTTCATTCACAATGATTTTTCCAGGCCTGTCAAACAGTCTGAGTTTGCCCTGGAAAATCATTCTGGTTCAAGCTTTTTCATTTTCATTAAAATTGAGATCTACAGGACTCATAGATGATAAAAACATGTTTCTTTTAATTCAAAAATGATTTCTGAGTGATTTTGAGCAAAGTCAAATTGTGGCCAAAACTGAATTATTTTGCAAGGCTAACCCCTTGCAGATTTTTTTCAAAATTTTCACTCTTGAGTTTTCATTAAAATTGAGATCTATAGGACTCGTAGATGATTAGAACATGTTCCTTTTGATGCAAAAATGATTTCTGAGTGAGTTTGAGTAAAGTCAAATTTTGGCCAAAATTAAATTATTTTGCAAGATTTGCAGATTTTTTCAAAATTTTCACTCTGGAGTTTTCATATTTTGGGGCGTTAAGACCTATAGAAACAACCGAACGACTGTGCAAAATAACGGCACCTTGACCAGTCGCAAAAACAAGTCTTTCTCGAAAAGAATGGTAGCGCTTTTGAGTATAGATACATCTGTCAATTTAGTAATTTTAGATGTTGAATGAACAATTTCTCGTCGTTTTCTTGAAAAGAGAAGCCACAAACTCGGACTTGTTCAAATTCCTGCCAACAATTTAAAAGGGCGTTTCACATTAGTGCGCCTCCAAGAGTTTGCAACGCAATGCATGGCCAGTCACAAGGTGTGAAATCTGTCGACCCTTTCCAAACGCGCACTAGATCGACAGGTTTCGCACACTGTGATTGGCCAACGCGTTGCAAGGTTACCAGGTAGCTGGTAACCCACAGACTCGCCATGTTTCGCCGCGGCATACTAGAGTAAATAAATGGTGGAAATGATGCACGGAGAGGATGCGCAGTTCTCTTCTGTAGTCCTCAGGAGTCAGTGAGTGATCTCCGCAGATGCGCTGGATAATTACGTATCGGCGGTGGTTATTTGGACGTTTTTAAAGTCAGTTAAAACATTTTGTGGTTCGGGCAGTAGAGAACAAATACCCCAAATATGAACTGCAATATTTATATCATAAGTCGCAATCCTACTGTTAAAAGAAGGTGGAAACATGCTGCAGGAATGCATTTGACAACGTGGTGAGGTTTCATGCCGAGACATTTGTGGATAATGACAGAAAGGAAAACGAATCTTCCCATGTTTTTGTGTGTTTTTAATTTTCCTCTGGACCAGCTACAGTTTTAGGGGTTCTTGTGCGTATTTTTGGAGAATTTGTATTAGTGAGTAATTCTGTTTCGAATTCGAATTTGTTTCGTTTCGAATTTCGTTGCTGATTTTAGATCTCTAATACATCACCACCATCCTCCTACATGTTATTGAACCATTGGAGATGTTATCTCATGTTTCTAGCTGTCGGTCCGACAGTTTCACCAAGGAGTAGCCCCCAGAAACTATACTGTCCAGGCCCATATTGGTATTATTGTAAGCGTTGATTACATGGTGTCAGAGAGCCTGAGCCGACGTAGTTTTTCCTGCAACTACCCGGAAAATGCGTGAGGGACATCCCAAAGTGGTATATCTATAACTTTCTCTGTGAAAAGTTTCGCATGCTGTTAGGATCACTGTCGACTTACTTGTAAGTCAGTATGGCGCCCCCTATCACCCGGCACACTTGGGCACCGGCTTAAAAAAAATCATAGGGTTGCAGGCCAGTAAATAAACTGCAATAGCGTGTTTCTAAGGCGTTTGAGACGCATGTCAAATTAAAGCCCAATTTATGATTTTTTTTGTTATTTTCTTTTCAAATTTCCATTCATTAACCGATGACTTCTGAAGATATTCACTGAAGGTCACCCCTAAAATGCAGCCTTGAAGCTCCTCGCCATTTCATATATCGATGCCTACACTTGTCGAAAAATAAACCGTTTTCAGGCACCGATTTCATCCAAAGCTCTCTCGGACGCAAGCCGGCATTCTCTTTGCCCACCTAAGCCTGTCTTTTCTACAAATATCGTCAAGTTCATGAGCCACGAAATGTTCTATTTCGTGCATTAAAAATTGTGATTTGGCCCACGCAAGCAGTTTTCGGCCCATTTACTGGCCTGCATCCGTACGCCCTCTGCTGCTCATCTGGACAACGTCTGTGTCTTGAACTTCCCCGGGGGCGCTGTTTTTGAAAGACCGTCACCCGCTATCGGGAATACATCTCCACATTTGAGAATTTCCTTTGTGTCCCTTGTGATGGGATGATACTTTCTTGCATTCGTATCCCCCCCCCGTTTCAGACTTGGTGAACCGAAGTGATTACTGGAAAATGTTGAACGTTTGGTGAGGTCCCGGTATCCCGCATTATTGACTGAGACTCATCGGCGTATTTTCTGGAGGAAGTAATCTAGAAATCTGTCTGGAATCACTTAAAGTCGTTTTCCAAGGCAAAGAAAATTACTTTCCTGTCTTTTCTTTAGGAACCAATCCAGTTAACTGTATAGGCATAGCTTGTCGTGGGTGAGGATGTTCTTTTCGTTGATGGATTCCAAAGATGCCTGTCTCGTGACAAGTGGTGTAAATCGGGTAACATTTCGCTGAGGGGCGCAGGATGGGTGCATTTTTTTAATACAAAGCGGAGCTTATGCAAAGAAACTGCGGCTGGAATATATGTTGTGCCTATTACAGGTTTCAGATGGGGGAGGCAGCCGGGGGCCAAGGCATCCAATGAAGACAGGTGCCCCTCCCCATAGTTACGCCTTTGCTTATAACGCCCCATCTCCCTAAAAAAAAACTACATGGATTATAGGTACATTTATTATCGGTATAAAATGGTTATTATTTCACGCCGAGAAATCGGGAACCAGACGACTGCTGGCCGGCATACACAAGTGCGGCTCTGTGATCCTAAAGCATGTCCTGTTTTGTCAGTCGCGTCAGGGTAAGATGATTCTCTAATTTGTTCGGAAATGAGAATTTTCGCTATGCATGTTCACCGAAGCGAGGGGGCTTATTACAGGGGGGAGCTGTCAGAGCCCGTTAGGCGTGATATGCCGGTGCGACGGAATTAGGTCGGCACCGGGTCACCAGAACTCCTGCCAGATGCACTCGGTTGTTTTGCTCTCGGTGAAAGATGATTCCGGGTGAAACGCTCCATTCCAAAAACAAAGACAGACTTTACACCCTACCCCTTGAGAAACGGAACCGATGGTGTTTGCCGCAATCGCTTCGTTGGCAAGTGAGAACAGAGTTCCGCAAGTATCGTTGTCATGCCTCTGTTTGATGTGTTCTTCTTCAATGTTCCCGGTTCGGAGTAATTGGGAAAATACTTGTCCTCCATACTCTCCTCGAACTCTGTGCTTGTCCTCGTACTTTTACTATCGAAATGTATGAATGCTGATATAGGGTTGGCAGACTCGTTGAAAGAACGAGGAAGAAGGTTAGACATTGAACCAAAGGTTATTTTAATCGAGATATTCCTATTAGGAATTCTTCCACTGCCTTGCGTGTGGTTGTAGCATGTCTTCCCTTGCCAAATCCTATCCGAAGACAGACGCTCCACTGACCTTCGGATGATCTGTCCTTCTCGGCAGGACGACACGGGGTTCATTTATCGGCAGTTTCCCACCGGCCCGGCTCCCGCTGCCTCGGACCCGCCCGGGGCTCGGAACGGCCCGGTGAGGCATCGCGGTATGGTGCGCCGCTTTACCAGCATGCCAATGGTTGGCGCTCCGGCTGCGGTGAGTTGGCCGAGCTTGAGAGAAAAGGCAGCTGGTGCTTTGGAGAATACTGCAACATCTTCCAGGGTGAAAAAAGTTTCTGGTGGTACTTATTCTTTATTTCTAGTTGCTGCTACATTTTTGTTTAAGCTTTTATCGGTAAAAATAGATGAAATGATACATCGACATAATTGAATTTGATGGAATTTTCGACAAGGAATCTGTTTTCAACACGCAGTGCCCGCGTGCTTATAACTTAGCTTTGTTGTATTATAATACTTACATCGACCTGTGGAGACGCATTCCCATTTCTTCAGCCACTCTACTTGCTTCAAGGATATTGATGGCGGTCGATATTAAATTTGGGTTTTATTTGGCTCCCTAAAATGCGATCTACAATTTCCTAACGCTATAATTAATCGAAAGGTTTACCCCGAAACTGGCGTATGTCAGTAATCTTATTGATTATGTGTAATATTAAAAATCTGAAGAAAAAAAATTGTGAACAATAACAGTTTCAACATTTTTCTCTTGGTACGTATCGGGACGATCTCGACACTGTTGATCCCTAAAGGGGGTTAATCTTACACATTTTAAACCTGAAGCATAACTACTTCAATTTACGTTTTTCCTTATCTTTTCGAAATAGTTTTCTATCACTGCAGTTTGCTAATAATGAGTAAAACCATAAAATCTCAATAATGTGATCTAGTAAGAAAAGGCTGCCAGCTGGCTCCATCGACCGAGGTCGTGGGTGGCACATCAGATCACATCAGCCCAACTTGCCTGCTCGATCCGACTCAACAAGTCAGCGATATTCTGTTTTTCCCACGCATTCCGCGATTCCGGAGTTCGGAGACGGCCCCCATGACGAACTTGCACCCACTCGAAACGCGCATGTGGGATCTCCCCCCAACCTCGTGCGCGCACGCCGAGGGGTTACAAACTCAGCACGGGGTTGCTTCTCTCGACTTCCGAGGGTCAGGGGCAAAGTACTTCTTCCAGCCCGGCCCGGGCCTAGCGTGACTCGGCCGACCGTGGGCCAATTCGCGCTGATTACGGCCCCGACTGGGAGCTGATCACTGTTGATTTGCTGTCCTGCCGGACTGAGGCGACCGGCTTGGTAGTAAAATGCGGCTTGGGTTTCTGCGGAAGGGGTCGAAAGTACTTGTAACAGGCCGCCGATTTCCAGTGATATGACAGTTCACTGGTGATGAGTAAGGTTTTGTGATTGCGAAGAATGAGACAGCCTTCACGACCTCTATCGTAAGTGGATGTATTTTGATTTTGACAGTCCTGGAATTTTGTTTCATAAAAACTAAATCATCCTGCGATTTAATAGAACTCAAATCAAAGGGGGAAAAAGGCTAATACTTAAAACACATCGGCAAACAAAATTAATCTAAAACTTGAAAAAATCTGGCCCCAATTAAAAAAAAAGAAACAAAGTAAACAAAAGAAACTCCAGGTGGAAGAAGACGATTTATATTTTACTACATTACGAATTCCAAAGAGGTTGTCCCTAATTTGAACTGGATTCTAAATAATTAAAGGACTCTCTCTACTCAAACAGAAATTACCCATCAAACAGATTTGCGTCGTTTCTATCCCTACGATGCAAAGATGTTTTGACTAACCGCAGCATCTGTTCCTCCAAACTATTTAACTGTTTTTAATATATGATTACTACCAAATAAAGAAACAAAAATTGAGAGTTCCAACTCTATAAACACTTGCTTTGTGTAATGTAATTTTCTGATTTCTCTTCACGACGCGTTGGTTTGTATTTCGAAGTGACTGTTGGCAGACGGAAAGAACCTGCCTGTCTGTTGCACGAGGACCTCTTCGGTGGCATTTGGTTGGGCTCCGAACTCATGTTGATGAACCTAGTCCCCTAGACGCCCCGGCTGTGATAACCGCAAACTCTCTGATCATATGACAGCTGGACGTTGTGTGCATGACATGGGAGCATTAATTTCTTTCAAGCGGTAAATGTTTGAAAAAAAAGGATTTGGGAGCTACACTGCAAATAAAACTCGACATATGTGACCCACTCTTTGAAAATGAGTCTTAAGTCACCAGAGCCACTTTTTGAGTTTTCATTTGGATTGGAAAGCGCAAATTGAGTGTTTTCGTTTTGATGGATCACTCAGTTTGGCATCCTGATGAAAGTGGATGCTCCATGGTGAAAAATGCTTTGGGTTCCTATTGATTTACACTGTGCAAAGTATTCTAAGGGACTTCTTACTCCAAAGCGGCTCTGGCGACTTAATTAAGACTTATTTTCACAGAGTGAGTCACGTATGACAAATGACCCGTGCTTGGAACATTTGGTTTAGTTTTGTCCAAACTCTGATGCCGTGCTTTTTATGGGGCTGTTACTAATTGGAAATTAATATAAATTCTGAAAATCAAGACAACGTCATAGGAGTCCCGGTAGTATTTAAACATGGTCTTTTCATTTAAAAATTGCTTCCTTTTCACTGCCTTATTAAGGAAACATTTCTGCATGACACAAGTGTTAAATAGAATGTGTTTGAGCTTGACCTCTGACCCACGGTCTTTGTTTTCGTTTTAATTGCCGAGGCTAGGAGTCGTGGCTTTCATGGAAAACAGACAAATTGCATGTCGGCCGCCGTCTTCCCTAACCCACCTGGTTCAACCGAACCGGCCCCGACGTCTTGGGTTGCGAGAAGCGATCATCGAATGTCAAGAGTGGATTACGTGTTTCTTGTAATTTAATAGGGACGAAGTGAGCAATGCCATTATAAAAACTCTGGAGCGGTGCTCGATGGAGCTCTTTTGTCCTGGCGTGGGATAACTTGCGTCGGCGGAAGTCTGACAGGTAACACCTGGTCGACAAATATCATCATATTTTCTTTTTCGGCCTAGAAGGAGAGCTGGTGCCCTTCTTGGACGGGATATTGCGGAGGAAGCCTGGTTTACTGCTTGGGCGACTCGCCTGGTTCGTCTCTAACGATCTCTGACAGGCAGCTCTTTTAGAGCCCCTGAAACCCGAGCGAGAAGCGGTCGGGCAGAGGCGGTTAATTTCGTCGTCGCGGCCCGCGTGAAAACAAGATGCCGAGGCAAGATGGCCGACGTATCAGGGGGAAAAGTACAAGCGCCCCCGGCTTCCTGCAGGGCTTCTTCGTTCCACTTTCACTTCTTGCCAGCCACAAACAATGATGCACTGGCACAGTGGAATTTCGAATCGTTTTGGGTCACTTCTTCACATGCTGTAATAATTCCAGAGAACGTTGCTTCTTTATCCCTATCCAAACCATCCATCTTGAAATAAAACCCAGCTCTACGTGTGTAGACTTGTAAGGCACACTAGTCTAGTATTTCAGTGTTAAGTTCTCTGTCATTAATTTTCATGACTGGAGCTACTTTCGAAACACATCCGTGACACTCCGGAAGGTGTGATGTACACCTCTTATGTCGACATTGTTTGCTTTTGAAGCGAGTGTCTGCTTTCAGTTTGTTTAGATGGCTAGAGAGGAAGGAAAACCTGAATGTTTTTGAAGAGAGAGTGGTAAGGTTTGGTCTCGTACAACAATATAAGCGGGAGCTGAGAAGGACTCAAGTGCAGTGCAGTTTTGTATCATTTTTGATGACTGCCAATGTGCATTTGGAGTCGAAACATTGGGATGAACTCAGCATATCCTCCTCATTTCTTTCCTGGGGCCTTCTCAAAACTTGATAGTCAGAAGTCCCGAAGTTGTAGCCTTTAATTCCCCAGAAAAAAAGACGGAGAGATGCGAAACTCTGTCTCCGGTTGTGGTGTCTCGGCACAAGCACAAAACGTCATTCCCATTCGTGAATAGGAGTCTCCATACGCGCTGCCGGATGCCAACCTGTAAAGATTTACAGGCTAGGAATCACTCCCAGAATTTCATTCCTTGGACAAAAATCACGACTTGCATGCTTCCGGTTCTCTGCTATTAGAGAACTTTGTGGCACGTGGACTAGAGGGTTTGAAAGAAAAGAAGGATGGAAGCCTCCAACAGGACTTCCAACTTATATTTCCGAGAAATATGTACAAAACTGGGCCTTCCAAATTGCTCTAGTCAGCAAAGGGGTCGAGGCATCACTTTTCAAAATAGCCACGGGCTTACAGCTGTCTTCCGTGACTTTCTTTTGTTGGAAATGTCCCACGAAGTCACAGGCTGACCTACAAAAATTAAAAAATAAAAATTGAAGAGGAGGAAATAAACCTTTATTTCATATGTATGTTGAACACCCAATACACCGATTATTATGTTTCCTGATTTTATTCTTTTGTTTTGTAGTGGGGGTAATTATTATTGTTTTCAATAGCCACTCTTTAATGGTCTACAACCTGGTGATGATCCCTGCTTCCTCGGGGGCATTTTTGTAGGCGGAGCGGCGTGAAACTCACCCGACGGTGACATGCGAAACTGCTATGATGACGTCAGGTGCGAGACTGAACATTATGCCCTTTAGTGCCTCGAGCGGGGATGAGCCAGACGCGGGTTTTGAAGCGTTGACTTTGCTGTCATGTCACGTCGCCCAAGAGTGAAACTCATCAGCAGGATGTGTCATGGCTTGAGTTTTCTTCCAAAGGCAGATCTTTTTCTCTATACCGTACCAACAAGCTGACTGCTCTGACTTCAGTGGCACGGCAAATACGTGTGGGAATGTTCCCTCAATCGTACCGCACAAAGCATTTTTGAAATGGACGCATTTTGACTGTGGGTGGATTTGAACGTTTTTCAAGTAAAGTTAAACGCCTAAATGCCGATCCAGCACGAAAAACCCAGATAGAAACCTTTCTTCATGAGGTCTGGTCTTTCTTCATCTATCTTAATTAAGAGAACCTTCCTATCAGCACATACTTTTTTTTTATTTGCGGCGTCCCCAATTTCAGTCATAGTCCCCAACCTAGTGTATTTATTGGAAAACGTTAAATTCAAAGAACCAGACTATATTCTACGATTTCATTCAGACCCCCAAAATCACCTGGTACCATCCCATTACAGGTTTAAAATTTATACTGTTTGTTCAGGAATACGACTGAAATAGGGGACGCCGCAAATACGGTCTATTGTATCTAATTAAAAGTGGAGTTCGAGGTCGAAGGAGGTCCTCGTTCGTTCCATAGCCCCTACACTCTTCTACGCCCATAGCCTTATCAACTTACAGGGTGTGAAATATCATTATTATACCTTGAGACACATCTTAGTAGTTGAAAACAGTCGGTGTTTTTGAGTCAGAAAGACGTCAACAACCAAGAGGACCCCCAGGGAATTGATTGGCATTGTTTCGATGAACTTAAGGCCAGGCCGAGTGTGGAAGTTCCCCCGTGGAGAGGTAACAGCAGCACGTTAATAGCAGGCTGTCTGGCATCTGGCTGGATTAATCGTCGGGGCTCCGCAGGCTGTGGGATGATGGTTCAGTCTCTCTCAGAGCTTGACACTGGCGGGAATGGATGACATGTAACGAAGCGTGTTTTCACTGTCTAGTTAGCCACGTTATTTTGTCTTTTTCCCCCCTGTAACCCTTGATGGCCCTTTCCGGTGGGGGGGTCGGTCTAATTTAAAGCAAGCATTTTTTGTTGTGTGGGTGCGGTTCCCCTGCCCCCCGCCATCGTCCGTTGGCAGGAAAGCCCGGGCACGTTTACACCCAAAGACCCTCTGGAGTTCTGGGCGTTGTGGTCATTTGTTGTGTCGTGAAACACCAGTACCCCGACCCCCAGTACGCAGGCTTCGTTTTCTTTCTGAACCGGCTTCTGCTCATAAGCCAGACACGCTCAGTGCAAATGCCCCCTTCTGCGGGTGTCCCCGCTTATCCTTCAACACCACTGAGAAATGTTATGACACGCTGCCTTGGCTTGGAAGAAAGCTAGCGGCACATACCTGCCACGAGTCGAAATCAAGCTCTGTATCCGCAAAACTGGGCCGTGTGGGCTCCCCGGCGCCAGAGCTATCCAGCGCCCTCATGCGAATATTAATTAATCGAATTTTTATTCACCGTTGAGGGCGTCGTTAAGCCCAGAGCCACCTGCTCATAATAACAACCAAGAACAAACGCTTCAGATGCAAAGCGAATACGAAATATACGTAGAGCAGGTTCAAGTGCTAAATCCTAAATCACAGTAGCGCACCTCACTTCACTTCGGTGCAGTAATAACAAATACAAACATTAAACGTATGAGCACCGAAGTCGCTATTAATCGGTGTCGACACCATTAACAGTGTATACCATCCATTTAATGTTGAACATGAAAAGCGCCCTCGCATGAGATACATTACTTTCAGGAGGAGTCCAGGTCCGTTTTCCAATACTCAACTTCGTCTCCGTCTCAGGCTTCTTCCCCCAAACCAATCCCCGATTGTGGGCCTGAAGCGTTTAAGTTACATTGGATTAATGTAATTTTTGGCTTTCTTGCATCTTATTTGATGTTCTATGGCACTATCAGACTGATCACTGAGCTTACAGCTTCAAAGTTAGCTAGTAAAAAACTGTTGAAGCCTGAGACGGAGCCGAAGTTAAGTATTGGAAAAGGGTCCATGACGTCACGGAATGACACAAACTAGACTACAGCTATACAGGTCCATTTCCGAGTAATACTCTAGCCGAGCTCTGACGTAGATGGGAGTGACTAAACGCTTTGGATTTTGCATCCGGTTTATCTTTTCAAAATGTAGGCCAATTGGTGCTCTGTGAACCTATCATCGCTGGGTATTTAGCAACATGGTGTCCTAAAATAAAAAGCGATATTCATGTAAAGTAGAAACTGACCAAATTCTGAAAATTATGAACAGATTTGCAAAATGTTCAGAAATTATTAAGTTTTCCTGTACTATATGGTTCGGAGGTACATAAACACGTTTGTCGGTATCAGTCCGCAACCATCGTACGAAACCAACCAATCTGTTCCGGCCCAGTCACTCGCACAGAACCAGGTGAGCCGTGTTATGACGTCCCGCTGCGGTGCATGGTGGGAAGAACATCTGGAGTGGAGTCCAATGCACTGCGCATGCCCTTGAAACAGGGATGGAGAACCTTGTCAACATTTAGCTTCGGATTAAGACCAGAAAAACAAACTGAATTCCATCGGTGA
Organism: Acanthaster planci; assembly: GCF_001949145.1. The sequence continues at coordinate 1,938,187 of NW_019091394.1, read as the reverse complement.
ACGTTAATGTTGTGCGTAAGGAGCAACCGCTGCCTAGCAACTGTCCCATATTGGGATTGTTCGATTCAAAATCTTCAAGGTTCCTAAACAGCCCCAGGCGATTTCGGCCAGTCCTTCAGAAATGTGTTTTACGGCCTTTCTTTTTTTTTCATTTCGGTTTTGAGTTAAATGGTCTTGATAAAGAAACAATTACTAAACTATACAAATCCAAACGATATAGCACTTTTCCTGAGTTGTGTTTCAGCCTTTTTTCAGATTTTTATTCGGAGGAGGGGTGCTTTGAACTGAGCTATGGGAGCTTTCCACCGCATGTACAGTGGGTTTCGTTATCAGCTTTAGACTGCGCATTCGAATGAGCATATAGGTGGCTAGGTAAGTCCACCGGTTATGAGCCCGAGCTGGACCAAGAGAGGGTGCACTTTTCCTAGCAACTAGAGGCTTCTTTGGCCGAAACTGCATTTCGGTGGTTCACGAACGACTATGAAATACACGTGCCGCTCTCTAGCAGCAAAATGAACATTCCTGACTAACATGGCTCTTTTCAACCGATGAGGGGGTGCTTCTGCTCGAGGCGGATAGATACGATAATAGCGCGCCTACACGTCTCACAAATTCAAGCCCCAAATGGCATGATTTTGAGTCTGTAATTGTGTTTTGAAACTGGGTAAACAGCCCTTCAGAGATTAGTCCAGCAAACCATCGGACATGGAAAGAATCAGGTTCAGTTTGGTGATTCAAAGATCTTAAATTAAGCTAAAATTATCAAAAGTTCTGAAGTCGATTTCCAAACACTCCGTAAGAGGCGGGGAAATTTAACGTGTCTATACCTTCCAGGTGTTTAAATTCTAATTGTTGCAAAAAAAGGTCACGCCTGGTCACGCTGCTACTCGGGACTGGCATTCTCAATTAAATTCTCCATAATACCCGGACCAGCAAAGGTGCTAAATTGCGGAAGCTAGACCGCTGAGACCGAGGGAGATGCCGCCGCGCACCCTTTGACCTTGCCAGGGCGTGTTTCCGAGGCCTCACCCACCCCTAGAGACGGCGGGGCCAGCCAGCTGACCCATGGGGGGGACTCACTACCACAGCCCACCGTACGCGACGCTTCATGGCCGGGGCCTGGGCCTGCGCGTCCGGACGCGACCCTGAGTGGCACACCGGTCGCTCAGAGACCCTAATGAGCTCAAGATGCAAGGAACTGGGCTTTTCTAGATTGGATCAAAAAGCCATCGCTGGAACACCTCATGCCTTTCAATCGCTCGTTTTCCGGCTGAATTGCCACAGAAATATCAAAATGCGCTTTACCACGCGGTGGGAAAGAGCTGTCTTAAGACAGGCTCATACATTCAGGCAGAGACGGATGGGAAGAAAATTTCACGTTGCGAAATTTTTTTCCAGCAAAATTTGGCTGAGTTGAAAAGTGTACAATTGTTGCGAATTCGCAGTGCGAATAATTTGACTGCACGTCGCAAATTCTGGGCAGTGTTTACTTTCGCGCCAAGTTTGAAGCGGCATTTAGGAGCTCCGAATCCCCCTAAAACTAATCTACCCTCGTGACGGGAAAACTTTTCGAAAGTCAGACCTGAAATTAGCATTCCTGTATTACATTTATCAGCCTTTTTTACATACAGATATGATTATGATACGGGCGATTCACAACGGTGCGCCTCCAAGGGTTTGCAACGCGTTGGCCAGTCACGACTGCGCGAAATCTGTCGACCCAATGCACGTCTGGAAATGGTCGACAGAGTTCGCGCGTTGTGATTGGCCAACGCTTTGCAAACTCCTGGAGGCGCACTATTGTGAATCACCCGTATTAGAAGTAAAACAATCTAAAATTGTCGCTGACATACTTATGCTTTAACGTTATTTTTTGGGCTGACATTGAGTACAAATTTGAACAACAACTTACTTTCTTCACTTTGACCGGCTTTTCGAAATTGAGAAACTGTTGAATATTCATGAGGCAAGCTTGCAAAATAGACGATGCTCTAAAAGGTAAAATGACCACGATGCCTTATCAGACCAGCCCGTCCCTTAAGACCCCGTGATTTTTAGTTTAGCTTGTTTGTTTTGTTGTCTTTTTTTCTTTGTTTTGCTTTCTTTTTCCTTCCTGAAAAACGAAGATAATTGTACACCTACATCTTTAATAAAGTACTAGACGTAGCCGTAGCCATAAGTCCCAATCATTTTGCGCAGCCACGGGGATAGGGGGTTGAGCATCAAGAGTTGTGTTTGGCGTAAATTTGAGTCCGACCCCCCCTACAGTCTCTCGAGCAATTTAATGTTGAAGCCTTGTCGGAATTCACTCTACTGGTCATCAGTGACAAGCATTCGGTATAGCGAGACGGCGATAGATAAGTGACGGCAATAATATATGATTCTGATCATCAGCTACGGGCCCCGAGCTGGACCAAAAGAGGGCGCGATTTTCTGAGCAACGGAGGCTCCTTTAGTAGGGACTTCGCTTAGCTGGTCAGCTGAGATGCATGCGTTGCGTTCACGCCGCTAGAAACAAAACAAACACTCCCGACCAGCTTGGCTCTTTTGTTTCAACGGACGAAGGGGTGTTTCTACTCACGGCGGATAGCCCGTAACAGCATTCGTGGAATTTACCGGCTGATTTATTTTGAACCTTTTGCAAATACACCGTGCGTGAAGAGGGAAAATAAAGATGGGTGAACCAAGCCTCAAACCAAAATAAACATTTTCTTGCACCCAAGAGAAACATTTTCCCTCTTCTTGACCTGCCTTTATCCTTCCAGTCATTACAGCCAACGCTTCCGGTTACATCCTCTCTCCAACCCCCAAATTGTCGTCAGTAGTGACTTGTCTGTAGCCCAATCTTCCTGTCACCCAGCAATTAGAGAAGATGTCCCTCCCCCACCCCAAAGGGACGATAATAAGGGGGGGGCACCTCTCGTATTAAACATGGTGACAGCTACTTGCCCGGGTGATAAATTCTTTAACCTCCGGATTCTCCATTTTGCACGGGTGAGTGAGCGCGCGAAGGTCTTTCAGCGAGCGGGACCCGCGCTCCTCAGGCCCAGGAAAGACAGAGCTGTTACAATCCGGGCGAAGGGTGTGTAATGTTAGAGCCCTTAATGATGGTCTTATAGCCGCAGCGGGGGGCCCTGTCGTCCCAAATAAAACCGGACAAGCAAATCTACCCTTGATTGACGGGCCCGTAATTAACGGAATTTTGTTCGGGTGTTGCAAACGGAGAACGTTAGGACGGCCGCATAAAATAATACAGTGATAACATGAATACGATATTTTTCCCATTACGCGAGCATCAAGAGATACCGCCTAGAACCACACAGCACGGACTATGGTTCGAACGGCCCAGGACGGGAAGACATCGAAAGGGTACACGTGTGGGTAGCTCACGCCATCCACTGAAAATTGAAAAGATGGCAGAGGAGTGGTTGTTGTTGAGTGAATGTTGTGTATGTGAGACAGCCGGTGCGTCCCTGTTCCGGTATGGCAACGCTGACATGTCGCATCTGGTGGCAAGCACGCAATAAGGCAATCTCCCGTAATTGACTGCGGGATTCTTGACAATATTAGACCCGTCCACGACTTCGCATGCCAATGCTCACTTTTCCCGGGCTCATCAAATGGTAAAAGTTTATCGGTTGGATGACAAGTCAAAACAGCTCAAGAATGGAAATCCAAATTGTTTTTTTTTCTCTCATTGTACGATCTTCAGCACTGAAGCCAAACCAAAGTCCGAGCTTTATCAACTCGGCTAACAACAATGTGAAGGTGGAAATCACTTTATGTGCACTGTAAAAAAAAAAAAAACAATAAATGGGTGAGCAAGAAACTGATTGCAAACTGGTTAACAGTTCCGTGTGGACTTGTATGAACATTTTCACAAGTAAGAGGATTATGCAAGAACAATTTGCACATCTTATAGGTTTTGCCACTGAAAAAATGCCTGGGCTAAATTTTAACCCAAGCGAGGGTGAAAACTGCAACTACCCAATAGTTTAGGTTGTTTCAACCCAACTTGGGTGATTGAAATTAATTTCTGGGTAGTTTTAACCAAACAGTGGTCAATATCTACTAATATTCTGGGTGAAAACTGAAACAGAAAGTAATTCTCAACCCAAAGTTGGGTTGACACAGCCCATATTGTAGGTAGTCGCAGTTTTCACCCTTCCGTGGGATGAATTTAACCCTGGCAGTTTTCAGTGTGTGTTCTAGCTCTGTGGTTCCATGCTCTCGAGAGGCTGTAAAAACTGAAGGGTCCCGGCTCCGAACAGGATGCATTACTCATAATTAAGGGTTTTTTATCAAAACGGGACCCTTGAGGACTGCTTAAATTCCTCTAACTTTGAAATGAAGAGTATGATTTATTTTTTCGAAAAAATGTACTTTATGGTAAAGTCATCTCAAGTCAGGGAGGTTTGATAATAATTTCGTCTCAGTAGCCTTTTCCAACAAAAATGAGTAAAAAATGGAAGATGAACCCTTATTTGGGTGTGTACATTGAACATATTGTAAAGTTATGAGTACATTTGTCTGGTTTTTAAGGTAAGAATGGTTTATCATTTTTATTCTGATACAATGGGAAATAAATATACAGTTGTATCCTTTCATTTTAATATTTAGTGCAATGCCCAGTTTGATCGACGGGCCGTGAAGATGATGCCTGACTTAAACATCCCAATTCAGACCAATTATATGATTGAACTGATTGTTTGATGACACTGCGGTGACCGTAGGTATGCTGAGAGTAATCGATTCTTGGGCCTCATTACACCCGCCATTCACAACCGGCGCAGACACGGTGACGGCCTCGGGGATTGTTGAACTTGTCCCGGTACAAGTCGCCCTCGAGTTGCACGGCGGTGACGACAAGAAGCGAGCCGTGTTTACCGCGGGGGAAGAGTTTATTCCCCTTCCAAATCCACTAATCACCCACTTATGAAATGCTGAGCGTTTGTTGTTCTGATTGTATAACGGGTACCTCATTTACGAGGGGTGAAGAATAGGACCCGTGAATGGGGCGGGGGACTTTGGGATCTAAACGGGGATTGTATTTGTACCGGGGCCCAGCGCGGTCGCTTAATGACCCGGGCCCTCGTTCCATCCAGAGAGAAATGAGAGAAAAAAAATAGGCTGTTGGCCGAGATCGCGGGTCAGTGACCATCGAGAAGGGAATTGATCGGGGGAGGATTGCTGGAATGAGTTGGGAGGAAGTGAGACAGGTGACGATGAAAGACGTCACACGAAGATGCTTCTGAACTGTCTTGAAGACCGAATACGTGTTCCAAGTGCATGCTGGGGACTCTGGTGGGTGTACGAGGAGCTACGATTTCACCCCACGGAGCGCATCATTTGGACTCTTTAAAACTATCCACACACCCTCTTAAGCATTTGTATGTTTCTCAAAGCACTTCTTAGGTTTTAATTGACATATATACTTATATCCTCTGTTTCCATAGTAAACCCACTAAATGACGTACCCTTAAAAACATGCGCACCGCGTGTTACAGGTTTTTTTCCTAGAAACATAGTTTCAAAGTGTACGTAACTATAAATTCTGTTTCCTATGCGCCCTGTGTAATACAACCGGGGACTTCATTCAGGAAAAAGGAAAATTGTTCAGGTTAGGGCTCTTACCCTCAGCGATTTGCTCAAATGTAAACCATATGACACTGACAGTGTTTTCCCTAAAAAGAATCAATATTAACCCTAACAGTCCCACATTGTCCGATCTAAATATGATTTTACATACACCCTATAGGGGGTTAGGGTTAACGAACGATTCTGAGGTAGTTAAGCTACTTGATAAAACTCATTTGGTGCGAATAATGTGTTCTGGTGTGAATTTATCTTATTTCCCATTCCTTGCTATGCTTTCTGTTTGAAATTAAAAACAAGACGAACGGGACTAAATATCCTAAAAATCGCCACTGTTACTTGGCCTATACACTGTACCTTGAATTATCAATAACTCAACATGCCTGAGATGGCGTTGCTTGTTTTGTTTTTAGTTCGGAGCCCCACTACAGCCATATAATAGCCTCACTCCAAACACGCGATCAATGGAAATGATTGAACGCTTCAGACTAGGTACCCAGAAAGGCTATTGTGCTAAGAGCTTTGTCGTCCTCCATTATCCACCTATCAAACGAAGATTTTTGGAGGGCTGCGGTTGTTGCAAGACATTATTCCCCGGGGCTCCTTTTACAAAGATGAACAGGGATTTTGTTTTTACTTGACATTAGCGGCCATTGTTGGCCGGCCTGTCTGTCAACGGATCGGAGGGCGGAGGACACGTCATCGTGGTATTGTCGGGGCGAGAGCTTGTTGTCGGGGGCAGAAGGGGTTTTAATTGTAGGTGACGGGAGTTTTTTTTGTCACCTTAACCGGAAATCTTCTCTCCCCTGTCCCCCAGCGGGTTTTAATGAGGCTGGGAGTGGCGACGGGCTGGGGGCTCGTCTTGCGGCATGCACGGTGCTACTGGTGATCAGTCTCTCGGACTTGTCTGATTTCTGTGTATGGGAATTCTACAAGATGCTGTAGGCGAGCTCATGAAATGCCGTCACTTTTTCTGTCCTGTCTTAATTGGGATAGGCGAGGTAGCGTTGGTCTTGACGACGGTCTCGTGGTGTGACAATAGGTTTTGCGAATTGGACGAACTCATAGAAATCTTGTTTTTAAATTCACTTTCATCATCATCATAGAACATCATAGATATTATTCACCCCGTCCCTTAGTCCAAGCCAAAACTCGATTACGAAAATTTACTGAAACATTGTCACGTATTACTAAGAAATCTAACAACATTTCGGAAATAAAAGAGGAAAAACGATGCATCTGAAATGTGTCCTCGTGTAACTTTGTTTAAACTTAAACATACAGCTGATTTATTGGTTACGTCAGGTAAGTACCATATGTCTACTTTTTTTTTCTTTTGGTGATTAACAGTGTTATATTTTGGGTTTTACCGACAAGGCTCATTTAGATATTTTGGTAACGTTGACAAAACCTCAGCAAACACATCATTTCCCAATTGGTTCTTTTCGCAACGTTGATTAATAACGGCTTGACTTGTCCGACTCCTGTGCAACGCCTTGCAGCTCATGTTTCAATTTTGCTTCGTAAAGGTTTTCGTTGTAAATGTATTCCTTTTTAAATGCTGTGGTTAGTATGCTATTGTTGTCGTGGTTTCATTTGAATGTTATCATTGTCATCTATTTCATGTGGTCGTTTTTAAATTAGTGAATTGTATTATGTTATCTGTGTTAGATACAAATGAATGTTTATTGTTGGCCGGGGTCTGGGTATCACTTTGATGACAGTTACTAAAATTTTAGACTATCCTTGACAGCCCCTACTAACCGCTTGTAATTTTTTATTTCAAATGTCTTAAAGATTTAAACTAACGTAAAATAGTTAAAGAAACTTATATGGGGTCCGTATTATTAATGATCGCGTACAGGAAAATTGGGAAATAACAGGAAAGTCAACCCCTCAAAGCATTTTGTATATACCGTGATTTTGTAAGACCATCACACTCGGTTATGTTTCAGGCAACAAAGCAAACTGGGTCAAGCCCCATTAATTTGCTTTGGATTACAAGTTTACCCTTTGTACCGGAAAAAATCGGAGGTGCGAAGTGCCAAACGAGGTGTGAGAAAATCGGGCGACATGACGCAGAATTGGCGAAGGAACTCACAACTTCGAGGCCCGTGGAAGCATCGAAGAGTGACGGGTGATTTACGCCTGCTTGTCGGCCCAAATCTCTCTCTTTCTCTCTGCGCTGGAAAAGGACATTCATCTGATGCGAGACCTATCTATCGACACTTGTCGGCCTACATCCACAATGCGGGTTTTGAAGGGCAAGATGTCTTAGCCCATCTGTACGAGTCAAATTAGTTTAGAAAAATTTGTCTTTGCTGGTTTAATGAAGAGCTTTACTTTACATAGCCCATGGCGGTCGGTAAATTCAATGCACTATGAAGAAGATTACCCAACGGACAGTTGGTATAAAATATTCCCAGTTGTCTGTTAACTTTAAGATTCGAGAGAGATTTAATCAACTTCCAGCATTAGTTTGCAGAACGGGGGGATTTGGTCACTTTCGTTGAGTGCAATATCCAATTGTCCACTTAAAAACGAAAGTGTATCGATTCACATACACCGTAACATGTGTAGATGGGAATGTGTAAGAGGTGTTCAAAATTTCGCCTCAAAATGCGTTATTTCTCATTCATACTGATTCATTCCAAATCTTGTTGTCTGATCCATTTCAGGGGATCGTCTACAGCGATCAAGGCCTGCCAGGGGTCCTCGTTTGGACAACCGAAGGGTACGAATCGCGTAACTTATGTATGAACCAAGTTTATAAACCAGCAAGCCTGCGGCGTTAGGAGGTACTTACTCGGTGTTACACAGTTTGATGTTGATACACACCAACAATGCCCAGAGATTTCCCATTCATGATAAGGTCACTTGTTGTAATGACGATAAAAAAATCGACTTTGAAAAAAATGGGAAGAAGAAAGAACTGAGTAAAAAGAACCAGCGTCACAGCCAACACCGCCACCATCGAATAAGTGTGGCAACATCAAGTACGCCCCGATGGGCGTTGCGTCTGACTCGCCGCGGTCGTTTTTCCACTTCATCGGGCAGACCCCGCCGGGCACCGGCCCGGCGATGAATGAGCTCAGGGTCGGTCTGGTTGGTTGACTCGAATCTGTCCCGGCTTGGACCAGTGCAAACTCTACAGATGATATCACAGAGCTGCCGTGAGTCAAACTACATAGAAAACAATTGTCAGATCCCACAGCATTAGGGTATTCATTTTTTTTGTCAGTTAGTCGGGTGCACTTACAAACCCAAACTGTTTGGTCAATTGGAACTTTACTGTCATTCCTTCTCAGCAGTTTCGGCACCAGTTACTATGCTCTCTCTGGAAAGTGCTTACATGGGCGTTGATGGGGTAGGCCGTACCCATGATACCATTTAATATAAAACCTTTTACCAACAGTCAATAATGAGGAAAGTGAAGGCCATACTGGTCAGTCAAGCGAAAACGCGGGGGAAAACTGCCTTTCATAGCAACTTACCACCAACACGCACGCAATGCCAAAGGCACCCAGATGACTTTGCCTTTTCTTCGCACTCACAACTGAGTTCTAGGATGAATTATTCCTATTATCTTCAATTTGTACCAGATTGGCGACTGATATTGGATGTGCTAGTCTTCTCAAGTCCTCAGGGAGAACTTTCAAAGTGGGTCGTGGACACCTCATTTACCTCCATGTAAGCTGAGCTCAGAAGGCAAACTGGTCTCATTTCAAGCCGCCATTCGGAGACCCGCGCCATGGGTTGCCTTCATGCAAAAAGCTCGCACAAAATCCACCCTGAATGAGGAAGTGTTGCAGCAGACATAAAGTCCTAGGAATGTCACTTCATTCAACTTGGAACTGAATAAACTACGCGCTTCTTTAAGCAAAAGGAAGCTGTACTTGAATTCCTATTGGAAATTAGAGAACTTCTGTCAATCCTACCAGAATTCTATTTAATTCTATCTTCGGTCAATTTGAAACTGTTTACAACGATTTCTAAAGCAGCTGATGTCTGAAGTCTTATAGTGATTGCGGTAGTGCCTTCCAGAGAGTTTTCTGCGTTGCTAACTTAACTCTTTACTTTTGATACATGCGATGATTTTGTCTTCTCCAATTGATATCTGTTTACCAGGAAAAATCTTAACAGATTGTACCGTAGAACGCCGCCCTTTGCCCGCGCACTTACTCAGCGCTATGAACCGTGCTGGAATTACGATTTGGCTGACAGAAAAGACTGTTTAATGACAAATAGTCAGCGATATCATGGGAGGTTTGCGAAGGTTGGCCGATAGGGGACCCAGATATCTGGTGTTTATATTTTTGCGTGCTCCGTGCCTTTGATTTGGCCTGCTCCATGGATCATCTCGGGGTCGGCCGCTTTGACAAGAGTCCGAGATCACACCATTTTACCGGATTTGTCGCCCCGGCACGCCGCTACCGGGAGAAGAAAGAAAACAACCACCGAACCACACAGGGGAGATTGAGACTCAACACAGAGCGTCAAGGTCGACAGAACCCACGGCAAAAGACGCAAGAAAAGCCCCTACGCCTGGCTAGAGAAACGGTATGCCGTGTTCTAACGGGGGCCCGGGAGCTGGCGACTCTCTCTGCCGCATTATCCCCCCGGTTGACTCGACACAATGCCCGCTGGATTCAACAGTTTTTCCCCGCTCGTCGGACCTATAGCGTGCGATCGCTGTAGCGCCGTCACCGCCGACAAGAAGTCTGCCCGTTTCGACGCGAATGAAAAGAACAACTCCGTTTTGTAAATAAAAAAGGGCTCCTTTCTTTCTCCACTTTGTTCGGCAGATATTGTGGGGAGGAAGATATTTATTTTTGCGGTAAGGTGGGCAACTTGGCTTATTGAGCGATTAATAATCTTTTACATCATCGGCGCGTTAAGACGCATGAATTGAGTTTTTGTGCCGTGGAGTTTGCCATGCCCAGTGGCGCGTTAAGGGTTAAACTTGGAGCTCAGGCCTGGAGTTTTGACTTTGGATGAGTCAAAAAGTAACCGAAGCATCGGTAGAGGGAAATACACATTGCACAAAGTTGAGAAAAACTGCACACAACAAGACGATAATCCAAAAACACTTTACTTATTATCGATCCTACAAGACCCGCTTTAAAAATCTGGGGTAACTCATTCAAACCAACGCATAAGCTTGCATAATCACCACTCTCTAATTATTTCAGAAATAATACCTCACAAGTTCCTCTTTGCTGGTTTCTTCCTAGAATAGGCCTAATATACTGCAGTTGACTGGCATGATAGAGCCAAAGCACTCAGTGTTACATGTACCGTGATGAAATTTCAATCAACGATCACAGATATTGACATTACGTGACTGGTTTAGACCAGTGCCTGTCCATTTGAATGTTAAACGTGAAGACAAACAAAACAAATTAAAACCCCGCCTGACACTTGAGACCAGGCTCATTCTTGTGCACCTTGGCTCGAATTAAAGAACTTCTTTTGACGTACATTTATACACACAGGAAAGTAAAACTGGTCAGAATGGCGAGTCGGGCACTGTGATTCTAAATTAATTAACAGACAGAGAGCTTTATTTTATGCGTAATCAGGAGATTAGTTACGAAATATCGAGCGTGAGATAAGATTTGTGTGTATAGGACAGGTATTGAGCTGTCAATGATGCTGTATCGATATCAAGTTATTTACATAACATCAGGGGCGTAAATCACGAGGAGATGGGGGGGTATACCTCCTGCACTCGTTGGAGGGGGAAGGATGTGCTATTGGGTCACCTTCAACTGTTTTTTGTGGTGAAAAAAAGGCGAGTTGTGAGGTGTTTTTCGGAGCTCCCAAGAAACGAAAATGCATTCAGGAGTAATGTAAAAAGGGAAAAAATTATCACATTTTAAATGCACCGTTTGGATATAAGCTTAAGGATTTCTCAGATCATAATTCATTGATTTATGTATGATTTGCGAACCAACCCCTATATCATACTCCCTTTAAGTATAAACAAGTTGTACATTTGTTTTAAAAACAACACCCCTTTGAGTTATGTGGTATCTAGCAACGCCCCCGGCTGCTTTTCCAAGATTTCCTCAGACAGCATATTTTTTTTAAATTTAAATCATTCCTATAATTATAGGCCTAGGCATATCCTCGTCACAGATTTTACTCCAGTGGCCGACAGTTTTGATTCATAACTCGGATCACTTTGTTTGTCCCCGTAGTGGTTGGGTAGACCTGTATTCCATTGATTATGCTCAAAGCTAACATTTTTCCAAGGTTGTAGAATTGGTCAGAGGGCTTTGGATCAAAGTGGAGCCTGGGTAAAGCCAGGTTCCAAACTAGCTGTCAATTACAATCATTGCCGACGTGACAACCTCTTTTCCCAACCACTCGAGTTCGAAGTGAGTGTGGGGATTTCGATTTTTTAAAAGGGAGTGTCGACACTTTACAACCCACCCCTCTGGCTTAAACACTAAAGCACTGCGTTTTTTGAGCTTTTACAAGGTTCCCGGACCTCAAATTAGACCAATAATTCAAAAGGAGTTTAGGCTTTTCTCTCATTTTAGATAAAAGAATGGATGGTTGTTACAGTAAATCGACAAGTCCCCGTCACCCCACTTCAGCGGCCGCAGAGGCCCAAGCGCACGGGGCTTGAATAGCTGTAGAGTTCGCCACGGCCGGCCCGTATGTATTCCCCGGGCCACAAACGAGTGGTAATTTTCAAAGGGGATTTTCTTTGGGGGCAAGGGCGGGCCTTTCAGGCCGCCGCTGCAGCCGTTGGATGGAGGAGCCATTGTGGGTCCCCGAGTGCGGATTGCAGGGGGAAATATCGACAAAGGATGGTGAACAATGCTCCCCTGTCATGTTCGATTCAGGCCCCAGTTGAAGTGTGGGGTTTTGACAGGACGCTTTCCCCCCTCAAGTCGGACAAGATACAAGATGTTTTTATGGGTGGAACTTTTTTTTTTTGAGGAGCGGAGAATTGAAATCTGAAGTCGGTACAATAATTTAATCACGGCGCTTAGCGGGCATCGAACCCTCCAAAAGCCATAGGGACAGACAAACAACAAGGAGGACTGCTGTTCAGCGTTTTCAAGGGGTGGACTAGGGGGCGGAGATTCAAAGAGGGTCCGAGTTGGAATATCTTCAACGGAAACATGAGCCCGGTCGATCATATTAATACAGTGTCTTATTACATACATTTTTGCCATCAAACCCATGCATGTCTTAATTCATTTATTTATTTTTCTTATTAAAAATATCCTTGACTTATTGTCAAACTTCATTTTCAAAGCGTGTTTTTTCCCACATTCTTTTGGACCCTTCGATTTCACCTTATCTCCTGACTTCGTCAAGGGAACGGAAAAACTTAATGGGGCGAAGGAGTTCTCAGCTCCTCAAAGCTTCAAGTTGAACAGAGCTGATGGTGGTTTCCTCGATATTTAGCAACCCTACATTAGACAGACAGCTATATTTCGGTGGGGACTAGTAAGTTGGCGTAGTGGTTCCTTCCTTGCCTTCCATCTCTGTGGTCCTGGGTTCGTTTCCCGGCTCGGTCCACATGTTTCAGTCACTACCTGCATGATTCCGTGGGTTTTGCCCGGAATGTTCCTCTGTGATTTCATTACTAATGCTGTAACTGCTCCTTATTGTCTCACATCTACAGGTTTCTTCAAGGCTTGAAAACTTATAGTGCCTAGAGCACTCAATTGATTCATAATGGCTGCGGCTTTAACAAACACGCCCCCGGTTTGAATTGAGGCTTCCATAACTTTTTTTGGGGGGGTTGGCCGTAACATTTGGACACGGCTGGCTGTCTCGTCTAAGATGTAGCTATGTTGATGCTGAATTCAAGGGGACTGTTGATTCAGCTCTCTGGGGAAAAAAGCACTGTCCAGTGTGTGCCCACTCACTGTCCCAACACCAGCCCACGGTCTGGTTTCCTACACAGTATACACGCCCTCAGCCGGTTATGTGGGCAAGGTAGCAACCGAGGAAGCCTGCAGGTTCACGGCAACGGCTCCCTTTTGTCACTTGAGTTCAGTTCAAAGTACAGCCACCGGAATGAATCGCTCGACCCCCGAGATGAAGAAATCGATCGGGAGAAATGATGGAACGAGATCTTAATAGACGTGACATCGACACTGACCACTTCCACCTTGTGCCGAAAAGTACAATGAACAATGTGAAAGTCAATGAACCACAACACGGCACTGTAGTTTTTGAAATAAGAAGTTGTATTAAATTGATTGTGCTTTGCTTGCCTTCTTCGTCAACTTGTGGACTCAGGTTCGATTCTTATCACCTGTTTTCTGTTGAACCGACACGTCCATACCATTACGATGAAAAATGCACCTTATTGGACCTAAAGTAGGGACAAGACCAGTTGGGATCGAAAGTCATTCTCGGAGATTCAACTCTTTTGCCCAAACTCTTCCACATCAAACTCAGGGAAAGTTTTAATTGACACAGTCTGATTCCGACGATTTCATCAGGGGACAAAATAAAATTACACTCTTTGGGCAAACAGGGGAGAGTGGTTTTTTTTAAATCCATGCTTATATAAAACTTTCGGGATTATTGATTTGCTCTATGTGTTCATAAAAATGGATGTTCCCCTCGATAGTCTTTTTTTTTTTGCCTGTCGCTAAAGTCAAGCCCAAGCGAGGACTAAAAATTCAAATGAACCTGGCCTTCAGTAAAATTATGGGATGGCCGATGGGAGGTGTCCGAAGTCTCAGGAGACTTTTTTACTGATATGACGGTATCTTCTGGGGTCGTGAGTGGTCGAGCCAACTGAGTATCTTGCAAGCCGATGAGTAACTCAGAACATTCTTGAACATGCTCAAATCTTCAAAAGAAAGAATCCTAAAGCAGTGACGATGCTCAAATCTTCAAAAGAAAGAATCCTAAAGCAGTGACGATGCTCAAATCTTCAAAAGAAAGAATCCTAAAGCAGTGACGATACACTACAGCAGGCAAAAAGCTCAAGTGAACCAATACCACATTTGATCAAAAATATTAAATCAACATTGGTATTGGTACTATAACCAGAATCTATAAGTTCTTTAGAACAAAAGGAGTATGACGATTTAGACTGTTAGTTGGCCGATTGGTAAGAAGTCTGCTTTAATATGCACGCGGTCGTGCGCTCGAGTACAACTGCTTGAAACTATAAGCACTGTCATAAGTTCCGGGACGCCAATAGGCACATTGGGGATTACATGGAACTTCGGCTGATTATGAGACAGTATCGAAGATATGATATCCCTAAGTACTACTGCTTTGAGAATCACCGCCTTAATTAAACATGAAGTATAGATGTGGACAGGTGCCAGTAGGAACCTGTGGGGAACAAAACGATGCGTTCTTGTCCTTGAGCCACTTCTGTTAGAGATTCCGATTATAGGCCAAAAGCTCAAAGAGAGAAAAAGTCGCCAGTCTGTCTATCAAAAAGTTGCACACATGTGTACTCCGGCCTACGAGTCTTTTTTTCACCTCCGTCAGAAAAATGAGAGAAAAAATAGATTGACGGAAATGTAAATGTCACCCCCAACTGACAGGACAAACAACAACGGTGCTCGCGTCCTTCCGAGCTAGCAAGACCGAACACAAACCTCGGGTACTGCACAAAATAGTAATTGATCTTTTCCCGCCATTTTACCCGCTTTAAAGGTGCAGGGTATGTTTATATGTAACGATGAGAGCCCTCTCGTGGAACCCGAAACTTCGAAGCTTCAACTTGGGGAAGAAAACGTCAGCTTGCTGTTCGTTGGTAATCATTCTTTGTTCGGATGATATCTCAAAATTCTGGCTGGCTCTTCTTGAAGAGCAACGCAGTGAACTTTGATCAAATTCTTAATTTCGTGGTAACTACCCTTCCGTTGAAGCACTCCACTGCTACGCCCTGCCCCGTTTTAATTTTGAATTTAAGTTTTATTCTAATAGTTTCAAAGTTTATCTCTAAATTTTTAATTGTCTCGTTAAATATGCAGAGATTTTCAGGCAAACATTGCTCCTTAATGGGAAGGCTTTCGTCTGATACGTGATACACGGCCAACCTTCAGCATCGGACTATTTTTCCGCCTTGGTGTCCTGCTCTCTTTCCCGGGATTTTTTGTGGATCTCACCCGTCCCGGGGACCGGCTCCCTTTACAAGGCCCGGGGCAAAACGCGCGAGCCGACCCGGGTACATTTCACCCCAATCTCCCGCGATAAGGCCATCCTCGTTTGGGACTGACGGTCGCAGAACGGGAAGGATGTTGTGTTGAAATGTCAGACCGGGCTATTTCAGTGACAAAGAAATTCACTGCTGTCACAGGGAGGTACACGGGCATCCATAGGCCATCCATTCACCCCGACAGAGATGCCCTATTATTTAACAACTTCATCAGAATAAAAATAAACAACTCCATGGAATCACACATAAAAGAACTCTACAGATCTACAATAAACCACTACTAGCATTTCATGCACGCCCTGGAAAAACCTGTACGGTGCACTATACATGACAAGTGTATTGTTTACCGGCGGGAAACTAGGAAGGGTGAAGAAGGCTTGGGACAAAGCTAGCTAGGCCTATTTCTGGACTACGTTTGATAAAGATAAACGTGGAGGGTTTGATTTCACAAGCATTTTTCTATGCATGAACGAAGCAATCTGTGGTTGGTTTGAGGTTTTTTTAATTATTATTTCGATCAGATTTTTAAAAACCGACAGCAAACCACAATCCATGGGCGTAAATCCTGGAGAGATGGGGTACATTTCACCCCCACTTTTTTTCTGGGTGGGAGGACAGGCTGTTGAACCCCCCCCCCTTTTTTCGGAGCGAGAAAAAAATCAAGGTGGATTGGATAATTTTTCAGACTTCCCAACGACCAAAATATACTCAATAGCACTCGGAAGCTCAAAATAATTGAAAAATGATAAATAAATACGCTGTTTTGTTCTGCGGGAGTGTAATACATAATACAAATGCACATCCATATCATGAACATCGCCCCCTAGAGTCATATTGGGTCCCCCCCACAAACACACACAAGTGTGTATTTACCTGCAACTGGGGACCCCCTATTGTTCCTCTTTTGCTTGTACTTTAACTTTTTTAGAANACACTTTTCAAATTCCCTTGGTCTGGCAAGTCATCCCCCGCACAGTCATACCCAATCTCTCACCCCTCTTTCCCCGTTCCCAACACAAATCTACGCTATTGCTACAATCTAACCAAGGGGAGGCTCCCAATAGGTCAGATAGGAGCGACTCTGTGTTCGATCAAGCATTTTAACAGCAACAACCCCGGTTTTTTAAAGCTGGGAGTCAGGCATTTCACAAGCAACGGCTTTGCTTCATGTTGGGCCTCGGACTCTAACTAGTTCTTTTCATTTGGAAGTTCCATTTTGAGGGGACTCAAAGGCTTTGTCGCGGGAATAACAAAACGATTTGATTTGAAATCAAAAGGAGAGTCTACCCATTCGGTCTAACGATTCCATGGTTACGGACGAAACCACCGCTACAAACGTAACCGGACTTTGAAAAAGAATCACAATGCCCCCCCCCCATTCAGCCAATCGCTCAGCCCGAGCTATACAAACCGATCAAGACAGCGCGTGCGCGTTGCTTACTTACCAATTAACTCTGGCGGCTTCTCGCCACCTCCATCCCATCCAGCCTCGCTACTTTTTTTTAACATCTACACCGTTCTGCCGCCAAAAAGTTGAATTTGAAAATGAAAACAACAACCAAATAAAGAACAAAAAACAAAAAGGCAAAGTAACCTTGGAGTTTGCGGTGGCGAACGGGAGCGCTCGACAGAAAGCCAGAGGCAGGTGGCTGTTCGTGCACGACGCGGCAACTTTCACACGTTTTGTATTCACCGTGCATAATGCGCGTGCTCCGTCCAAGAGCAAACAACCGACCAGCGCCGGGGCGCGCACCGCCAGACCTTGACCCTTTTCCTCACCGGCTCTGAAACTCTCCTCTTTTTTACTTTATAGTCAATGTCAAACCCGCTGAGCCGGTGATCCGTGGGGCTCGGCACGGGGCCCGAGGGACCGCCGAGACACCAAGTCTGGCCTCTCAGAGAACCAAACATAATCTTATCATAACAATACACTAAACAGGATTTTGGAAAATATCATTTTTGTTGGGAGGGGTACAGAAATTGTGGGTGTTTCCAAATATGGCAAGCAAGGACACCATTGTATCCATATCGACATAAAAACGTGGAGCACAGCGCATGGGTCACACGTGTAAAGTTTAAGTGGAAAAAAGAATACGCTTTGCTCGTCAGCGACCCTGTCATGTCCCCCAAAACGCCTATTCCAAACCCGATTTTGACGACACCAACTATGCCACATGTTAAATAGCTCCACAGTGGCATTACCATCTCCCACGTTTCCAGAGTTCGGACTGTGGGAAGGTATCGCGGACCCTTTAGGGGCATGAGATATCCAGGTCCCCGCTATATCCAATTAACACCCTGCCCTATTAACAGACGATGTGGGGGGACAGCATCTAGTTGGGTGATAATAATAAACAGGATGGGGAATTGGTATTCGGTTGTGGGGGGGGTCAGGTGACGGAGAGCTGAATTCTAACCAGATGTGACAGGAATCAGTTTTGGGAAGGTTGGATACTTATTTCCTGCCTCTTTAATTTAAAACAAAAAGTCAACCGCATACTAGCCGCAAGCATAATGCCATTCAAGACAGACATGCAAATCGGGTTGTGGGATAAAGTTGTTATTAAGTAAGCACAACTCAGCCGCCTCAACGCATATCCTCGTTGTCTGAGAGTAACTCGCAACAATGATTAGCCGAAATCGCATCAGCGAAGCGCTGATGGGATGTGATTTTCCAGAATATATGATGATGAGTAGGCCCCTACAGCACCATCTTGGATGAAAATCTAGATGAGGTCGTGACTTGTGGGCACGGGGGGGGGCTGATTCCTTATTGTCAGGCCACAAAATGAAAGATTTACCAACAGTTTTTTTTTCCAACCGACGAAGACGCAACCCTTAATACTTTTTTAATATGGTTCCAGCTGTATTCGTCTCGCAGCACTTTATGGCCATCTCTATAACGCATTTACTTAAGCGCATGGCTATATAAAGGGCACCTGAGCAAACCTCCGTGCCTTACAGACCTCTACAAATCGCCTCTCATCGCCACGGAAATCTCTGTGCAAAGCTAACCTCGTCAGTAGAGGCAACTAGAAAGCTGTAACACTTTAACAAGAATTATTGAATAAAAAAGACAGTTCCTTGTACTAAGCACCCTTGTAAGTTATACGACCATGGAATATTCTCCTCTTTTTACTTGTATCAATTTTAAATTCAAACGAGAAACCTCACTGAAATCGATAACGACCGAAACACTGCTACATGGTTAAAGCTTAAATCATTTGCTATTCGGATTTCCGTTTCATAATTTTAACACGTGTTAATTTTTAACTGGCGGGCAAAAACTGGGAATTTTGTACAATGAGAGATTCGCATAATACATAAACTAGTTGGACTTGAGCGAGACCAAACCATATCCTTCAAGCCGAGCACTGTTCCGTCAGCTCAAGAAACAGCTTTCTGAAAAAAAGAAATCGTGGCATTCTGTTCTTAATGAATTCCGACCTCGTCCTTGTATAATACGCTGTCACTCAATTTGTCGCTGCTCTCCCCCGGGATTAGACTGTAAATATAATTTAATCCCTTTTAATCCCGCGATCGGGTGCAGTACATGTGCGTCCAGTTAGACCGCTGGTATTCCGTAATATACAAACAACATCTGAGAACCTCGTGTTGGATTCATGAAGTGGTTATCGCAACTGATAGAGCAACAGCCAAACGAAGCATCGATCAATTGTGGTCAGCCTTGTGGTCCACTACGGCAGGATTTTCTCAGTAGTTGATTTCGCTCAGGAGAATCTTGTTCCATGGAGGAGAGAAGGAGAATTTGGTGAACAGTTGATTAGGAAAACCAGAAATTGATTTTAGGACTAAGAGCAGGCCGGAACCCATTCGTTCTGAGCGCCTGTTTCCTCTTTGATGCCGTGGACCCCCGAGGGGAACAAATCACCGCGAAGGTGGCGGGGACCGGAGCGGATCGGTTGCAAGATCGCCCGGGGACAGTTTGCCCGGCGAAATTGTAGACGTCTCCGCCAACAAGCCACGGGGTTGTTTTCGCAAGCCAGAGCCGGGCCGCCGGCTCGGGAAAAGGGCTTCACTTGGCTTGTGACAACACGGGTTGGAATGGGCCCATGATTGGTCGCATTAAGCTAATAAACTCGAAGGGTTCCTAGTAGGCGACGGGTTGTGCCGAGGACTGTCGTGGAAAAAGGTTGAAGATATTCTGTGCCAAGGATGTCACACAGATCATGGAGGAAGGAAGTCATTTTGCATCTTCCCTCCGTGGGCTCATGAGCATACTTCCGATAAGAACCTATGACAATACAACTTTTTTCTCAACAGTAACTAAAACTTCGGACACTCTTTTTTAGAAGCGAGTTTCACTTCCCAACCCAGTCGCCTCTTATTGCTGATCAGGGCATTTTTGCAATTTTCCTGAGCATAATTATTTGCCTGACTGAGTTCTTCAGTCGTTGCTTGTATGGGCAGCTTACTTTTGCCGATATCTCTCTTGTTTGTGTCACTTTTTCAAGCCCCAGTACTCTCCCGTAGTTTCACTTAAAGTTCTACTTAGTATTACAGGTAGGGCTAATAATGTTGTTCTAGTAACTGCTTCAAGGAACATTGTAAATGATTCCTTTTTGTATTCAGGCCCTACTGAGGGTCAGTCGTAGTTTATCAGCCAAAAGTGGGGAAAAAATACGACCGCGACGTAGAAAGAGCTAACACCTGGGTCGGTCTGAGGGGTGTATTCACCCGAAAGGTCTGAGTCCGAGTTATCAGTCAGTCCGTCGCTGGGGGAGGAATGGCGAACGGAACCGACCCTCTCCTGGCTTCCACCGTGTGGATACGCCGTGCCGCTAAATCATCCCGTCCTTTCACGTGACTGAAGACAATCATTGAAAGCCCTGCATGGGCCAAATGCGATTCACACGCACTTCCACCTCTCACACAGGTACGGAAGTGCACTGAATAAACAGCGTGAATCGTGAAAGAAGACAATTTCTGAGTGCTTGATTTTTTTTTCAGCTTCCCATAATTCATGCTCACACCGAAGGCTAACGAAGACGATGTCATCACAGGCCTAACATTTCAGTTGTTTATCATCGACGTGAAAAAGAAGTGAAGGTCGCTTACTGTAGGCCTGTGTTTGACAAGAAACCTTAATCGTGCACGAAAAGGGATGATCTGTTTTTGTTTCGAGAGCCACGAAATTTGAAGAAAATTGGTCTGAAAAACAGAATTGAAACTTGTCATTCTGTCAAAGAGTATAAAAAGCAAATCATGTCTTTATTTCTAGGAGGACAAACAGAGAAAAAAAGACGTTGGCTATGTTTCAGAGTTGATTCCTAACGCAGGCGAAGAACTCTTTACAATTCTTGCGCGGTCCAGACCTGTTTCCTTTCCTGCAACTTCGCCTGACATTTCCTGACGCGAACTTCCGCATTTCGCCCTCGTCGTAAATGCTGTTGTTTTCCTCGCCAGCTGCCCGAGCCGGCCTCCCCGCGATCCCAGGCCAAAACAACATTGCCAGGGCCCGGTGGGGGGCATTAGCTGTCCCATCCCACGGGACGCCGGACGAAGGTGTGCAACATTTCTCCCCGACGTACTTTTTTTGTCTTCTACGTTTCTGAAACCCTGAACAGTTTATCCAGCGGTCGGAGTGAAAACAAGGCATTAGCGACCGCCATGCCTCTGTCATATCAAAGAGCCATTTCCACTGGTCTCTTTGAAACCTCAAAACCTCCGTCATCAGGCGTTGTTGTGCCATCTTATACCGCAAAGCCGACATATGAGACCCTCGTCCAGTTAGCTCAAAAACCTGGGCGCATTATCCCTGGCGAAAAAAATCATATCATCCGTTTGATCTGTGTTTCGACCGCGAAATGAGCAGCGCCTGCCTGCCTCTCACTCCCGGCTAATTGGCTTTCCCGGCCCCCAGGCCAAGAAACGTATCACCTGTTCAGGTACATTCAATTTTTTTTTCATTTGGCAAAGGCAGAAAAAAAGGAAGAACTTTGGGAAGAATGTTTTCCTTCACTATTTCTTTGATTTCGTTTAGCGATCCTTGGCATTTTCTTGGGTTCAACCTGGGCCGGCCGATAGGTATGCGGCGACGTGGCTCATCCTTTCTTCTTGCCGCTCGCTCGTCGATCTAAACAAATTTGGCGGTACAACGAACGAGCCAGCTCTCACCAGTGCTTGGAGCATTCGAAGGTGACATTTTCCATACCGACTGCCAAGGAATGTATGGGTTTTTCAGATCCGATGATAAAGCAAAGCAATGCGTCACACATTGACACTCTGAGTGAACCATTTGCATAGTTGATAGCACAAGCAACCGGACTTCATGCGAATCAGTCTTTTTTTCCGAAAAGACGGAAAATGCTGCATTTCAAAATTGAAAAAGCTTACACAATGTCGGACGCTCCTTAGACATTCATACTGCAAAATTGGTAACATTTGAAAACACTTTAAGACGGCAACCGACATGTCATCCCAACCTTTAAAACACCACTCTATGTCTTCTGGGCCTCCGAGATAAGTGAGTGTCACAAATAATGGCCATGGTCATGTTGAAAAATCTGCAATAAACGACGTGTGTCAAACTGCGCACGGCATCAGTCACAGAGACCATTACCCAAGTTACATAGAGAATTATGCAATTTCACTGGAATCGACGTGCTGACTTCCCTTAGATGGCTTTTGTGGTCTGATGTTTCAGAGAAGGTGGACCGACTTTTTTTTTCTTCTTTCCGGTCAGTTTTTACCCAACAGTTTCGGTTCGAGTCAGCGGGACAATCCACTTTTGTCGGACCGATTTTCCGTCTGGTCGAGCGAGGAGAATTGAAGCGCCGTGGTGGCGTGCTTGCGGCGAAAAGGGATTTCGGGGGGACCATGCCTGTGCGTACAAAAGCATGGCTTAGTGTTAATATGTAAGGTTGAGCTTCTTTTGTTTGGTCAAAATTGACCTTGGCTCCATCAGACCTCGTTTCGAATCGCTCCAGTCAGCCTATAGTAAATAAATGATTAAAAAGTTTGATTCTGGTAAAACCTGCGTGTCAGGTTAACATTCACATATCACAAAATTCACTTTCCGTATACTTTTGTTCATGTACACGTATGTATTCTTTGATGTGCGAAAACGAAATCTTGACTGTTGACACATCAGTGACAATTGAGCCCGACTTGTAAAATAAGTTACGTTGGGAGATTTTGACCAAGAGCAAAGAAATACTTCAGGGCCTATTAGAAATTTAGAAATTTCCTGTCTGATCAAAAAGGAACCTCGTTCCCATGATATCCGCACACGGTTACACCGTGCTCCTTTCTCGCAAGTCAAGTCGGGTGTAGTTAAAAACCTTTTGCCACTGCGCAACCCATGCACAAGTCAGTATTACACGGATCATCATCGGAAAAAGTAGAGCAATATTGAAGGAAAAGAAGACCATAAGAAAGCAATATTTTACTGATCTGATAATTTATTATAAAAATCTATATAATTTACATCAATTTATCATAGCGGAGAAGGCATGAACATTATATTCCTCGTTCATACGGTGACGAGGGAGGAGGAGTGGGTGAGCTTACAGGAAAAGGTGGGCAAAGTTTGTGTCATTTCTGACAAAGATCAAGGAAAAAGGGGTTGAATTTTAAAATGAAAAGGCAGTCTCATAATTAATAAGCCATATTTGTTTAGTGTGCTTGTTTCGGTTTTCTCCCCATTATATTGTTTCATGAACGAGATCTAGCGCCTTTGGCTAAAGCACACGCAGAGTGGTGTGATAACTGGCCCGAATAGAACAACGTTACAATGGCTTGTCGCCTGGACACCAGACAAAGCGGTCGACAAGAACCTCAGGTACTTGGAGAAGAATAGAAATTAACGGACAAGTCTAAATCGAGCGCAAAAATTGCCCATCATTCCAAAACCAGGCTGAAGAATCGTAAACTACACTTGTACTATTCTCCATTTATAAAAAAATGAGAAATACAAACTCCACAACAGTTATTGCCCATTTCTACCAAATGTTTTAAAAGTATAAAAGCTAACAGAGGGGGGGGATGACTGAACATTAAAATTACCTACTTCAGCCTCGTTTGTGGAAGGGTGGATCACAACTTTCAATTGTGCAGGTAATACTGGAACGCATACCCTCCCGTGCCGTTGTGTTGCGTATGCCCTGCGTAGTTCCTCACAAAATAGAATTCCAAGTAAAATTGCGACATTGTTCCCATATCTTTTTGAGACGCTTGATATCTCCCCCTTTTCGAACAATGCACCGCCCCTTTATCGTTCGCAGACGGTGATCCGGACTACAAGACGCCAGACGGTAGTCAGTCTTGCACTGCGATCTTCAAGTGATTGTCATTGTCTTTTTTATTGCGTAGAGAAAGATTAAAGGGAACTAGACGAACGGGGAAAATCTATCTTCTCGTCTTTGAATAACCATCTACTGATTGTTCAGGAAAACAAAATCATAATAAATCGGACCTCTTGGATTAACAGTTACTTATAATAATTTCGGTTAAAAACTATACAAGACATATTCACAGTTTCTGTGGCGTTTCGTAATGGCAAGAGGTAAAAATAAACTGTTAACATACTTCGAAACTGTGGTGACTTTCTGATGTCGTATCATTTCACCCAATTACACCACACGTTTCCACCACTCGTACTCTCTCCAGACTTACTCGAATACCATCGGATGCTTTCTTTGGGGTGGGGTAGTTGGTTTGGTGGTGGGGGTCGGAATACTGTGAACACAGGTTTGTTGGAGCTTTCTAGAAAACACAATCTGCTAAATATGTCCGAAGCCGGACAGAGAGGTTGATGTCCTAAACCTAAACCTGTCCTAATTTGCCTCACTATTTTCTTGTTCGTGAAAAATCCCGCATAAAAAGTACTACAGCCAGTATTCGTTTCCACCTAAGTACCATAAATTTAAAGTACCAGGAATACAGAGTACTGATGAGTGTATGAGGTTTTGGCAGAATTATCTTTAACCACTGTCGTCGTTTTTGAATCTAGCAATTTAACTGGAAAAAAAATTGGAAAAATGGTAACAGAGGAGCTGACAAGAAACATACATCCGGGGCACTTCATCCTCGGAACATCTGAGAAGTGGCAAAATTGGAGCCCCGTGACGAGTTAACCATGAATAACCTCAGTAGAAAGCTTTTAAATAGACACTCGATTGCTTGAATTGACGCAAGGAAGTCTGTTGCTGAGTCCACGATATCATTTCCGTCGATCAGGTCAAATCCCTTTTTCAAAACTCACCACAACCTTTTCATCAAGAGTCAACACAGACAGGCAACCCTGAGTGTTTGTTTAGAAGTAACAAAAGAGTTGCGTGAAGCCAGGCTTGCAAGTTGGAGAATTCCGCGGCTGAAATTCGGATCCGGCGTTTCGTCGAAGCATGAATTCACAGTTGGGACACTACGCGTAGTATCGGCAAACAAGTGTCGATTCCTGCGCAAGCGCCTGAGAATAAGCGTAATCGATTATACGGTCGCCTTCTCAACTCCAAGAATCGTCACTGTCACTCCAGATCTACCAATGGCACCCTCCGGTATTTATCGCAGTTGTAGTCAACACACTTTCGTATTTCGTCTGACCTGTGGTTCTCTTTATCTCGTCGTTACCCGTAGTTTTTTGTTGTTGAATTTTAGCACTGCTGTTTTATCACTTACTCTCCCATAGACCAGTTACGGTATGGTTTGGTGATTTTCACTGGCAGAAGTTAGTTTTGTTCAGTAGTTTGACGTACTGTTGCTTGAGTGAGGAGGCATCCTCGAAGTTAGGGGATGTGCCCCGCTGTTGACAGGGGAGGGTTCGTTGCTGGGAGGCGTGGGCATACCCCCGGCCGTCTGACACACGTACCACTCGCTCAGGTTGGTCCCTGTGTTGCTGGACAAGGAGGGCGCCGGGTGCATAGAGCTGCCGAGCCCCGCGCTACCAGTGCCCGCTCCGCTAGCCCCGCCCGCACCGCCACCGCCGCTACCGCTGCCGGCTCCTCCTGCACTCTGGTGGGACGGGGGAGAGGAGTCGGAGCTGGTGGTCGGGGAGGTGGCCCCGGCGGGCTCGAAGACCCCCGGGGGAGGGGGAGACTTGCTGTGGACTTTCATGTGCTTCCGCAGGGAGCTCGGGTGGGTGTAGCTCTTGTCACAGCCCCGCATCTTACAGTTGTAAGGCTTGTCCGAGGTGTGGACGTGCGAGTGCTTCTTCCGGTCGCTGGAGTTGGCAAAGCGGCGGTCGCAGCCATCGAACTCACACTTGAACGGCTTCTCCCCTTCATGAATAAAAACCCGAAAATAACACTGTTAAGTCCTAAACAGTTCATTTTTTGTTACTGGCTACCCCGGCAGAGACATCAAAACTGTCTTGATCAAAGTTTACTCAAATTGCCAACAGAGATAAAGTCACATCGGTTTACCGATAGTCTAACAATTCTTACCAGGGTAAGACACTTAACATTTATCCCCTGGGTAAATATCATAATTATATTGGCTTGACTTTATTCTAAATATGAAAAAAACTTCCAGTGATTATCAATCATGTTTCCCACTGTTTGAAAAAAATGGCTGGGAATAAAAGTCCGCTGTTATTCTGCCTAACAACTGGTAAGGCATTGTCCCCTGCTTTTGAATAATTCTAGTGAGCTTTCACCCAATGTTTGAAAGGTTGGGAGAAGCTGAAAATCAGACTGCCATTCTCAGTTGTAGTTTCACTGAGTTGAGATCATTTTCACACCCGAACCTCACCCCCCCAAAAGTAAAATCATGATTAATTTCACCGATTTTTTTTGTCTTTGTTGACACGGTAATATAGTCCAATCCCCCGAGATAACAACAGAAATTGGGCGCAATTGGAAAATTGTGAAATTTGCTTTTGCTCGACCGATTACAAAATGTTCCGAAGAACATCAGAACATTGCCGACAAGGTGCTGTTTAGCCCAAGTGGTTTCGTGCATTCAATAAAGAATGTTCCTGGTCATATATGAACGGGCAAGTCCTTGCACGAGCCCCACTTTCGGATGATTTGAAATAGTGTCCAGTGGCTCGCCTTGGATCATTAAGCCCGCTCGCCGTTTAAACTTCAGGCTCAGTGGTTTTTCGATTAAAAAGACTTTAAAAAGAACAGAAGTGCAAGAAGAAAGGAAGAAAGAAAATAGCAGGCGACATCGTCGACCGAGTCGGCTGGCAACTGTAAAAATACAGCGGTATAATAAAAACGCGTGGTGTGAAAATGAACTTGGGGTCACCGCCGGCACACAATGGGACGTGTAATGGGGCCCCTTTTGGACGAATCAGACGGTGGTATTGCCAGATATTTCTGATTAGATTGAAGTCGCCCGCCAGAAAAAAAAAATTAATAGCAGCAATAACAATTGCGCTCTGGACAATTGTTCAAAGAATCACACGCGCGGCCGGGCGCGATGACAGTTTGCTTCCGCCACATCATGGTTTCAGATAGCACGAACCGTGGGCCAGGCGGGGTGGTGAAGTGATGGAGGGATTGCTGTTGGAGAGGCCTGCTCTGGGCTCCTTGCTGCTCCTCATCTGAGAGTCGACGGTGGCGCGCACGCCGGAAAGAAAAACTAAACAAAACCCCTCCAAACCGCAAAAAAAAAAAAAAAAAAAAGAAGTCGCCGATATGACTCGGCGAATGCAGCTAGCACCCGAATCTGGGCATCGTTGCAACAAAGATGATTGCGTTCAATTTCGTTACAAGTTCCGGGGTAGAGGGTAATAAGCCGGTAAGCAATTCGAAGGGTTTGTTGGCAGGGCGCAGATCGCTTAGAAAAAAAATGGAAAAAAAATAATTACATGGACAAAGATGGAGTGCAGGTTTTTGAATTACTTACAAATCACGAAGTAGTTACAGTCGTCTGGCTAAATTGAGTTTGTGCCGTCGGTTTGGCCGGGCGGTAAGGGGAGCGACAGGGCTGGTTCAATTAGATAATTGAGTATGTTTGGGAAAAAACATCTTTTTTTATTAAATGTGTTGGGTAAAGGAAACGAGGATGATATCAAGCGTTAGGTGTGTTTGTTCACATGAAGCTCAGATGCAATTTAACGTGTGAAGGTTTTACACAGGCAGCATCTTATAACAGTCACGTTAGGTTTACATGTAAAAATAAAACAGCAACTGTTCGGTTACTTCGGAGGCAAGAGCCACGTTGGAGGGGTTTTTTGGCATGAAGAATATCGAACTGAGCATGCAACATTTTAAGTGCTCCTGGAGTGATTGGACAGGACATTTGGCTAACGCGGCCGAGTGAAACAGGACTCCGAGTTTACAGGCGGCGCGCCGCTGTCTCTCGGCGGGGTTGTCTGCCGCGAGCGCCGGGTGCTGAACTGGCTCATTCACGCCCCGGTTTTGTCTGCTCCCCCCGTATACATGTACCTGTGACAGAGCACGGCGCCCACGGGCGAGTGATCTGACACTCTGCACTCCTCTGGGACGGGCGCGGCGCGACGGATAGGCCAACACCGTTGAGGACCGCGGACGAATGCGTGATTGGCTGCACTCGAACAACATGGAATTGCCTGTCTGTTTCCACAAGCAGTCACAACTTGTACATATTTAATGTGGCAAGTGTCAAGGAGGATGATTTTAAAAGATGACAAGCCGCAGAAATTTGCTTCAATTTGTCTCTTTGTATATGTTTCACAAAAAGAAAGTCGTGACCCTGGAGCGATAAACCAAAGACAGGAAAAAAATCTCACGTGGGAAAAAAAGGTCATTGAAAACTTGCAGACAACACTAGACTTGCATTTTACATGTGCGAAACAATGAAGCCTTTTTTTACATCTCTGATAAACATTACATACGTCCGACAGATGAGCAATTGTTCCGTAACGTTTTGCCCATCTTGGGTCAAAAATATCAACTGCGTGCACTTTGGGGACACACCTGCATCTAAAAGCCAGTTTGTTAAAGATCCCGAATCGACCAGCAATTTAAGAATTTGAGTCTCGGGCGAAAACATTGCCCAAAAGTTGCACATACGGACTTTTCAACTGAGCGTACATTTTTGCATTATTCACACCACGGGTCACAAAAATGCATGACAAGACCCTTGTTCCTGTTGCTTTATATTCCACTTTCGATTGTTCTCCAAACGCTGTCAGTGTTTGCGATTAGTTGTCTCCATTTCCCCCGTGCTTTCATTTCGGTCGGTTGCCCAGGAGGAAGTTGGTGTATACCGTTCGTTGAACTCTTACGGGTGGTGCAGCGCATAGCTGGAATCGAGTTACTCGCATGTAGGTTATCGGATTAGCGTGTTTATCGCACCACGTTTACCCGTATGTGCCAGACGGCCCGCGCTTGGCCCATGTCTTCCTTCAGACTTTTATCTTTGTTACACTTAAAAGTCTTCTTGCAGTGCGTTTCGGTTACATAATTATCCATGCAATCTAGTTCAGTTTAAAATTTTAATTGAGGTACACTATAATAGAAAACTCAATTGGTAATTGTACTTAATTCTCAGATTTCTTTAAGAATCAGTTGATTCTGAATATCCAACGGGTAAACGTGATTACACTGAGATGAGGATGTTTGTTTCTCCCTCATTGATAAAGATATTAAATCTTAAACACTGACATGCCGGTTACAGAGCAGTCTATCGACAATAGCTTTCGTTTAAAATGTAAACGTTAATTTAAATTCATTACATTTATTTCGTTTTATGACTGCCATTCAGTCAGAAAGTGTAATCATATCAACACGACTTCTTTATAGAACAATTTCCCAAATTTAAACATTATACTTTTAACGCTGTAAAAAAATATCTCAACAAACGGTTGTACACATTTTAAAGAAATGCTCGCTTATTTGGGAAAATGCAGTACACCCCCAAATCAAATCCCGAAAAAAGCCTGCGGTCTTTTGTTTAAACTACTTGAAAGCCACCCCTACATTGTTGAACTAGCTCTAAATTGGAGAATCTGTCCGACTCTTATCTATCTTAGAATCGCGCCTGGGGATCTCAGCATTTAAATACAAATGTCGGACGACTAAAGAAACATGCCTAAAAATCGATACTATCAAGGTTACTCGACAATTCACTTCAGTGTACGAGTGGAAATCGCATTGGAGTCCACCACTTATGTGTACGCAACACAGTACAATCATGTACAATTCATGTACATGTTACTTTTGTTGTACATCGTGACCAATGGTGCGACTTACTTTATATTTGCATGTTTCTGATGATTCCTAGATGGTTATTATAAGTACAATTACTGTAATTTATCACCAGCTTTCTATTAAGTTCAGATGATGACTAGGTAAGATTAAGTCTAAATTCGAGAAAATAATACGAGTCGATTTGAAGTCTTCGTTATTCTTCGAGTGCTTGGTTATCGACAATTTTGTCAGATATTGAAAAAAGGGAGTCTAAGTGTTTTTGAAGGATTGACTTAGTAAAAGCTATGAGCTAAATACATGAATGTTTAGTTTGGAAACAAAATTGGCCGATTTCGCTTTGGGCTTATGTTTGAAACCGTGAAGCTATCCCCTCAAAACGGGGGTAAGGTGACATTGTGGGAATGAAAGATCTACTGGTAGATGTTCTTGAACGGAAACCTCGGTGAAGAGATTTCGGAAACAAGTGGACAGATTTAGCTCGGGTGGCACAAAGATCTATCAGGATCCTGTGGGGTGGGTCATTAACAAAACGGAAGTGTTGCTGCTGTCCCCTCGACGGGAGTGTTTGTTTATTGTGGCGAAGTGGCGAGGGGGGTCCCCGACCCGTCCGTCAGGACCCTTTAGCTCAACTTCGGCAAGGAAACAAGAGGGATGGGGGTGGGGAAAGAAACAGCAATGACAACAGACCACATAAATCATCACCTTTACAGGTGTAACTCGTTCCCTACACGCTCGAGTGTCACAGAATTCCAGCCCGGACTTTTATTACACCTACAGCCTAAACCATCACAAGTACAAACGAAAGAGATAAAAAAAAGTGGTTCTAGCTTTATGCCGCCTAAAACGGTAATTCAACATAGAGGCCTATTGAACAATTCCCATCGGAAATAGGAATGATTCCTCTTTTTTTTCTAAATTGTTGGTTTAGGTTCGTCTGCCTCTTCGGGTACTATGAGAACAACTCTTAGGACTCTCCACCACAACTTTTAACCTGCTTCTGAAAGACCACGTATCGCCATCGTACAGCAAAGTGAGACAAGTTGACTGAATTTCAGAATACCGAGTGCTTTCAAATTCAACGTAAGAGAAACTTTGACTATGCCTCTTTCACTTTACTGTTGTGTCTGACAAACAAAACTGATGTCGTATTTTGCTACAAGTAAGTTTTGACTTCTCTGGCTGTTCACCTAAGAACTTCGAACTTTTTTCATTACAGGAGGTAGCATTTTAATACAATCAGAATCTCCACATCCTGTCTCCATGTTGTTTCTGAACATTCGAGACCAAAATCTTCAGAGTTTGCGACGTCCTGGTAAGAAAGGGGATTATTTGAGAAAACTATAGTCAAACGAAAGTCGCTTCCTTTCATTTCTTGACTCGCTCGGAAGGAACCATTTCCATGGAAACAGAACAGATGAAACCACTCGAATCTTGTCAAAGCCGGCCAGCACTGCATATATCGCGGAGCCACTGCAGATCTACCCAGGTTGGCCCACGTCGGCCCGCCGTAAAACAAACCCGCTTGACAGAGCGCGACACACCGTAGGAAACGATTACGGAAAATGGGTAAACCCGTCCGAGAATACGGCTCCCCCGGGACACCAGCTCTTGACTCAAGAAATGCCCGACAGACGGATAAAAAAGAAATCACCAGAAGAGCTTGTAATTGCGTCAACACCGCAGCTTTTTTTCCCTCTTAATTTGATGGGGGGCCTTGCACTCTGTGCAGGTGCGAACGAGGCGGCATTAATTCCAGGGGAGCATTTGTCTTCGTTTTGTAAGATTTACGAGGCTCGAAAAAAACAAATTACCGTGGGTTTTGTATTAAAGGAGATTCCGGAGGGAGGAGCTGGGCCTAATTGGTTGCGGCAGGTCAGAACGTTTGCCTCTTTGGATACTAGTCTTTCTTCATGTTGTTTATTTCTTTTATAATTAAGGAATTCGTTCCACAATGGCGGCTGGGCTGCATTGTTTCCAAGTGCCTTGAACTGAAGAAAACCTTATCAGTGATAAGGACAGGTCGCCGCATCCTCCCAAAAAGACAGGGCGGAAGTTTCCCTTGCGTTCTCTATACACGTCTGTTTGTTTTGGGGTCAGCGGCCCGAGTGACAAGACTGATTTGCTGAAGCTCTCGCCTACTTTATAATGTCATGGGAACAGGCTCGCCCCTGTTGCTCTGTCTTGTCAAAGATTGATGAGTTAACACACGACTTTTCGCCCGCAAACCCCTTCGAATAACGCGCCGGTCAGGCTATGAACGCAATCCCCTAACCGTTTGCATGTCATTGTCTGCGGGGGCGAAGCGATGCTTGCACTGTCGGCAATGCTATACTCCGTGGATTATCCTCAGAGAAGTTAACTGTACACGGGCCGTGGTGATATATTTAGGAGATCATTCCACCAAGCATACAGTCAGTTTAAAGAGCGATATAGCAAAAGGTAAGGAAAAGATGCATTTCTGCTCTGATTACCGTGACACAAGGCACTGACTGTTTAAAAACATTCTTCAGCAATTATTGCAGAACTGTAGGTGTTTGGACGATCATTGGAATATCAAAACACTTCCCCTTTATCTTTCTACTTTCGCCAATCTTCCCAAATAAAAATCGGAAACTCTCTTTTTCAAGGGCCAAGTCTTACCGTTAACTTGCACGCTTCTTCTTGTCAGTTGTTAGTTGAATGAAAAAAAATCGACAAAAACACACTTTACACGTTACGATAATGACAGCCATGCGCTCGATAAGATCCGTAGAATGTACTTTTTCACGGCTGAAACTTTCGAGCGACGTCCCAATCGCTGTGCACGGACAAGGACGCATTCGCAACCCGCGTGCAACACGGAGTGCACCCGGCTTTGACGGTGACGGGCTCATTTATTCGATCTTGTCAGGCGCAATGAGGTTAGGCTTGTTGTCTGACTTCAACAAGGGCGATCTCTCTAATCAAACAGATCATAATAGCCTCTGTCTCCACGCTTAATGATAAGACAAGTGGCACTTTCGTGCCAGTCAACAGCAGTCACTGGACTCCAATTATTAACTGGACTCCAATTTTGTCCATTGTTTATCAAAGCACCTCTGACCTCACTGCATTTCCAGTCAGTGTTTATACATGTAGTTACTCTTAAAAAGGCACTGTGACTTCACGTAACCGGTTGTGGATTTCAACGTCAAACATAAGAAAAGGTCTGAGAGACCTCGAACACAATTATGTCCCAAGAGCCTTTTGTAGATCTGCCGAACACTACCACACTTTTCAAATGGAAAGCTCACCTGAGAATGGCCTTTCATGGGGCACATTTCTTCTGAAAACTTGTAAATGACCAAAACAAATCCAAACCTTGCTTTTTCATACCATCGGCAAAGTTCCCATCTTAAAGAATTGAGCGTCGTTGCTATTCACACCGTTTGTGCCTGATCACCGTCCCACACATGTGCACGGTCGATGTTAACAGTTAACTTAAGGCCCACGCTGCCTTCGAAAGTTCGACATTTCGCAGGGAAACGTTGATTTGATCCGGCACCAATGTCGATCCCAAACAAAATGGGTCAACTTCTACCCGGGTTTATACTCGTACTCCGGTCAACTCGTACCCACAATATGCACCGAAGTCAACTCGTACACAGGTCAACTCGCACCCGAATTAACTCGTACCCAGGTTGGCTCGTACCCGAGTCAACTCGTACTCCCAAGGCCCTGTCAGCAGAGAATAATATGCCGAGCATAAAATGGGTTTTGATGTTCGCATTTATTGAACACAAACGTACGTATAAAGTTCCTTTTACCTGTCAGATTTCGTTGAAAAATTCCCACCATGTTTAGGAAGTGGGACATAAATGGCGTCTGCCTGCAGCCCCCCCCTTGAACACAGATGGTCCGCAGCTCGCACGCTAAGTCCCTCTCCAGTCAACGTCTTGGTCCATTTTTGAATAAATGAACTTGCTACATGCCCTATCCCTTGCTAGGGTTTTGAAATACGCCTACCATGTTTGTGATGCCTTCAAAGAAGTCAAACTCTGATTGAGAACAGTGAATTAATACTTCAGTCGGTTCTGTTCGGGGAGAGGGGATGTTGATCAATTAAGCAACGTGATGGGTTGCAATCATTTACCGCGAGAAACGTCTCGACATGATCTTGCCATGTTCGACACGCTGCTTCATGCTACTTGCGAGTTTCACCATTTTTATGATAAAAGATGAATAAACGTCCCTAGCATCTGACATCGTCCAAAATGCGAGAAAACCGGAGAAGAAACATTATCATAGTCAATTTGGGGTATAAAAGCGAGACAATTTATTGTAATCCGTTTGGGGTAAAAAGGAAGAAAACACTCGTAATTTGTTTGGGTCACAAATGCGTGTGTTTTCATAGAGGGTACGAGTTGACTGGGGTACGAGTTGACCAGGATACGAGTTAACTCGGGTACGTGAGACACTGGCGGGGAGAAAAAATCCACGGTGCTTTGAACAGACCAAAAAAAGCTGCAATATCGGGGAAAAGAGAGTTCCAGGTTGACAGGGAAGAACTCCACAGAACCTGCAAGTGAGACTGTTGCTAAGATAAAGAGGGACGTGGCTGGCAATGACAGTGGAAGTTCTGATGATATTAAAGAAGCGAACGGCTGCGAAAAGAAGGAACAAAAGGGCTAGAGGACGGTTGCCCAATTCATCGACCAGCGATGTCCCGCGGGAACAGCGATTACACAAGCGCGGGGAGCCTCAGGGTACAGCCAACCGTGTCTGAATGGATTATCGAAATTTTTACCGGGAAAAAAG
Source organism: Acanthaster planci (assembly GCF_001949145.1). The sequence continues at coordinate 1,903,552 of NW_019091394.1, read as the reverse complement.
CGGCTGGCCCACGCTGTTGCATTTTTCACTGTTACTGTTAGTGACAACTGGAGCTGAATTCCTGAAAACACTTTCCGAGGAAGAAAGTCACAGAAAATGTGTAAAAAAAAGTCAAGGACTAAGAGAATTTAATATCTACGTTAACATATTTCGTTGATGATTTTGATAATGGCGAGAAATGAAAGAGTTTATAGTAAATGGAGGCAGGGTTTAGGAGAATTCGACGCTTCTCGGTAATCCTGGCTAAATTATTGAATCGAGTTTCCACTCGACCGACCGTGCGACAATTCTCCCTCATTTCGATAATGCTGCGTTTTCAAAGAAACGGAGGGCGGGTGAAAAAAAAGGGGAAAAAACGGAAAGACGACGAAAAAAAGCACAAGGGGTCCACCATTTTGTGCAGCACGAGGCTGGAGAAACAACAGACAATGTGACATTTCGCGTTGCACTCTGGGCTCAGCGGGACCCCCGCCTACCACTGAACCAGCGGCAGTCTGGTGACGGCGGGGCCGTACACTCTCGATTACGCCCTCAAAACAATCTCATAACAGACCCAGAGTAGAGAAAGGCCAGCGAGATGGAGAGAACACGAAAGGGCAAAACAAGTCTGACAATGGAAACTCTTGGCTCCGGGGTCCCGTATCATGTTATTACGCCATGCATGATATGAAATGCGTCTCCTTTCCTCTAATTGAAAATCCGATTTATCATTTCTGGGGCTCTGCCTCGATTGGGCGTGACGTGGGCTTTGTAGTTACGCCGAGCATGCCCAAGAGCCAATTGCCAAAGTTGTGATTGTTTACATTGGCAATTTTTAAATGTGTAGGCCTGCTACTAGCATTTTCTTTCGTCGTGGAAGTTCCTTGAAAGCACATGGTGCTCTGTGCTCCATCCAGGAGTGGTTTTAATGGCAACAGATAAAAGCAATGATAGAAATAGTTTTTTACGTGTTTTTGATTAGTGTCTGTTGTTTATTATTGTAGTGCACAGTCGATTGCATTGTGCAGGAATGTTGTGTACATGCAGTAGTGGGTGAAGTGAAAAGTTCTCTCGTCATGCAAATCCAACCGTCTTGTTGACAAGTTATTATAGTTCTGATATACATAATAGGCCTATACGTACGAGTACATCAGAACCATATTACGATCCTCGTTTGGGTCAATTTGGCTTGGTGTAGAAATCCGTGTGGTTTGGATTAGGGAGAGAAAGTGAAACTAAAACAGAGTTTCAAAGCTGCAGCCTCGAAACAAAGGACCTTGAATTTAAAAAAACCTTGGGGATCGTTGATGGAGGTTGAAGTTTAAAATTCATTTCTCACGAGACGACTGTCTTGGAATGTAGAAACGCTCGTTTAGTGTACATGAAACCTTCACACTTCAAATGCATTTAGAAAGGTGCCTATTCAAAATAAAACAGCCTTTACAAAATTAGTATCAGGCATAAATTGGTGTGATAACTGAAGTCAAACCTGCCATGAAAATGTACTATTCGAAACCCAAAGGTGTGTTTGATTATTTACCTGTGTGCGTGCGCTTGTGAATCTTGAGGTTCTCCGAGCGTGCGAAGACCTTGCCACAGCCAGGGAAGGGGCAGGGGAAGGGTTTTTCCCCCGTGTGGACTCGGATATGGTTCACTAGTTTATATTTCGCCTTGAACGGTTTCTGGTCCCGCGAGCAGTTCTGCCAGAAGCAGGTGTGGTTGGTCTGCTCGGGCCCCCCGACGTGCTCCACGGTGATGTGGGTCACAATCTCGTGCATGGTGGTGAAAGTTTTATTGCATGGTTTCCGGGGTTCGGGCTGGTCCTGCTCGATCCAGAGGCAGGAGAGCTCCTGCTTGATGGGCTGGCGCATGTAGCGGAAGAAGGCGGCGTGGCCGTGGTGGGGGCCCAGGTTCATGTTCATGTGGTTGTGGAGTTGCGGGGAGGTGAGGTAATCGTTGCGGGGCCCGGCCATGGGGTTGAACTGGTCAGCTCGCATGTCGGTAGGCAGGCCCAGCCGCATCTGGCTGTTCATGCCGCCCCCGTGCGGGCCCGGCTGGTCGTGGAGACCCGGGAAGATGACGTGGGCGGCCGAGTTGTCGGCCGAGTGGTGCAGGGAGCCGCCGCCGGGGAACATGCCGTGGCCGGCTGCGGCCGGGTTGGACGTGTAGGACGACTCGTGGGAGGAGAGGCCTCCCAGCGGAGGGTGCATCCCAGAGCCCGGCAGCGGTTCCCGCCGCAGCAGAAAGTCCCGGCCCGTGGCGAAGGGCTGGCTGGGGTATCCCCCAACCCCCGGGTGGCCGTGGGCGTGCGAGTGGGGGGCGTAGCCGTTGGACTGCGATCCGTAGTTGGCCTGCGAGGACACGATGGAGGCCTCCCCCATGTGAGAGTGCTGGGGGCTCAGCTTGAGGCCCCCCATGTGCGAGGTATCGGGCATCCCGTACGGATTCATGTTGAGCGGGGGCATATTGGACTCCGAGCCCAGCGTCTCTCCGCCGTGACCGTGGTGGGCGTGCGGCGGCAGGCCGAAGCTCGGCATGCCGTTGTAGTTCTGATGTGGGCCCACGTCCACGAAGCGCAAGGCCGAGCTCCTCTTCACCAGCGAATGGTCCATGTATTGCGGATGCAGCGCCTCGGTACTCATGGTGTCTCGGTAGGAATCTCGTCTGGTTCTGACTGGCCCTTCCCCGATGCGCCAAGGAGGATCCCCTGCTTGCGAATGACGGGCCTCGGCCGGAAAACGACACGTAAAAGTGTTGCCCCTTTCGCAGGGGAGCCCCGAAAAAAGCTGAGCTTGTTAGGCGCCCAGCGTGACTGAATTAGGTTTAATTATCCTTCCGCATGATTGGTCAGCATTGTGGTGAGTGACAGCTTGACGCCTGCTCCGCCAATGAGATGAGGTAATTTGGGAACCACGCATGCGTGTAATCACTCGCACTTCAGTGCTGGGGTTGTCACTGTCTATTGTAGCGAGGGCTCACTCGACAAGGCCCTCTTGTCTGGTGTAGAGGGATTCCGAAGAGGTAACACTGCCCCCTTCCCCCTCGTTTTCAATCGTCCCCCCCCCCTCTTTAGCCCATCCACGAAAAGGGGGTACAGTTATTCGCCATGTAGATTGTGGTCATTAACGTGAACAAAAAAGGAGGGGTTCTGGAGGATCGGTGTGAAAGACAGTCAGCGGTCGTTTGTACCCATTCCCGTGTATTAGTCTGACACCCACTCACCGTTTTCTCAATGCACTCACGTGCTAACCAACAGGGGCAGATGCATGAGAGCATGTAAAGTTATTGGCACCTTTGCTGTGTATAGGCCAGCCTTGACGACACACCGCGGGGGCGAATGCTGCTCTCTCTCTCTCTCTGCATGTGTGGGTTGTTAGTAGCCCAGCGATGGGGGTCGGCCCCTGGCTTTGGGTGCTACTTGCGACACTTCTGCGGTACATGTTGCTCGGTGGAGACGGTATATAGCCATGGAGCTATAATATAGCTGCCGACTAGCGCATATGTTCAGCCAAGGTGTCCATGCGTGCCAGGTCACCAGATAATATGCCTCCCCCCCCCGAGCAGATGCAATTAACGTTAGGATAAAGCAGTTTACAGTTGTGTTTTCGAATCACTGGTCCCATTCAAGACGGCATTTCACTGTAACACAGCGACGGCAGACCCGGTCTTTATGGGTATTTTTATACGCCAGCAAATTTACCTTGAGATTTTTTTGAGGGGGGGGGAGCCAGCCTAAACTTGGCCCCCGTCTCGGGAGCCGACGCAGGTCTTACCCCCCGAAGCCAGTGTAGCATGCAGCCCCGGCACCAGTGCCCGACCGAGGACCGTGCCTGGTTGGCCAATCTCAATAGCGGCACTGCACGGCCGACTGCGCCGTCTCCAAACGGTCCCTACCCAACAATCAGTACTCGTATTATGCGCCGAGTGGGAATTTCTGTCTGGTCCAAGGAGCGCGCTGTCAGTACAGACTTCAAGGCTACCAAGTACTCCCCCAAGTCTCGCTATCTCCCCGTCTGTCGATAGTCACGTTTTGACCGTTTTGTTTTTTGGGGGGTTTTTTGTCGGTGGCAAATGCAAAGTGAACACCGGATTAAGCATGTATCCATGCACACATGTATCAACTACAGACGGGCCAGTTCAGAGAACGGTTCGATTAGAGGCAGAGCGAACAAGGGTTATCCAAACAGCCAAGAAATAAAACCTTCCCCCTGAAAAGGCCCACACGTACAATATTATATTGTCCCGCTTTGGGAGTTCTGCCGGGCCGATAAATTACGGACGTGTACACAACTCGCACTTGTACGCTGTAATTGTGCGAGTAGGAACCGCGGTGAGGAAACATTATACACCACTCACCACCACCTCCCGTCTGTCGCCGCGTACACACCGAGATGCGTGCGCGAGATTTCTCCACAAGATTGCAGACATCAAGAAGTCATGAATACTTGATTCTATTTTTATTTGCGCGGTTCTTGGAGGGAGTGTGTGTTTTTTTTTCTTTCCCTGCAAGCCCAGGAGCGACAACGGTACCTAGTAGTGCAGCACATGCATGTCGGTGTGATATCGGTGACATAGTGCGAGGCAAATGGATTACACATGAGGGGTTTGATGGTGTCGCGTGGTACCCAACAATGGCCTGGCCTTTTTCCTCTTTTTTTTTTTTTTTTTTTGATTTTTTTTTTTTATTCAGCGTGTATTTAGCTGTTGACTTCTCGCCGTGGTCTGCTTCCCCCGTCGCTGCTGTTTGATACCGTGCCCGCGGGCTGTGCTGACGAGAAACTCGCGGGGAGCGGAGTGTGGAGAGAGAGAGAGAGAGAGAGATGTATATATAATGGTGGAGGGGAGGGGGTTCTCTCAGACCTGGATAATCCGGCCATGATCCCCCACCTCCTGGCTCCTATCCACGCCTCCTTCGCAGCATGCTGTGTTTATCTAAACCCGGATTAATTTTTTGGATAAAGGTTACGTCACGGGGTTGGAGTGGCGCACGGCGCGCGTCTGTCCCGCCGTTAAGGTCACATATCAAGACCCAAGGATGGACCTGATATGAGGGTCTTGTAGCAATCTTGGAGCAATCTCATGGGTTTTTTTCGGCATTCGGCCGCAACAAATAACTGTGAGGCAATCTAAAGGCACAGTGAACAGTGTCATTTTACTTTATAGTCAAAACGAAATTCACAGTCCAAAAGTTATACCCACAAGCTAGACAGAAAGCGAATTCAGTACGGCGGCGACACATTGATTTCATCTTTACTACATTGGTGGATCTGCAGGAGAAGATTAAAAAGCTTCGAACCTGCCCCCTTTTGGTTGCCAAAATCAGGAAAATGGGGTAAATGAGTAACATGCACCTGTTTGAACGCCCCCTAGCCGCTGCCCCCTCGGGTCAAACCTAACTCCGCCCCTGGTTTGAGTCTTCGTCAGTGTAGTTCCTGTTGTAAGATGGACATCTTTGTTTTGTGTAAGTTTTAAAGTGTGATAAATCGTCTCTAAAATTAAAAAAAAACTATTTAAACTAAAATGTTCCACCAGGGCCTTCATTCATGGAACCTCATCAAGAGTATGGTTTTAACAATCCCGCAGAGTTATTGCATTTATTACTATTGCCTGTAGACCACAACAATTAGATTTTTCTTTTGCCCTCGGGTCCAGGACTCTTGTAAGTTTCGAATCAGACAGGATCACTCGATGATCGCTGCATAATACCACCGACCACGCAGACCGTAATTACACGCTCGATAAAGACCATAATTTACTCCGCTAATGAAAACGGAAGAGGCGCATAAAAACCATCTGGATGGATGTTTAAAAAAAAAGTTGAAGGCTAAAAAAGAGACTTCCTTTAAACAGTTTCCGGTTTCTGACGACACGGATGCTGATGTTCAAAACGCGCCAAGGGAACAGAAAAGTGTGGATTTACACCTCGACAGCAACGTTCATGACTAGTGCCCCCCACACACACTTTTGGACCACGCACTGCCCCCGCACCCCACCCACCTTCACACAAAACTGCAGTTTGCTTTTCCTGTGTAAACCACCGTGACATTGTCGTGGTCTCAAAATATTAAATCTCCATAACGAAGCTTATGGAATATGAACATGTGCAGAACTTGTGCGTCACCACCAAGACCTGATGGCTGCAATATGACACCGAGCACGGCAGCGTTCTAAGTTTTTCCCAGATGATTCTACTATTAATTTATTTTTGTCAACTTCTGACATTTTGCTTTACTTGTCCTTTTGTTTTAAATTTTATTTTTCATTTCCTTTTGTTTAATAGAACGGGGCCCTGGACTAATAGGTAACGTCACATAGACTTGAACTTCAAGCAACCGCTTTACAGCGCGCTACGCCCCCAACATCTACAGCTGCAATTGAGTCATCAGATAAACTTTTGGGAGAACCTCTGTCCTCATACGCTTAATTAAATCATATCACACAAGGTTTTTAGAACCTTTCTCCTGTTATTGTTACTTAGTAATAACAATAGGTTGCAGAAGCAATCTTGCAACCTCAATCTCCCCTTATTTCCTTCATGCAGGGAAACATCGCATGTGGATGGGTCACGTCGCAAACGCCCGTGATATACCACCAGTACATTCACCGGCAATTTTCTCGGGTTCATGTTCGGGGGCAGAAAATGGTTATGGGCCCGCTGGGGCCATGTGCGCGGGGAGGCCCAGACACGGACGAGCGGAAGTGGTAGTATTTTACGAACTTTTGTTTTGTTTTGTTTTGTTTTTTTCTTCTTCCCTTACCCTCCTCGGGTAAACCGACCCGACGGAGCAACCTGTTCTTTGGGTTCAACCTGTCAGCGGTGTATAGCGCTTGCGGTACAGTGAAGTGCTCTCTTTTCTAAAGGAAACAGAGGGGTTATATAGCCGTTTTATGCTGCAGTTGGCACGGCCAGACGAGCTATGTGCTCCAGCACAGCTTAACAACAGAGAGGCGCTTGCTTGAGGGTGCAAACCAAATAAACTGCTATAGACAAGCGTGACAAATATCCTTACTTCAAAAAATCACGAAAAATACTCACAAGTTTCTCAGTTGTTCAGCGCACATATCAAATTAAAGCTGACTTCCTTATCTTTCATTTTCTTTTCAATTTTCTGCGGCTTAACCTATGAGTTTTAAAGATATTTATCCCAGAGATAAACACCCCTCAAAACAGTCCCGAGGCCCACTGCCATTTTGAACATTGACGCCTACACTTATAAGCTGAAATATAAGCTGACAGTCCTGTACTCCTAGATTCCATCCTCCTGGTTAGGAACAAACCAGCTAGTCCACGTTCCACGAAATCCTCCAATGGCAGAGAATTTTACAGCCGCACAAATCGTGATTTGGTTCGCACAGGTAATTTTGGACCTATTTACTGGCCTGCATCCTGGAGATAAACCGCGACATATATGGCAGAAGAGGAGCAAGTTAGGTTGCAATACGGGGTTATATATAGTTACTTGACATTACACCCTCCCAATAACAAACAAAACAAAACAAAACAACAGATTTAGGAGACTGTATCATTTGTAAAGCACACACACATTTGTTTCACATACGTAGTGTGGACAGTCCGTTTTATTCAGCGGTTAAGAAAACTCAGGCAAGATGGTACTTTTTTCCCTTTCTTGCGAGATTTTGTGGTGATTTCCTAAACTATTACTCTTGATTTTTTTCCAAATAACCGTGCCCCGTGCCTCTGATTTTTTTTCAGATGGGTGGAAACTGTGTGGACATGCGACGGTCTTCACAACGTCTTTTAACCCTTTGCTTTAATTAATGACCGTGGATTTCTTTTGTGCAGAGGTTCACGTTATGTACACTACGATTGCTGATTCATGTGCAAAACAATATACCGACAACACTGCACACCCGATGAAATTCAGCACTCAGAGATTTGTAAAGACTTTTAAAAGTCTATGAACTATGCATTAAAATTTGATCTAAATATTATTAATGTTATCCACTCTAAAATGATCTGGGTCGTCAATTGAGGAATAAATATAAATAAATATAAATTCATTTTGTCTTTAATTTAAGTGAGAACTGTTTTTCGAACTAGGCAGCATTGTTTTCAGATTGCCCGCGAGCATTGTGAGTAAAGTCGATACCAGTTCAGCCACACAGCTTAGCTCGTTAGTTACATGTATTTGTTTCCGAGGTCGTTTATTCGGTAAATCCATGTTTAAACTTTCTGTGGACGTCATGGTTCGTTCCAGAAGGAGGAATTCAGAGAGCAGTGAAGACCGTGTTTCTTTACACAGATTTCCTTTAACCTTTGCGGGTTTCGTGCTTGTAGCAACAGAGAGGAGTTGGGCTTACATTTATGAGGTTTGGAATAAGCCTGGCATTGTTCTCAATTAAAAGTGCTCATTAGCAGGACTTAAAGACGATTTGTCTCGCTTTCATTGATAATTCCCGGCCTCACATTAAAACAGATCTCTGGTAATCCCCCGCCACAGGGCGCCGCAAATTACACTCGGAAGGACCAGCACACAGGGCCGCGCGGTGACGACAGACCGCGAGTCGGCGAGTTGACCCGGGCCTTACCGGACACAGGTAAGAGCCAAAGGGAAACGACTGGGCATAACAGAGAGGAAGGAATGAGGACAGGCGAAAGAAAGGTGTCGATTCAGGACTCAATCAGTGCCTTTCGCGGGCAGAGGCAAGGCACCACGGGGCGCGACGCAGCAGGACTACGATGACGTCTGTCATGTGAGGGTGGCTTTGTTTCCCGGAGGGACGGTCAATCCATGGCGTTTACCTGCGCGGCTGGGCCGTTGGGAGCGCGCCGCGTTCTCAGTTTTGTCGGCCCCGGCAAAGACTCTCTTGTATACCGGTAACTTGGAGGAAACAGAAAAGACATGTTGTTAACTGGGAAATTAATCTGAGCCAGGCATAAATCAGGCAAATAATGACAATCGCAGAAAACAGCAATGAATTCAAACGGCGGTGTACAGAAAAATGCTGATATGCACACACAATCTGTCGCTTGTTCTTCCAATTTCAAATTTACCCGCACCTTTGGCCCCTGGCCTCCTGAACGCTAACACGGGCGATCACCTACTGTTTGCCGGCTTGACTAATCTAGAACGTCACGTGCTGAAAACAAGGTGTATTTGTTCTACAGTCTTCTTCATTTTATTTTCTTACAAATCAACACGAGCAGAGATTGATAATTCGATTAAAGATTGGTTCATATTTGGAGGGTTAACAAATTTCATCGTGCAGTTTTCAAAAGAAAAAAAATTGCTTGCTCCAAGTTGATAGGTTTGAATCAAGGTTTTGACCTCTTCCTCTGATCTTCCTCTTGTTTAAGGAGCTAATGGACAGGTCTGCTAAACTATACTTAGAGTCAACCCTTTTTTCTTAGGCGAAATGAAGGAAAGAGCCGACAACCAAACTTGAACTGCGTTTTCTGAAACTGGTTAAGGCTATCATTCGCACATTGAACAAAACTGCCAACGGGCCCGCGCCTGTACGTACCCACCGTAGCACCGTTTTCACAAATGCGTGGGAAGTTTCGTCCAAGCCCACGGGGCCTCTCGTTCCGAGGCAGGGTAAGGCCCAGCGAGACGGCTAAAAATGCGGCCCGGCGTGGTTTATCTTTACTGATGTCTTTTTAAGAGCTGCCGATCCATCATTCACTTGCAGATTCGTCGACAGCACCAGAGAACCGTGGTAACTCCTGCCTGCCCGCGATGCATACGTGACTGTATGAAGAACATTCTCACACCATGGTTACAAAACAGAGCAGCACCATTATACATTCTCTGATTGTCCACGCACTTCATGAGCCTCGTGTCCCGCCCGAAGGTTGCTACTGTGGCTAGAGAATAACACGCACGCCTATGGAAGCTGCTGGCTAGCGGCTTCAGCCACTTCCCAAAGACGTGTTTATCTGTCTCAGCCCCGGCTGGTTGATTCGGACTCGGCTGCTGTTTCTTATTTTGTTGGTTATTTGGTTGTTTACTTTAGTTTGCTTTAGCACGTTTTAGTTTGACAGTTGCATTTATCTTACTTTGTATTACATGACCAAAAAAACAAAAACAAAAACAAAACAAACACCCCCAAAAAAAACAGTTGTATGTTGACTTTTTCCCCATAAAAGATGCTTTAAAGTCCGACGCGTTTATTTTAGCACTCCAAGTCTACCTCATCAAATATTCTGACCGAGGTCAGAATAAACCTGTGAATACCTGTGAAAACAAGAAAGCCTTGAATTAAGGCCTGTTATTTGCACTCAAAATTAAGAACTTTGTGATTCTGAAAAACAGTGTGATTAAATTATCGAGATTTTTGAGATCTGAGCCAACTCATTCAATGCATTTAAAACAATTCCAGCCATGGATATATTCTCTAATAAGTAATATATAATATCGGCTCCAGGCCGAGTAACAACTCAAGTATTAGTGGACAAAGTATGATTACCAAGACGGGAGTAGTTTTAGCCAATTCCGAGCAACACCAAGGCCTTTTGTTTTAATTCCAAACCACACATACTTATCGCGGTGTACTGCCAAAGATCGATATTTTATTTGCAGTATTTTCCGAAAGTACTTTGACATTTTGAGCGAACGTCAAATTACACTGAAGATTATTTTTGGTAGGGGCCCGACGACGGAATGTGAGACCTAGTGACGGATTGAGTCAGCCCAAATCATCAGGGCCGCTCCCCCCGGTAGCACAGCCCCCCGAAACCCGGCCGCAGGCGTGATGCGATTGGTGTAGTTCCTCCACTCGGCAGTTGTCGTGTCGCATCACGCCCGAGCCGCGTAGCCCGAACTTGACCGGGGCTGCCAGAAACAATAAAGCCGGGGCTGTGTCCGACGAGCCGGGCGAACGCGCCCGGTAATAAACTAGATTAAAAGACCCGCCGTGGTTTCGGAGTTATCTTCAATTTTGATTGTTTTTGTTTTTATTACGTTATTTCTCAGAGCTGACCTGGTCGATGTACTTTTTGACTTCTTATCTTTCTTCCTCTACTTTTTTTCCTCCTCTTTTATGGCCGGGGTATTGTGTGAAGTTTGTGGTCGAGTTTTGTTTTCCTGATGCCAAATAGCTGAAATACAAAGCTAATAAGTTGATTGGAATGTGACGGGGAAAAGTACAGTCAACCATGCAGTCAAAACGTACAGCATGTTTGTCGATACTGACGTTTGTCCTTCGGTGTAGATTTCAAGGTTTTTCAATATCGAGCCCAAACAGGCCTGTTCTAGCGCCAGGCCTTTCTGAACGTCCGTCTCTGTAATGGAATGCCTTTCCATTAACTTCAAAACTTTCTCATAAGAGAGAAGATGCAATGTGCAACTAAATATCAGAATTAAGTTAGCTTGAATCCAAACATAAAATTTCCTTTTAATTAAATGTGTAAAAGTAGGAAAAACTTTTGAAATCATTCTTAATAAAGCAATGATTATCTGTTTCAATTTTCAAGTGCAGATTCTTTCCCAAACCATGGCAAGTAGGGGAACAATACACAGGTGCGTGTTCACGTTAAAACACCAAAGAGATAAAGATTGATTACAGACATAAAGAAACTTAGGCCGTGTCCAAAACGGGCTTCCAGAGCTACGGCTAGGTCTATTGTCTACCCGTCTCCACACATTTCCAATGGAGCGAAGACCTAGACCTAGTTTTAGACAACAGATTCGGATGCATCCTTACTTTATCTGAAATAATCTCACATAGTTATGTAAACTCCAAAGGCAGAAATGTCATGTCACGTGAAATTGCCAACGAACCCAACACAAATGAATCATAATCCAGCAAAGCTACCTGCAAACATACATGTACAAGGCTTTTACAAGTTATCGCTTTTTGTTTGCATGACTATCCTGTATTTAATGAGATGCCACACTGAGTTGTATGTCAAAAAGAAGGGTTCCTTGCGGTCTTTCGGGACCAATTTTTTAATTAAGCAACTAAGACTCCGTTTTGTCGGATTCGATCATATTGATGAACGATTGACAAACTTGCCAGCTCTCAGTCACAAATACTTAATATTAGCCAATCGATCGCTTCGCATCTTTTGATCATAGACATATTTTAGCCGGACTCATTGCACGAGAACAGCGGTGTATCTAGCGGGGAAGGGGAGAGAACTTTCCCCCTCCCACAGATATTTTATTTTATTATTTTGTTTCACAAATCGTTCTTCATAGGTAACAGAGCAATTGGTATATTTATCAAATATTAGCACCAAAACACCAAGAATAAAAACAAGGTTGTGGGGACCGTGAGTAGGTTTTTTTTTTCCCCAAACATCAAGTTGAATGAGCCCAAAGCCACATTTGCTATTGAATTTGATATCAGTGATCTGATGTTAAACTGACTGACGCCGCTGTAGTTCACGGGAAGAAGACCTTTATAACACCGGCAACCGGAGAAATATCCCCTCCGCGACAACATTGTTGCTCATCCCTTGTCATGAGCTCCAAAAGATGGGAAGTTACTGTACAGCGGCATAACATGCACATGACATCACCGGGTGGATGGGTAAAATGGAGCGTGAATGCTTATCGGACAGCGCCGAGTGTGGTCGGCCGCTCCGTGTATAGGAGCCCGCTGGTTCCCTCCCCACAGCAATCTCATCATCTCAGCGGACGCAGGTCAGCTTGCTGACCTCTACAATGCGTCTTTAAAGAGGGAGTTCAATGATTTTTTTTTTTCAGGGAGATCTTTATCTGTATTCAGTCCACTTATATACGATGTGCTCTACAACTTGATGGTATACCTGACAAACGACACATTTGGAGGCAGCACAGTCTTCAAAGAAGGCAGTTCTCTGACGCAGAAACTCTGAACAATCTTTACAAAGTTTGCTATGTGATACTAATTTGACTCTTTAAAAATGCTGATTCATTGAGAATCCATCTGAAATCAAAGTAACCTTTTTAAGGCCTGGGTTTGGCTCCTTATTTTTTTTTAAATTTGCTTTTGAAGAATTCATCATCTATTGAATTTAATGAAAATGAGATGTGGTTTAATGGAAGCATCCTTGTGATGGAATATTATCAAATCATACTTAATAAGTATCTTCTCTTTTCTGTTTTGGCCCTTTGAAAGTATAGCACGTATCTCATATTTTGGTTCCGAAAGAGCAATCTCTATATGTTTCAGTTGTCTGGAATTTTAAAAAAATATACCAAGGCCTGGGCCCAGATCACAGTAGTTTCCAAATACTGTTTTATTTACAAGTAAATGCAAACTATGGTTTCACTGCATTAGCAGAAGACTGGGTTTGCTTATATAGGCCTACTGTTTTGTGGACTGTTTTTTATCACATTAATTTTTGCTGCTGGTAGAATGAACTGTCTTCGACTTTGGGTTGGCATCTTTCTTGAAAGGCACGATCGACTCTCTTTCTGTCGCCGCGCAGCAGTTGGCATACTCGTTGTGTCACTCTTGCAAGATTGCCGACGGCCATCTTTCCGAGAATCGGGTCTGCCATTTGAATACGAAAATAAGAACTCCGTGGCATAGGTCAAATGTCGATGACCGAGAGGTACTTGACCAGAAGTATTAAAGCAGAAATTTTGGGAGGAAAAATTCCCAAGCTGCTGCCTGACCGCAGTCTAAAACAGTCATCCCCTAACAAGCTTATTTTAGGGAAGTTGATGCTTCTCACGAAACGGCCCTTCCAGCAAGTTTTACCAGCTTCCTCGTAAACACAATTCCAGAAAAAAAATCCCAACTTTCATGAAACTTTACACTCGACGCCCTCGGCCTGTAATCGACCCGATGGGTATTACACGTGTGTTCTAGGTTGATAGAAGATGGATATGGACCAAATGCAAAACCAGTGCTTTTATTAGACGCAAAATCTACGAGATGGAAAAGCTGCAGGCTTTCGGAAAAGTAGTTGAAGATGACCCTTCGTTGCCAGCCTTCATTAATAGCGATAACATCATTGGAACGCTTAAGGATGATATTTCCAATGAGATGAACTTTGCTATTGATTTTGGCAAACTAGTAAACAGTTTGCCCGTATGAACGAAGCTAGGTGTTTCTATTCTAAACTGTTCCTTTGCTTTGTTTTAAATTAGTTGTCACGAACTGCAAGAAGTAAATGTGTTTCAGCTGGTGACTAACGGCTGCTCTGGCGAATCAGCCTTAACTTTGAATCTGATAGTCATGGCACCAAACACAAGCTGTAGTCTAGCAACGGACTCATCTTATTTGCATTTGCCAGACCATGCGTAATTTTGTATCTGTGGTTAGGATTATATTTTTTGTTGTGCTTGTTATTATTTCAAGTAAAATAATGATAGAAATAATGACACCTGTCGTACGGTAGGTTGTGATATTCTTGTCTGTCCCGCAAACGCCATTTGCCAGCTTATCCCAATACCAGCTAGGTCTCAACCTTCCTGCGATTTTCATCACTGACACCATGGCCGTTTTCAAAGTTTGTTCATCGAGTTGCCAGCAGCCATAACTCCGTCACTTGCACGCACGCCGCTGAAACGAGCGATTGATCACGGTCAATCCCGTTCACTCACGACCGAACTCCACCGCGAGCAGTGGGCCGTCCTCGCGGGCGCCTGACCGCCAAGTAAGGGACGCTCGACGAGGTCTAAGCACTTAAAGGGCTACACGATTATTTTCGATGGAAGCTCTGAGATGTACGTTTCTGCCTCGTCCCCCCCCCCTTTAGTCTTCTTTTTCTGGTTCTATTTCTTGGGGTTTTGCATTTTGTATACATGTGCTATTTTACCTAATTCGAGAAGCCTGCATGCGATATCAGCAGGGGCAAAAGTCATGCAAGTGCGTTAGCTTTTGTAAGCGTGGCCGGGCTGTTTGTTTTACACTTGTTGCGCTGCCGATTTTTATCAATTATTAGTAGAGAATAAGTTAGGCAAACTTTATGCACGAAGAGATTTATTTTGGGCTGACAATATCTGCAGAAAAATCCATCTTCAACTAAGGCAATGAAAACCCAAAGAGACGTCACAAAGAGGGCGCCTCCAGCTGCCGAGAAATAGCTGTGTCGCAAAAAGGGAAACCTTGCAAACCAGAAAAGGTTGTCCCATTTCACTTAGTACCTGTCAGAGGCATGTTGGGTACTTCCACGAAACGCAGCCGGTTGAGATCACGTCACTGCTCCTTTAACCCAACTGGGCTGTGAGTCGGTGTGCAGCGTATTGTACACGCACATACACGGCGCGCTGATAAGTGTGTTTTGGAACGTCTACGCTCACCTAGGCGTGACCCCTCTGGGGCCGACCGAGGGGGCCCAAGGACGAGGGCGGGGACTGACTCTGCGAGGCCGGGGGGACGACGGAATTATTGAATCAGTGGACTTCCAAGAGGCCGGTGTTTGAAAACAATGGACCGATCTGTCATAATTTCCTTAAGTGGCTGGGAGTAGAGCGATAATTAATTTACGGGACTTGAAACCAGACGCATTTGACACATGAGGTGTTAGTTAAATAACCGACTCTCAAAAGAGATGCATTTTACATTGAGAAGTTATTGAGCTCATGTCGGCTCAAAGTTCAGCGTATTGGTACGGATAAGTCAGGCAACGTCTGCTATATTTAGTTTTATTTAGTACGTTTCGTGCATTGAAATTAAAAAGAAAAACAGTGTAAATTAACCATTCATATCTTAAACACTGAAACCTGTGAAGAGTCGTAATGTCAGTCGAAGTGAATAGTAAAATTAACAGTGGTAATAATTTTCTGCCCTCCCCCACCAGGAACACTCTTGCTTACTTGAAACAGGCCGGTTTGGAGTCCGAATTTGATTTCGATGGTTGCCGCGGTGTGTCCCTCAACTGGCGTCCAGTGTAATAAATGGATACCAGGGAAAAGAATTCCCACAAACACGAGTGCAACGTGCGTGTTGGGCACCAGCAGCAAAACAAAACATTTGCCTAATTTTGGCCAACTTTTTTTTGCCAAAGTGGGCCGGGTCATCGTTTGGGTTTATTGGGTTTGTATCTAAGTAATAGACTATCCTACGGTCGAAAATATATGAGCCAGAATAACAAGCGAACGTAGCAAGAGTGTACATATCAGGGTTTTAATTTCACAAATTGCAAAGATGTGTATACAAGATATCAAGGTTTAGTTTCAGTGAAACTAAACTCTTATATGTTGTCTATACAGTTGGGAAGGTAGACAGTAATTTCGTTCATTTATGTGTAGTAACTAATCATACAATTTGTATTCTTGGTTCACTTTCCCCAAATTTTCAAGAATTATTTTTTATTGTTCAAATGTAAAAAAATAATAATAATAATGGTTGATACCAGTCCCGGGCGCTGCTACTAAAGACGGTTGGTCCTTTTCGTGATGACGCGCCTCATCGTAATGTATGTTTCTATTATATCAGTACCATAAATACACAATAGTAATTAACTTCTCAATTATCTCTGAATTTTTAAACAATTAAACGCGGGGGGTGCCGGTTCGGGCATTAACTGCATCATAGCTCTGTAAATGGTGTCATGAATAGAGGCTCCATTGAGCGATGTTTGATTATCTTTGCCAAATGGTATACACAGGTGAACACACACAAGGCCCTCCGAATTGACTGTTTCAAATGCGTTTAATAGCTCCATGTTCAAATCTACCACGCGAATAATTTACTGCCTGGGTCCTCCGGCGACAGTCCTCGGTATTACCGAACAAACTGCCCCTCTGATAGGCCGAGGCACCGCGCGCATTTCCGCTCAACCTGTTGCGATTTTTTTCCCTCGGGTGCGTTACGGCGCAGCACGGCGGCAGTGCATGGCGGACATTGAAAGCATGCGAATATTTCATCATAGTGGGCAATAAATGTCGCCTCTGCTGCCGGTATCGTAAATCGCCATGTCTTTTACGAAACGGTGAACACCGAGAGAAAGAGACCTAATGCTTTTCAAAGCTGTTGTGAATAATGGAGAACTCTGTTTTTTTTGTGGTTGGGAAATGTTGGCCCAAATGCGAACACAGCGTAAATCAGCCAAACGGTTGAAACTGACTTTAGTTTTTGATTTACACCCCTGCAAGAAATCATAGAAAGGTCACTGAAAGGTACGATTGTTGTCGAAAACACATTTAATGACAAATTCGACAAAGCTTACCAATTTCTTCACACAATATATCCCCTGTAATCCATTGCTAGGAGTATTTTACTACTTTTACATTAATAAGTAAATGTAAGACTTTTTCACGTTATACCCACATAATTATAAAGTATGCGTTTGTGCAGATGTTCTTTTGATTAGCTTCAGAAAAGCAAAAGTTGTCAAGAATATGCAAAATATCAAAAACCGGGGTTAAATTCATTCATTCCAACCTGGGGAATCTGAAAGATACGCGTGGTTTTACTGTCCCTATGCCGCTCCCTTCCCACAAAGGACACTGAAACCTCCGGACGAGTTGCCAATCTGAAGTGTAGACATAACAATTACTTCAACATCTCAGCTCGGATATGAGACCTCTTCAGTCAAATATGTGTATCTGAAAGACTGCCGACGTGGATGGGGGGGGTGGGGTCGACCTCCCAACGCCCTAAGAAAGGAATAAGAGGGGGAAATGGGGAAAATTCTGAAAAAGAACTACAAAGTAAGTGCATCAATGCCGTTGTAAATAATGTACCGGTATATGTCATGTAATGTTTCATCTTCGTTTCTGACTGAGCGCAAAAGATGAGACATTAAAAAAGATCTTCGGCCTGACCCCCCCCGGAAAATTTCCTAGATCTGCCCCTAGATTGGTTTGACGAACAATTGCACAATACCAACTTTTTTTCAACAAGTTGGCCATTCGTGCCACCGCCAAACAAAACCGTTTTCACATGCATTCCGCCGAAAACAAGCCGATAAGAGTCTGGTTTCCTCAGTTGTCGGACCCGGTCAGCTGTGAGGACTACAACAGATGGGTAGATTGGGACAAATAGATGGCCATGTGGGTTCCTGTTGCTCTCCTTTCCAAATTCTTTTCGTAGATTGTTTTTGTCGGGCATACACCGCAATCCCGTGTTCGCTCACCACTGATCTGTTGTTGGTATTCTCTTTAGGTCGCTGAAACGGTGCGGGACAAACGCACACAGAGAAACGTCCTACCGGGGTAGCATGCGTACGTTATGCGCAGGGCTTCATTGGCGTCGTAACCGTACGGCCATCTGACCCCTGACCCCAGCCTCCACTGTTTTTCGTATGACTGCGTAGCTGGTTATGCCCCCTCTTGAAAGCGCGGGAGTACACTTCAGCTTAATTTGTCATCTACCAGTCAGCCATGCATCATTGCATCAGGAATAATTAATGCAGGAGTCAACCCTCCCAACGAAGTTCAAACAGACACCTGGCGATCGAAGCTCATGCCTGGTTTGGTTTGACAACCCCCACGAACGTCACTCAGAGTTTGTACTCTGACGAGACGCTCGTCTTACACCCACGAGATGCTGAGATATCCCAATTCCAAGCACCCACGCCTTTTTGCCCCAATTTGTAGCTTTGGTTTGAACAATTACCTACACACCGTCCATGCATACCGCAATAGTATGGAAAAGAGCTGACGCTCTTTTTAACTCTTCTGAACATTGATTGTCACGTGGTGTCGCGGTGAACTTCCGGGCGAATTATAATCATAGCATGCTGTTTAGATGACACTAAAGCAAAACTGTATTTCTTCCAGAGCGAAACAAAAAATTGGTGAAGAGCAATTCAGTATTCCAAATGATGGTGAACCCACTAATTTCTTTTCTCTCCTAAATTTGCAATGTGTGCTTAGTGTGCATTCGTTGACGAATTAAAGTCATCTACGGTTGTAGTGGACAGTTGAAAAGTCCCAGACTTTGACCGAAAGGGTTTAATTACAAGTCTTTGTGTTTCTCGAACTGATCGGCCAGCTATCCAATTTATGTACGACCTGTAAATGATGTACTAGTTAAGTACAGCAGGTGTTTTAATTTCTCAGCTATTGAAACGGAATGGTAGCCATTAATAAGGTGATTGAACTCCAATATACGATCCCAGTGTGGACAAAATTACGACCACACCAGCCGGTCACATGGAGGTACTGCATTGTGGCACTCTTATGATAGGCTTTGTTCTGCGGTGTAACAGTCGCAGATTGCGATTATGATTTCGGATTTAAGATCAGTAGATGCTGTCCCGATCTTGATCGTGATCCAGGTGACGCAGCGAGCATTATTCTGAGTTGTCCCAGTGCTTAAAGTCTCATCAGCGAAAGTGCCATCACCTTCTTGCCCTCGCGCGACCCCGTATACAGTCGGCAGCGGGAGCGACCGCCACATCGGCTCGGAGCGTAGGATCTAGTACGGTGCGCGCCTCGACTCGACTGCGACCCCGTTCACTCGTTTCTCTCCTCTGGGGAACATTTTCTCTTTTGACAGGAGGGCTCAGGCGCGGCGATGCTAAAGTGCCGTACACACGTGAAAAAAAGAGGGTTGGTCCCGGAGAGGGTGCGCACGGGTTTTCGGTGGAGTAGACATATAGGGTGTTGATTTGACCGAGCACGGAAGGCCAAAGTCGTCAACAAGTCATCCGTCAGAGTCAAGAGCGGCTAGCGCGCTCCATCACCGCGCACGTCAACACACTGCAGCAGACGGACTTTTTAAAGGTGCCACCACCGAGGTCCACCTTCGAGTCTCAGGCTTTCTTCTGAAGGAAGTGAGAGCACGCTGACTGAAATCCCCTGTTCAATTCACCACCGCTCTAATCTGAGGTAGGGGGGTGGAAGTGGTGCAGGTTGTCGCAGTTACACCCCCCCATTATCTTTCCAATTTGGTATCATCGGTGTATTTTTATCTCCATGAAATAGAAGAATTAGGTCTAGTTATCAGTCATTTGTTTCATTTGACACCCCTGTGGCACCGGGGAGGGGGGGGGCTCGAAAGGTTTGCTTCCCCCTCCCCTAGTTTTCTTCTTTCTGAAAAACAAAGATATAGGGGGCCTAGTCACTGAAATCATAAACTACCGTGGCGCAACGGGGCCGGGTCGGGGTTTCAGCATCTGGAGCTATGGGGGGTAAATTCCGGTCTAAGGATTACTGCCTCCCCCCCCCCCACACACACGGCATTTCTTCGGTACCCAAATGTTCACAACCGAAGATTATTCACCAATTTTACTTAAACTTAAACATCATGAGGCAAGATGCAGTTTTTAACGGCCTTGCGCTCTGTAAAGATCGCCATTGCTAGTTCATTTTTTTTCATACAAAAGGAACACGCAACTGCGCAGTTCTTTTTGTGCTACGAAAAATAATAACATGTTATTTTAGCAACCAACAACCAACCAAGATACTTCTCCCGATGTTATTTCGTGCAACATTAAACGAATAATTCAGGCCGCCTCTGTACCTCTAAACAATGAATGATGCTGAAAATACATTTCCCATTCGAGACTGATTGAAGTACATGTACTAATGTTGGTTTTTTTGTACAAATTTCAAACGACAAAGTGGGGTTAAGGAGGAAAACCTGCCCATAGAAACGTCAAAGGACATTTTATTCAGCGCGTGCCACCTTTAACGGCATGGAGTTTGAGTCGTCGCCTGTGGAAAACCCAGAAGGGATGGTTCGCCAAGTGGCTTTTTTCTTCATGGCCCGAGGCGGTCGGAGTCCCGCCTGCTTCCAGTCGCGCCCAGGTGATAGGGTAATGCGTTGGACAGCAGAAACCAGACGTCCCGGCGGGGGAAGGGGGAAGGGAACGGTTACCCGTCAGAAGAGAGGGGATTAAGACATGAGGAGATACCTGCAGCCGAGTGACAAAAGTAGCCGACTAGAAAATTCATCTTAAATAGCATGGATCTTCAGTCTCTTCAGCCAGCCTTCGGGCGACATGCCGCCCTTGTTACAAGCTACAATTTCCCCTACAAATAGGTCTAATCACGACTGGACATAAACCATATCTCAAGAGATGTGATAGCCTAATATGTTGAATCATTCACTTTTCCTTCTGAAATGCAGCGAACGTGTCCGTGTTGTACGTGTACTTGTATCATGATATCCATACAGCCATGATCTCACGTCGCCCATAATATACTGTGGGTGTTGAATATTGCCACAACCAAAATGCGTCCTGCCTGCGAGATTTAAGCCGATAAAACCCTTGCTGTTACTGAGACTGGTATTAAATTGTTCTGTGCCACTACATGTGATCGTGCGACTGTACTTATACTATATGTCGCCAGTTTCAAACAAAATAATATGATAATATGCTATTCATTCACAAATCACAGAAAGAAAACTTTAAAAACAAGGTTTATAGTATCGGCCGATGACAACACACAGGAACGAACAGAATTTGACTGTTATCGGACCACAAACCGTGCAAATAGTTTTGAACCTTCGTTTTGTTTCCCTTCAACTATATAGGTTAGACATTATTATCTCTAGATCAGCTGGGATGTCAAGTTACTTCAACGTAGTAGTTTTTAGCTTGCCGGATTCCTTTTCTGTAGATTCATTAATTTAAACCCGCTAGTTGACTAATTCATTTCATTGGCACGGAAGGTCAGATCATCATCATAATCATTTTGTTGCTGTTGTTAATGTTGTTGTTACTGGTGATGTGGTTGTTGTTGCTGTTGTAACTGTTGTTTCTACTGGTGTTGTGGTTGTTGTTTTGTTGTTGCTGTTGTAACTGTTGTTTCTACTGGTGTTGTGGTTGTTTTTTTGGTTGCTGTTGTAACTGTTATTTCTACTAGTGTTGTGGTTGTTGTTTTGTTGTTGCTGTTGTAACTGTGGTTTCTATTGTTGTTGTGGTTGTTGTTTTATTGTTGCTGCTGTTGTCGCTGTTGCTGTTGTTACTGCTATTGCTGCCGTTGTTACTTCTAGTTATTGTTGTGGCTGTTCTGTTGTTACTGTTGTTGCTGTTATTACCGCTGTTGTTACTGTTGTTGTTGTTACTGATGTTGCTGCCATTGTTACTTGTTGATGATGTTGTTGCTGCTGTGTTGTTACTGCTGTTGCTGTTGTTACCGTTTTTGTTACT
>NW_019091394.1:1851824-1880764 GCF_001949145.1 Acanthaster planci | reverse complement strand
CGTTGTTAGTGTTGTTACTGTTGCTGTTGTTCTTGTTCTTTATTTGTTACTGTTGTTGCTTCTGTTGTTGCTGTTGCTGATGTTGCTGCCGTTGTTAGTGTTGTCACTGTTGTTGTTGTTTTGTTGCTGTTGTTACTGTTGTGGTTGTTTTGTTTTGTTGTTGTTTCATTGTTATTTTTATCTTCAAAAATCATTTGACGTTCTGACCATGGTGTGTTCCTGCCCAAACTTTTGACGAAGATGCCCAACGATCGTGATGGTGGAAGCGACGTACGAAATCGGAGTATCGGGCAATAGACCCGTGGGAAAGGCGCCAGACGAACGCAGGGCCGGAACCCGAGATGGGCTCGCCGTGTGGGCCGGGCCGCGGGTCGGCTCCCGTGCGCGGCTCCGCGGGGAGGAACGCTGGTTGCTGGATGCAGCCAAGGTCAAACCTCTGCACTTTTTACCCAACGTTACAATTCTTCCGTTCCAAACCCAGAGGGAAAAACTGGTACAGACTAATAAAAAAGTTCCAAGTTGGCAAGCTTCAGGGGGCAACATGACTTCAAGATGATACCCATTGATTAGGATAAGGTATGATTCCACTTGGGCCGGAATATTGTCCCCATATCTTGCTTAGCATAACTCACATGGATCTATACCCTGCCCTGTACATTTTTTAAGTTCCCCACTTCTATCAATATTCTCAAGGGAGGATAATATCTTGAATCTCCAACCAATGTCATAAAAAGGGACGAGAAAATTATGCCCGCTGTCTGGTGTTGTTGTAGCCCCCTGTGTGCACCGGCATGGTCAAGGTTACTCCTCGGCGGTCTAGAGCGGCATGGGTCCCCCGGGCGACCTCTCAGAAAGTGCAGCGGGCCCGCCCCGGTAGGGGGAACCGTCACATTCGCCGGTAGAAGAACAGAAGAAAAAAATGCGTGCCAGAAAAAATTTGCCTTAATAAGCCGGAGTCACGGCATCGCAGCCCCGCTGCCAGGGCGCGTTAGAAGATTCCCTGGGCCGAAGCTACGCCACAACTGCTGGAGGACATACGGCAAGAAGTTTCATCTGTTTTCAAATGGACAAACACACGTTGCTTCATTGCCTTAGCTGTCAGAAAATACTCCAAGTCGCCTTAAAGCTTGTCTTTCTCCATGAAAAGTAGCTGTCGGTCAATTTAATTTTATAGACAACATTAAATGACAATTTCAAAAGACTTTTTTGTCAACGGGGTTATGTTCGTTACTCATTTTTTTTTTCTCGGTGGGATGAGTTTGATTATTGTGTATGGAATCATTTCAGACATTTGGTGAAAATGTCTTTGCAGTTATCCTCAAAGTTTGAACTTAATCGTCAGTAATTATCAAAAGTGTTTTAGCTCAGTTGCTGGTAATACACAGTTTGTGGGGTCTAACTGACAAGAAAGAAATGGCAATACAAATGAAAACAAAAAAGACAAAAGTGATACAAGAATAAAGAAGTGTCATCTACCAGGTTGTGTGTATTCAGACATCAAAAATGGGCCGCTCTCAAATTTCACCAAATTTTATTGTGCGGTTTAAAATCAGCTTTAAAAGCGGTAGTTAGATGATCTGTTTAATTGAAAACATTATTCCGTTCACACACATACATAAAGAAAAAAAAATTGAGCTCAAAATCGGTGCGGTATTAAACGCACAAACACAGCATTTCTGCCGTCCATGCGAGGTACACGTTTATATTCCGGGACAACTTCATCCTGAAAAGTCCGGCATATTTTGTCAGAGCCGTGAGAGAGAAAAACAAGAAAGGTTTGTTCTACACACTGCCCTCACAATATCAATGTAATACCAGGATTTAGCATAATTATGAACACTTTTCTTTGCAACGCAAGAGTTGGACCTGATGCTGCGAGATAAAATACCATCATCTCCCGGGGTGAAGTCATCTAATCGCCTTTCAGGGAGGCCCGAGGTCGGCCGTGTGAGAGACGATTTTTCCCCGCGTAGCCGCGGCCGAGGGGATGAGACGGTCTTCCCTAGCTCTCCACGGGGAAAGGACTTTTTTACGATGCGCGGCTAATTTGCGACCACTGCCGTGTTAATTGCCCGGCCCATGCTGGGTACGCTATCGCGCCCGTGCGGGCGAAGAATATCAAGGGGTAATTTTGTTCTATGCATTTTCACACCTTGGAAAATTGCCGGCACGTGATGCGTGACCAGAATGCGTTTTCTTGAGATCGTAATCATGGACAGAACTCACAGGTATTGTGATAAATCGCAATTTATGGATTAGAACAATTTTCAGGAAGATATAACTTTAGTGTGCTCCTGGACCTGTGAGCTCTCACAAAGGCCCTCGGTCACAATTGTCTTTGTTTTCCCAAGATCGGCACAATATCAGGAAGATATGGTGGTCCATCAGCTTTCACCTTCAAAAAATACTGATAAAATAATATCTTCGAGTTTGGCAAATTTGGAGGAAAAGTTCACTTGCAAACTGGCTGCCGGTAATAATTATTAACGGCGTTTTGGTAAACGATTGCTGAAAAGTAAGTGCCACTTTTTAAGGAAAGACAAAAAAATGCTTACGCTGGGGAAAGAGCACACGGGATGTTGAATAGTCTAAACCGTCTAAAAATCAGGCGAGGGCGGACCCAGTACCAAAGTTTCGGGGAGGGGCTCTTTCTGGCGTTGGGGGCCTAAATTTGGAATATTTTCATGACTTGTAGCCTTTAGTAGCTTCTCTGGAGGTGAGGATATATTTTGATGAGCTTTTAAACTCTCTTTGAAGAGAGGGGAAGGATAAATAGGTCAACAAATGTATCTTTCTTTCGATATTTAAAAAAAAAATGTGCGGGAGTTCTTTGGGTGCACCCCTCCCCAAGTTCCACCCGTGCTCCCCCGCCTTGACGTCAGCAAGATGTTCTTGTAGTTACTGTCGCTTGCTGGTCTTCCAAGATAAACGAATCGGTATTCAAAAGCATCAGCAATGTACTAAGGCCGGGCTTTTTCCAAATGTAATCAGCATTCGGCAATTGAAGGGAAGCGTGTTTTAAACAAATCATACACTTGAAAGAAGAACAAGACCAATCAACATGAGAAGAATAACGCCCGGAAACTCTTCAACTGAATAAAATACAGTAATTACATTTTCATTTGGTGATAGCTTATTGAAAGGGCGCTTGTCTGGACGAGAGCCCCTCCAAAGACGGTGGAAATATCCCTCCGGAACGTACTCGACAAACCGGCAAGGACAACGGGGGGATGAAACCCGCGCTCGGCGGTGGACGGTTCGCTAAACGGTCAAACGACACGCGCCGAGGAGAATGCGCCGGTCTGGGCGAATGGAAGGAAACCTTGCGCCACGCATTCAATTTGAGAGAATGAGAATTTTCACTTCAATTAATGGATCTTGCAATGAAGGAGCTCTGTATTACGGAAATGAGTGACTGACCTTAGTTTCAATAATGACCTCATTGCTTTTTGTTTCCTCTCAAACACGTTGCGTAGTCGCAATACTGGATTGAAAACATCGCAGGTGATTTTGTTCAGGCGTGTTTGCCGCAGTGTCGACAACTTCAACCTCAAAGACTGTTTGCGGCGTCCGGTCACACAAAGAATGTCGATATTAAAACCATTTCTCAATTAAGTCTCTTCGAATTGCATTGCTTTGTCAAAACGTGCAAATAAAACTGTGAATACGTTTCGGCTCCCTCGAAGTTAAAAGAAATTTCGTCTTAAAAATAGTAGAAAAACTCAGAGCATTATACCGGAAGGGAATTTCAAATCAGAAATTGGTCAGCGCTGACAAAGAAACAGAAATTGAGGGGGGTCTGCATTAAAAATCACGTCGATAAGGAGACTCTTCTTTCAGCTTTCCGTAAATATGTCTGTTTCGTGTAGATTTTTTTTCCCAAGCTAGAGGCCTGTAGGTTATTTCAAACTCCGAGACATGCATCAGGCTTTTTGTTCTATTTTTAAAGCAACACGGATGTTATCGATGTTATTTCGTAGGTGTCCAGATCGAGAAAATGTACATGCACGTGCTAGAGACCAACTTGTTTCCCCTGAAGAAAACCAACAGAGACATGACCAGACATCGCCGAGAACGTGTGCGTCTCCTCTGATGACAATAATGGAAATGAAATTGACCAATTATGAGGTATCATTTCTATCTGCAGACATTGGCAAATTGGAGAAAATGGAAAAAGTTATTTTTTGTTGGGAGCGAAACAACTCTGTCAGATCATGCGAAGTGCGAAAGCACGCCGCGGTCAGTGACCTCCACGCCTGCTTCGCTTCATTATTTTCATTTTTGGCGCCAAAAGAGAGAAAAAAAAAGAGAAGCCTCGCACCCACCCGAAGGGCGGAGATGCGGACGCTTGTCAAAACTGTCACCGAATTCGGTGGAGAAAAAAAATTCCGACGGCAGGTCGGGGTGTTTTTGCAAGACGGACAGAGAGAGAGAAAAAATAAAGAGTATAAGCCGATGGCACATTGGGAAAGCGGGCAAACATATGGTCTGTGGTCGGGGCAATTCAAGTGAGTAGACGAATTCCCCCTTGTGACCCTGCACTAAGGAGTGCTTTCACAATCTTCTTACTCCTGAAGTTTTCATTCCATGACGCGACTAAGTTTGTTTATGGAGCCAGGCAAACCATTCTTGTTTTTAAGTTCCATAAATTGAGCCAATATAGACAGCTTTAAATTACAATTTATTTTGAGAAAGAGAGGTCGAAGCAAAGACTGTGGTGCATTACAGTATCAGTTAAGATCCTCCGTCCAAGGCAACTGCAGCTTAGGCCAAGTTCGAACAGCAACCAACTGTCAACAATCAACTGATCGCGTTCGACTTGGAACCCAGTATGCACTTTATGCAAAGGTTACAAATCGACCACTATTTTTTCGACAAATCGCATCTGACCAAGCCTGGCCAAAGTACATGTAATTATACTTTCGTCGTAGAAGTGAACCTGGCAATCCCTCCTTGTCTTGCTTAATGTTTCCCGTTACGTCCTGATAAGTGAGGGCGCTGTTGTCGGGCTTCACGCTGAGCTGGTGTGAGAGACAGAGTTGCGACATGAGTGTCTCAGTTGTCGGACCCAAAATGGTTGATTATGCGTCATTGCACAAGGACAATTAGCACACAATAAGCAGCATGCTGTAATGCACACATAACGATCAACCATTTTGGTTCCAACCTCTGAAATTGGCGCTGCTCTCTCTGAATACACCTATCGCTTCATGTAATAAACACAAGGACCAGAAGTGGGCATGGCGGGGGGAAGATTGCCGCACGGAAATAACTTTGCTGCTTTAATAATATGCACCTACGTCAAGCATGGACGCCGTCGCGTGTTGCTTCTAGCCACAATGATACTTCCATGTAATTCAGACTTGGCCATCTTGTCCCAGTCGGGCATAGACAGCCCTAACGTTCTGTCTCAGAAGAATAATATGTTTGCCGCAATTTCAGTGAACACTCTCGGTAAACAACAATTACACCCACTGAAAACGCGCCTGTGAAAGGGTTGAAAGGATTCAAAAAAAGGCTTCAAAATTAAGGAGTTGTTTCTTTTCCATTACACTAAATATTTTATTTGGATCTATACAGCTAAACTATCCACTACACAATGTTTTTAAAAATTGTTCTGAGCCTTGAAAAAAGGCCAGGTCAAACTTGTTCCTGTAGTGGGGTGAGGGCTAGTTTCGGTAAAGAATGTACATAATTATCAGAGTCAGGTTACGAGCTAGTTTGGACCAACTGCTGAATGTTACCCATTTAATGAAATTACAAACATCGCGCTGTACGTAAAATTAAACCGATAATATCAAAAGAGAAAGACGCCGCGAAGCAATTTCTGCTCACATGTTTCTGCCTAGGGTATGCAAAACATTCTGGAAGTAGTTTATCATTTAAAAAACAGCTTAGAGCTGGACAAGATTAGTGATTTTTTTATTTTTTAAAAGAAAACGCAATCAAATTATTTTAATACCTAAAAAGCACTGGCTTAAAATAAGCCAATTTTTCGAATGAGTTTATAAGAAGTGAGTTCATGATTATTCCACTGTTCGTCACAATATTCGGAAGACCAAGATGCAGGATGCCTCGTATACCGATAGGCCTATACACTCGCTCACTCGAATAGCATTGCCGAAAATGAAATTACGGGACAATGTTTTGGAGCATCTAATGGACTACAAGTTCGACACACTTGTTTTCTTCGCCAATTGGAATGTATGTTTGCACCTGTTTATGGGTTGTGAGTCATTTCTATCGACTTTTGCCGGGACCTCCCATGTCGATGAGCTACGAGCCTGGCCGCAGGTCGTCGACGATGGCGCCTTTTACCCGTGTTCTAACAGTAAATGAAAGGAGCACTTTAAAACATTGAAAGCGAAACAGTTTTCATAGAACCAACGTAAGATTTTTAAGTTGTCAGACGTCAGACAGGGAGACGTCTGGTTTTACTACTCTCACGTTGCAAGAAAACTGATAATCATAATTTTATACGTCTTCAGTTCGATCAGTTTTGCCATAGTTTCTACCTTCGTTTAATCCCAATTGTGCAACAACTCAATGTCAATTTTTGATTGATTGCAAACGGCTTCAGCTTCCATGTTATTTTGCGCAGATGTTTAGATACTCTCCAAACGGTGGTCAAAGAATAACTTTCTATACTTACTCCTCTTAGTCGGTAAAAACGCAACATTGAAAAAACAAAGTTTAATCGATAACGTTTTTTCAACTTCGCCTTTCTTCGTACACTGCGGGGTAAAATTCCATTGAATACATTAATTTGGGAAATGATCTGGGAATTTCAGTTTGATTTGTTCCAATGGTTACTTTTCAATTTATTTCTGCTCTCAACTTGTCTAAGAACAAATCATAAATCATTATGGGAATGCGATAACAAAGCAACAAGAAATAAAATACAGCGGTAAACATTCTAGACAGATCATGTACAGTGTACAAAAAATTGTGAAGCAACTTTTTGCGGATGGTTATTTCGCAATACGTTTTATACCACAAAACCCGGAGAGAACAAATCAAACTAGTATTACAGCATTTGTGGAAGGAAGCAACAGCTCTTCAAATTTGACAGCCGCACAGGCTTTGCCAACAACAACAAAAATTAACAGACGGTGGATAGCGTTGAGTCCACGGTACAAACGGGCCCGAAGCGACCCGGCGCCGGCGGTCCATTACCGTTGAGGCGGATAGCCCGCGGAGTTTGCCCCGTCCAATTACTGCTTGCTAATCACCAACACATGGGTTGGGAAATTAATTTTTCAAAGGAGAAAAAAAATATGGAGAATTTGGTTTATGATGTTGTTTTCGTAGATTTTTGTTCGGTTGGTTGAACTTGTGGGTGGCCGCGTGAGATGTGTCTATCTTTGTGATGTTTTCAAGACGTCTGTAACTACTTCCAGAGTGTTTAGTCACGAAAACAATGGATTAGTTTATTGCCGACTTTGAAGATGTATGTCTCTCGTTATTTCTGTCTCTTTGGTCTAAACATGCACGTGATTCGCCTTTGTCTCAATAAATGTACAAATTGATATTGTCTCGACACTGAAATTATATGATAACTGAAAGTAGTTTTGAAAATACAGCAAACCCACTTACTAGAAAAAAAAAACCTAACACAGTTCAAATTTAGTCAACGAAGTGGCAACCTTAATATTATACACGAAAAACCCTGGCAGAGCTCGGTTCGATTCCCAGAGCTTTCACTGGAATACCGGTCCGGGGTTTTCCACACCAGTCCTCTAAAACCCAATCCTCTCTCTCATCTCTTAAAGGTTCTAGAACCTTAGGACAGCTCGGAGGACTCACTGCACCTCAAACTTCCACACGCCGGCTTGAACTTGACGAGTACGTACCCACCCGATTTGTTGGATAGGTGCGTAAGCGCGCGCGTATAAGAACGCGGTGCACTGCAACAGTGGCTTCCAATGGACCTTTCTCTTGGGTCGGTCATGTGCAAATTGAAGGTGATGTTAAATCTTCATTTTTGGAACCTGAATAAAATGAAATTTCATGTCAAATTAGTACTTGTCTTTACATCCGTGATTAATTTCGTATTTGTGATAGAACATTCCTCATTATTCCAGTCTTTAAAAAAAAAGAGAAATCTACGTGAACTTTAAAACAGTCTGATATCATTCCATTCAACACTTTAATTTACATAATTCTGATGCCAGACAAGATCATAAAGGCTTCCTCCGCATCAGTCTCATAAGCAGCAACGGAGAAATATCAGTCATGCAGCGTTCCAAACAGCACCCACCTACCTAACAAAAATGTGGGGATGTGACTGGCATTAACAATCTTTCGCCTAAACATCCGCCAAAATATCGACTTCTTCTACAAAAACCGACGAAATTCTGCCCCAGATTCATGTTTTATTTAGATTTACATCTTTCACATATGTTACAACGGACGAGATCGGTATAAACCGAAGTTCGTACACACTTGGACACAAAGAGTGGAGTTTGTTTGTTTTTTGTTTGGTTTTGCACAAACCTAAATACTGTACCCAGACTAGTGTGAACGTGTGAACAAACGGGGTTCACACAATGAAGGTTGTTCGAACTTGTGTAGACTAAGCCAAGTCCACACAAGGTTACCCCCTTTCTGGAAAACAAGTTCACAGACATTGCAGGATTCGGGTTATTCCTCGCTACACCAGGAACACGACGAGGAGCAGTGGAAGAAATGATCAAAACAATTTGGGTCGAAATGGTGTTCGCACTTCAAGAAACTTTTTAGCATTGGCTTCGAGTATTCTTGACTGCACGAAAACAAGGGACCAGGTAAGTAACACCAACATGGGTGTTTTTGCGTGCGCGAACAAGACGTTGCTCATGGTCAGCCCATCCACCTGATGGACTTGAGAAAGAACAACACTAGCGGGGTAGTTCACATGAAAAGACCGAGTCATATTTTCCCCTCAAGGAACAACAACTACAGCGCCCGCGGCGAGCAGGGAGCGGGAAAAAAACGACCGGAGACGCAGAACGTCGGACCCCCTGCGCGTGACGAGCTGCAGGCCTGGAAATGGACGAACTTTTTAACTTCACGGGAAAAAAGGGAGAAAATCGCTGTCGTCACACGCAGAGCCAAACTCTGAAATGCGATCGGGTCTTTGGCGCAGAAGACAGCCGAATGAAAACCCGCTCATTAGCCGGGCCAAAACTCACAAGCTCCGGGGCTCGTGTTCCGACTTCCGTCCGGTTGCAAGGTCAGGTTCACTATCAGATGGTACCAAATTGGTCAATCTTGCCCGACTATTCTACCACCCCCACCCCCCTCAGCGCAGGTAGTGAAAGATGGTCAAGCCGGCAACTTTATTTTCGAGGGGGACTTTGACCACAACTCGAAAATAAAAACCCTCGAAACTGACCGCCCGGGCTAAATTTAGCCCGACGATGCGTCAGAGCCATGCAGGGGAAAAAGTGTCATGGATACGGCGGTAAGTGGGAGTCGTGGCAAGAGAGACACGAGGTGCAGGAGTCGGTTTACCTCCTTGGCCGGGGTCCTCTGGGCACATCACGCCGGGCAAAGGGAAGTGAAAGCAGCGGGGAGATCGACCGCTGCAACCCGTCAGCGGAGGCTAAATCAAACCTGATGCATGGTAAACCTGATGTATAACGGATGCGGGTTCGAATCTGATCTCGACACTACGTTAGCATTTGTGCCGTGCATGGTCTTGACATATTGGAAACCAGTGTTAAGCATTCATCTGCAATAAGTAATGTTAAGTAATGTGACCCAGCAAGGGAGAATCGTCGTTTCCAGTTACCATCTTAATTAGGATATCCACAAATGCGTGAACAATTCAAATTCAACAACTTCCATTGCCTTCACTCTATTCTTTATGCAAATTGGTTTGTTTTCTATGTGGATCCCTTTTCAGTGTGACAATTGGCAGTGGCGAAGAAAATTAACTTGAACATCACTTACTTCAGCCTGGTTTTGGAATGAAGGGTCGAACACTATATCTTACTTCTTCATTCAACGGAACTCCGCTTGCACGCATTAATTTCAAGCAGGCTTTGAGATTCACACAGAAAGAGCAGCCCGCTTTGGGCGTTTGTTAAATTCTCTCACGTTCGCACCGTGAGAGGGAACAAGACGCGTGCTGACCGCACGGTGGCGTGCAACACCACCGACGCTCTAAATCAAACATGAACAGCTTATGTGTAAAAGGTTGTTCTGCAGTCCGGATATTGGGAACGATTGAAACTATTTTGCTGTATTGAGGTTTCTGTAGTCTTTAAATGTCACAATCTGTGACAGCAGCGTGCTCTCTTTAAGTGGAACTTGTGAAAAGCGCGATTTGATTCACCATTTCACAATGTAATGCCGAAAAATAATAACAAATAGTAACAATCAAATAAGTTACCCCAATTAACAAAACTTACCATCCCTGCATTAGCTAGGCCGCTACGTCCATAAAAGTTCCGCACATAGTAATATCCCACTTAAGAAATTCAGTGGCGAACAATGGAGTTTGTAGTTCCAGGTTATAATCCTGACCCCATATCTTCTAATCAAGTATTCACTGTCCCGCAGCCATCGAATGTTTCGGTGAGAGCTAGCCGCGATAAATAAAGAGGACACGAGACAAAAGTGGCTTTTGTATACTTTTTTATTTCTCGGGTTCTCCTTTTTTTTCCCCCTTCTCTCTCTGTGTCTTTCTATTTATACGTTGGATTTCCTTCTTTATCTCTTCTTGACTTCTGATTCCCTCTGGTGTCTTTGCATGCAGCACAGTCGGATAAAACAGTGGGTTCCCGTCGGCTTGTCTAATTGCCCGGGCCTCGGCGACTCGGACGCGACGCCCGACGCGGCGTGTGGGTTGCGCACGGGCCTGCACCGTCGCAGGCTGCCGGGCCCCCGGAGTCCTTGAGACGGCCCGGGTCCTCGGTGGCATATGCGCTCGCCATGTTTCCAGCCGGACTCCCCTGAAGATTGGATGGTTAATGACAGCGCTCATGAGACCCTCTAGCTGATCTCCGTTGATTGGCTGCCTTGCGAAATTGCATATTGTTATCTGTGATTACATTTCTTATCTTTATTGCTTTCTTTTTTTTATTCAAGGCCTAGAATTAAAAGAAGCATAAGCTTTCAGGCAAGAATTTCCTCTCTTTTTAAATAATTAATTATTCAATAATCGATGCCTTGACACGTGAAGACCGTGAAGGCAAATTTAGAACTGTCATTGTTTAGAACTTCAAGCAACACAGCTTTGAACGTCCAGTTGTTAAGAAAGTAAAAGAAAGAAAGAAAAAAATGGCACGGTTGCATTCTTGGGGGAGGTCATCGAGGGCGAGGGGGAAATGTTGGAACTTTCACTAACAGACAAAACTGTGGAAGGCAAACAACAATAACGGCAAATCATTAATTTCCAATTACAACTTTAGTTGCGTCATGGCACTTTCAAAGTGAGGAGCGTAAGGGTTGAAGCGCCACCAAGCGTTTGAAAGGGCGTGCCTCGTCAAGCGGTGTCAACGCAGCTATTTTTAGCCTAAAACGGCTCCCTCTGAACAAGCATGCGCTAACATTCGTGACAAATCTCCGAACTTAGTACTTTCTAATCTGGCCGGTTCATGACAATGTTCCTTATAGGGGAGGGGCGACAGCAGCTCCACCTAATCTTACTCAAAGTACTTCCGTGAAGACCTTATACTTGGAGAGTGATTGTGAGTAGAATCTGCGATCCGTCAAGGGCTCTCAGACAACACCCCCGACCTCTTCGTTTGACACCAAGTAGTTGACATGCGGAATATAAATGGGATATTAAGATCGGTAATAACGCTTGTAATGAAATCTGGCTGAATTACTCTCCAGGCGACTCTTTGTGGATGAAATGTTGAGGGGCTGGATCAGAATGTTATAATAGAAAAGTCGAGTCACACGAATCAGATAAAAAATATCCTATTGAAATACTGTAAAAAGAAAAAAAAACGATACTGAGATGAATGCATTATAATGAAAATTGGTAAAGTGCCCTTTTTGCTCCACAAGGAAAGGTGAAAAACAGTCAGGTCTGGGATTTTTATGGATGAAAATCGCATGTGAGCCTCGCCATTGTGGGTCTGCTGACCGTCAAGATTTAACAGGGTATTGGATGCGTTAGCCGCTGTAAATTCAAACAACAAAAGGTACGACCAACGAGTTTAAGGTATATGTACCGCAGCAACATTTGATTGCATTCATTTTGAAAAGAATTCAATTAAACTGATATTTTGGCATGGTGGACATAAACGAAGCATGGAATGTTTGCCGAAACACCCTGGAAGGTAGTTTTTGACTTGGGGCTCTTTGAAGAACCGGTTGTTTCAACCCGACGTTTCGATCAGCGTGGTCTCTGTGTCGCCAGGGTTCTCTCCAGTTCTCCTCGGGACAAAAAGAACACGCTGGTATAAACATTGAGTTGTAAGTTCTACTCACAGCCACACAACTCAAAAAAGAGATTAACTCTCATGGTGTTACCTCGAACCTTCCATACTTTCAAGAATATACAACTTAAAAGTTGACCCTTTCTGTCGCAACTCTGATAGCTCAGCACTCGGGTAGGCAAAATAAGGTGCAAAAATTTTAAATTTGCAAGTTTTTCATTTGTTTATTTCTTAAAAATAGCCTAAAAAAACCTCTCAAAAAATTTACTAGTGGAATGTCGAAAGAGAAATATAGTGCCAAATGATGACATCTCGCTTCCAAAAATCTAAAATGTACAGAACGACTAGTGCAACTCGGTGTTCTCAAACGCACATGGAAAGTTACGAGATATATGATAGTCTAGAGTTAAAAAGTTGAAATCCAAACAGAACAAAATAAGGCTTGGATATTTTTCAAGGGGCTCTATTTTCATTACTCACTACATCAGTGACTGGATAGCATGGCTGGGTCCTGTGAAGTCGGAATATTTTCACAACAAACTATTTTAAAAAGGACATTAATTGCGAATGAGCACATTTATATAGTTTAGTGAGATTCAAGGGGTACAAAGTAATTTTGAAGCCCTTTTTCGAATGTGAAATGAAAATTGGCTCACGTGAGAACAGATAAGAAGCCGTTATGGAATATAGATATAAGGCCTATTATACCTTCATGGGAAAAAGATCCATGTGAAAAATGTTTTCTTTATACGGAGGCGTATAATGGTCATTTTCCCCTTTATTCTTCTGGAAGTATAAACTATCATATTGTGATTTCACTCGACTCAGATCGCGTGCAACGCCAAATCAGCGTCTTAATAATCGTTCGGCTTGAGTAGCGGACGAAATGCGAATATAGCCCCGCAATTCCCGTCTTAAATTCCCCGGCCCAGCGTGGCGCAGGCACGGCGCGCTGCGGGCACCGCAGATTGGGAAATTATGTCGGGCGACAGCAAACGTCAATTTTGTAACATAAAGAAATGGTGGTTCATTTTGTAGGGTAATTTAGGAAACTGCTGCCCCCTGCCTGAGCCTCAAGAGTTAATTTTCGTGTTATTTGTGTGTGTGTGTGTCTCTCTCTCTATGTATCTTTATTACCGAGAAGGTGGAGGTACTTCGTCACCGAGGATTGCGCGCTCGTTCGTACCCGCGTATCAGTTTGCGGCGAGTTGACATTTCTGCCTCGACAGCGGCTCTCATCCCCTACTCAGTCGGCCAATTTTGCACGCCGCTCAGACTCGGCGGGCGGGCGCTTCTCGTCAAGGTCACCCCAAACAGTGTACACTGTCAGTCGCGGGACGAAGGGAGAGAGACAAGTGAAATCTAGAGGAGGGTAGTTTGATGCGACTTGACAGGATTTTTATGATATCGGTGCGTCAGGGGCAGACACGGTGGCGCCAGCATGAGGGGTCGGGGGTACTTTGAGCGAGCGAGGCAAAGCAGGCACGTGGAAGAGTTACTGGTAACGTTTGTGTCGCGGTGGAAAAGCCTGATCTCCTACCTTCAAGTCTTCCGCTGTTTGCACGGGCCAGTCAGCGATAGCCGGACACGGGAGGCAAGATGAGCTAGAGCAAACTTTGGCCGCTCAGATTTCGGGAAGCCTTTTCGGCCCACTCGCCGACCTGGCATTTTTCTCGTCCTCCATTTCTCTGTATACCGAGTTCGAATCCCAACCGTGGCGGACGCAACTGTCATGGAGTTAGTTTTCAGTCCTTGTCTGTTTTTCCTCCTTGAAATGCAACCTTAGGGTTCTCTTCCTCTTGAACTAAATACTTTCTTAATCGTCAACCCCCCCATCCCCTTCGGGTTCGTCAGGCTTGGGATGCTGCAATTCTAGAGCACCCTTTGAGAAACCCCTACTCAAACCAGAAAAGTCTCATATAAATTATTGCTTTGGCTGAATTACCAAGCTTGTCTGCTGCTCCTTCTTCTGAAATATTCACTCTAAAAAAGTTTAGAGTGTAAACATTTTTTTTGTACCCACTTTTTCCACACGTTTACCCCATGACCCATGTTTATTGAAATGTGTTTAAACGCTAAACGCTGTTCCGTGGTTCGTGTTTAGCTATTTGAAATCCGCTTAACATTTAAACACATTCCTAAACGCATAACACGAAACATGTCGCGGTTAAACATGTCAAAAAGTGGGCACAAAAATATGCTTAAACTCTGAGCATTTTTAGAGCGTACTGTATTAAGAGATTCAATTAAATTGCAATGCCATATTCAAATTTCTTATGAGTTATGTACTATTCTCATTCCGTTGAATTCCGAAAAGCAAAACATGCGAGACATTCTGTACCATTCCTTGCACATGCTTCTCGTTTGAATTTCAACTGATAATTTCTAATAACAAAACCTTTAATATTAATTACTGCAAATATATGTGAATTTAATTTGATTATTAAAACATGCTAACTTGGGATGCTACTGTCCTTTTTGTAATTGGCTACTCAAACTTGCCCAAAGTGCAGAACCAGCAAACGAAAAAAGTGAATTGCGCGAATGTTGTATAGAGGTTGAAAATGACGAACAAACACCGAAAAAAGTGCGGCATTTTGGCTTTTAATATTTTGTGACAGGATGAATTGCGACAGTGGAATATTGGGGGAAAAACTTGGCACTTTCACGAAAACCCCAAAAGAGAAAGGTGTAAGCTACATGCTAGTAACTCAGGCAAAAGAAGTTTTTTTTTAATTAAAAGAAACTTCTCTTGGCAACTAAGAGCTATTTTATTATATTGATTACCAAAATGGTATAAAATGTTTGCGTGTTATGACATATTGCCAGAGAATTGCACTGCCTTTGCTGACGTGTAAAATAATATACAAAAGGGGGCATAATATGCAAGTATGACTTTAGTGCGTTAGAACTGGGCTCTGCGAGCATGCTGTTTGCTTCTAGCTACGGGTTTCAGCTAAGGATACGGCCGGATTGAGTGTTCCGGGTGGGCCCAATAGACAGCAGTGTTCCG
Source organism: Acanthaster planci (assembly GCF_001949145.1). Next base: position 1,865,374 of record NW_019091394.1, on the reverse strand, counting down.
CCTACTAGGTACTAACACCAAATTTCACAGTGCTGATTAACACAGGCTGGGGCCTCATAGTTCGTGTTGATAATACGAACTGGAGTTGAAGTTTTCCCCACATCAAGAATTCAAAGACTGATGATGGAACTTTCTTTGAGAGAGCGCGTGAATCCTGCTATAGACTTTATTCACGAGGCCGTCCATATTGAATTTGGAAGCGAGGTAAAATCTTCACTTTTGAATGTTTTTAAATATAAATGAAGCAATAAAATGAAATTTCACGACAAATTTGTACCTGTCTACTCTAATGAATATTTTCAAATTCATGATTAAAAACATAGATTGTACAGTGCCAGATTCTGAAAATTATCGAAAAGGAGGCTTGGAACGCACAGAAGTATACTGCCTAATCGGCAGTTTGCAATATAGAAAACAGATTTGGGGAATAAGATCAAAATGGCCTCCACGTGAATAGGGTGTATTGTGCAGCCCTTCAGATCTTTCTAGGCCCCCAGTGTTTCGTTGGTCCCGACCTCCTCATTAAGCCCTAACACTACGTCCAAGCTTTGATATACACTTTAGATTCCCAGACAAACTGTTTTTCATAAAGGTCGTGCAGGTTTCGACGATTTGGGGGGGACAATGGTGAATTAAAAGTTGCTTGACCATCCATCTTTGCAGTATAAAAAGGGAAATCGATTAAGCTCGTATTTCAGTCACAGATAAGTTGGTATTGAGATCAGGGAAAATTCGTTGTAAAACTACAATCGTCAGGGAAAAAAATCTGTATACAACTGCTTCACGCCAAAATATTCGGGCACTATTTTTGGGAGGCTATTTTTTTTCTCGATTTCTTGCCAGTGTATCTTACATCTCAACAATAAGGAAAAAATCTAAACAAAGAGAAACTGGCTTAGAGTGTGACTGATGCCACCCTCTGTCACCGGATACCTCTTAGTGCATTCAACATGTATGGTACGCTGTACCCCTTTCTACGGGAAAACAAATTTTTCCCAGGCTTTCAACTGCCAATTCAGGCAAATTGGCTTAATCCGTAAAATCCGAGGCCGGAGTACCGGCTCATAATGGGGATGATGCTTCCAGTCACTTCAGACTTCGCACAATTTCACTTGACACCCGACTAATAACTTCCCCGACCTTTCTATCTCTCTCTAGGCACGTTAATTGTTCGCCATTAATTCTGAGGGTCTTCTTCTTCTTGTCCGGCGCTTGAGGCGGAAGGTCCGTTTTTTCCTGAGTGTGAGGTCCGCTCTTGAGTCTATGCTGGAGACAATAGCGGACAATGGAGGCAGGCACGCGACCCCACTTGAGGTGAAGTAACCCAGGGGACTACGAGAGCTTCTCGCCCATACAGTCTTTCTTTCCGGGGTTGGAAAGTAAAGTGGACGCCAGATTAACGGTCGTGGCTCGCGTACACCGCGGCGTGCTGAGATTCACCGCGTCCGGCAACTTCAGCCGCCCTGCCGATGCACCGCCCCCGAGGCCCCGGGACCGCACGCCCGCACAGGTGGGTTGATGGCTCCCTGATTGCCAGGGTATTCGCGCGGCTAAGCGGCCCAGTGCGACGCTGCCAGCGTACGTGGTTCCCATTCTGCCGTCTCCTGGACGGACCATTATCTAGGTATCCCCGATGGAAGCCCTAATTTCGACATTTCTTAGCGATTGCTGCAAGTAATTACCTTTAAAAAGTCGAGTCAGTTGTACCGTAGAGCGCCACCACAGCTAGATGTACATGTCAAATAAGCTTTTTGCGAGTTCAATGCTATACCTCGTGATTTGGGGCAAGCTGTTGCTTAGTTACTACTTGTAGTTAGAGACGCCTTGCACCAATACACTGTTTTCAATGGATAAGCAGGGCACAAAGGAACCAGTCCATTCCATAGACTTCAAGGCCTGTATTCTGATCGGATAGAGCATGAAAGTTGACCTCTGATCAGTGGCGTCTCCAGAGGGGGTGTCAGCCCCGTTGGTTAGTTTTGTCGACAAAATCATGATCTATCGGCAAATAAAAAAAACGAAGAACGGGGAATAAAAATGACAGGAAGTGGGATACAGTGCACTCGTTTTGTGTGACGCTCCAGAGGCAATTTCATGTGGTACCCTCCCCCCCTTCAAAGTGGTTGAGCGACACCAGTGCCTTTGATGTCGCGCTTCCGGAACCCTTGGATAGAAAAAATAACGCGCACAAATTTTAGCGTCTATTCTAAAAATGTGGCAATTTAATCTAAACTTATTTTCATTCATTTACTTCTTAAAGGAAATCACCCCCAAAAAGGCCTTTGAAAAATATTTACTGGTCTATTGAATTTTTAGAAGATTTATAGAAAGTGAGAAATTGCATAAAATGAGAGAAGAGCCGTTTTGTGAACTCGAACGCAGATGAAAAGTTACACGACAAATTTGATAGTGTGGGTAAACTTGAAATAAACAAAAAAACTGGTGAACAAAAAGGGCTTGCAGTTTGAGAGAATAATCTATTTGCATAATTCAAATTGTAGAAACTTTGTGATGTCTTATTTAGGCTGTGCTGACACAAATTGCATCATAGCAGCCCAAATGAATCTACAACCCACCGAGTGTAGGGAGGTAAATCTTCGCAACCTTACACAACCTCATCCTTCTAAGCATTTCAGAATTTGATAGGACTGCGTGCCTCATCCCGAAGGTGGACCGAGCAAAGGTTCCAGAAGCTCACCGAGTGACCTTTCCCTTTCAGTTTACAAGGATGGAGTGTTAGTAAAATATCATTCTAAAGGAACTGTGAATCTCCTGCACTAAACCGTTGGGGAAGTAGACAACAGTGGCAAAAATAAATGTTACCGAGAACATTTTCAACTGTCAAACTGCAACTGTTTCCTGGCGACGGACGGAGCATACTGTCTGAAACATTGAGTACTATACCGGTTCTTTTCAGAGCGCCACAGACTCAAAAAAAGAAAAGATATATTCATGGTGCTACCGCAAACCTATCTAGTTTGCTCATTTCAAGTTTGAAAATGGATTTGCAGGGATTTCGGGCGAAGGGCGCCTCCAACGAGCTGGAATTCGCGAGCTTTGCGAAAAACAACCGGTTTTGCTTTTCAAGTGGGAAGTGTATCAGTGAATTTGAAACAAAACCCTGAGAACCGTTGGCTGAGTCCGGGTGGCTTGTCCTCAGATGTGTTCACCAACAGTTTGATTTGTTGTTCTTGTGTAGGCCGCTCGAACGACGGGAACATACGTACAATTGGTCATCGCTGGTAGTCACATGTAGGCCTAGTGACAAGCAACATGCAACATGGCGGCGTCCATGTACGTTATTCGAGAGTTAATGCTTGGATAACTGGGCTTAATTCTTTTCTATTTAAAGACGAACGTTCACTGCTGTGTTACGGAAAATATTTTATGATAATTTTGCAAAACTTCCAATTGTCTCCGACTTTGTAAGCCATCTCTCTGTTGTTTGCAACTGTTCAAAAATCAAAATCTCCCGAGTTTTTCCGTGTGTTCCTGTAAAACCCCGACGAGGAGGTGCTGTGAAAACGTGGTATTCCGTCTTGGGTCGTGTTCCCGCCCTTCAAGCGCAAGAACAAGAAAACCATGTCAAGAACAGGCCGCCCAAACTCTACCATGTGACAATCTGACGAGGTTGGGCGGGGAGCGGGGGGGGGGGGCTTTGCAGATGCCCTGCTCAACCATCGCACCTCATTATGACCTAACATGACGTGCTTTCATTAATGAGATTTCAATACGGGTGTTTCGCAATAGTGCGCCTCCGAGCGTTTGCAACGCGTCGACCAATGACAATGCGCGAAATCTGTTGACCCTTGCCGAACGCACATTGGGTCGACAGATTCGCGCATCGTGACTGCCGGGTCTGCGCGTTGCAAACTCTTGGAGACGCACTATTGTGAAACGCCCGCATAGGAGGGCATTTATTTGATTCAGCTACAATCTTTTTGTGTTATAGCTACAGATTTACCCACTTCTAAAAACTCCCTCTAAATGTGTTCGAAAAGGCTAAATTTGCGATTTGCACAATCCCAAGGACGAATGGCCAATAATGAAGAGTTTTATATACATGTACGTCCGTGCACTATCTGCAGAACCGTAACACCGTGGGTACGAATCACAGATACGAATGTCACCAACAACTGCTGTTATTATAGCGCCCTCTTTATCAGAAAAAAAATCTCTGGCTATTGGTCTGATATCCAGACTCGTTCCTGTCTTTTGAAAGCGCAAGAAGTAGGGGTACTGCCTACAGTGAACCGTGCGTTGGTGCGTGCGGCAACATTGATGGGACAGGGACCCAAATGCGCCCTGGCGCTGTTAGAAGCCTCAACTAACTATTTGAATTTTCAACTTCACCATTTTCAGAACGCTACCAATGGATGGACCAAGTAACAAGATTCACATCTGTAATCTCTCTCCCGCTGCCAGCCACCACAAAATTTCTCGTATATTTAGAAAATTTGGTCAGATTACAAAAGGTAGGCTCACGCTATTCACTAGTCAGCTAGTCACAGAGATGTATGCCCCCTCACCCATGTCAGTGTGACCATGGTGGTGAGACCATGGTGTGACCGACACCATAAGCCTTAGGCTTATTGCTGATACCACATGGATAATTTTTGCACAATGTTAGAAAGGCATTGTGGGAAGGAAAAAGGAGCAAACATTGCCCTGTTGTCTTGATTTTTTTGCACAATTAAAATGTGCTGTAGGTCTAAGTGGAGTTGTGCCACTACATAAAGCTTTGTGAAATTGGCTGCGGGTATTGTAAGATTTAAATTCCCTACTATTTAGGAGATTTGGATTCGGACAGTGGTCAGAGTAGTTGCAGAATACCCCACCACTCTAAAAAAAAAAATGACCCCTGGAATGACTGGTTACGTGGGTACAAGGTGAAATTCCTTGAGAAGAGTGTGACACCTTGACCTGTACATGTACCTGGCTATGAGGTTGATCATGCAGGGTGGTGGGGTATTCTGCAGTCGAGCGCAGTAGCCGATGTGTTTATTTGCGATGTAGGCCTAGGTTTACGGGTATGTGACATGAAGAAAAATACTTGGGGTCTTCGCTTTCAGCGATCACTACATGAATGTCGCCCAGAGGCGGCTGACACTGGATATTAGGATGTAAGTAGCTCCAAGAGTATGCATTTAGCCATGCTAGCCGAAACATGGGCCACTACACAAAATATTGGCAAGGTGGAGCCCGGCCGAAAACATATCCTGTGGTTCTGTACTTGACGTCATTGTCATGAGTTTTGTGTCCTCTTTTTCTTTTGGGGGGATCCAGTTTTCGTACAGCGTCAGGGTGCGACATGGGATTGCGGCGGCCAGGCCTACATTGCCTACGCAGACGTCAACGGCGCTGCCAAAGCAGCCGAGGAAATGGACGGAGAGGTAATAAGTCACAGTGATTGACAATACGGTTGAGTTTGGGCGGCCTGTTCTTGACACGGGTTCTCTCGTTGGAACAGCGGGACCACGACCCAAGAACACTGCTCTTGGAACAGGTTCACACACTACCTCCTCGTTAGGGTTTTACACGAACACTGGGAAAAACTTGTGAGATTTGATTTTTTAACAGCTGCAAAAACTATCGAGATGGCTTACAAAGCTGGACACAATGGAAAGTTTTTGCAAAATTAACAATAAGTTTCCATTGCAGATGTGATTTTTTTTCTTTAATGGAAAATAAGCTAGCCCAGTTATCCAAACATTAACTCTCGAAGAATGCACAAGGACGCTGCCACGTTGCATGTTGCTTGCAGCTACAAATAACTAGTAGCAATAACCAGTTGTACGTTCCCAGCGTTCAAGCAGCCGACCCACAAACAATAAATCAAGCTGTTCGTGAAAATACGAGAACAAGCCGCCCGAACTCAACGTACACGGACGTCAATAAAGTGCGCCACCATGCATTGGACATCCGATATCCAGGGGGTTCATGGGAAGCCTATCTTCCTCCCCAACTAACAGGGCTGTGGCATATAAACTGGGGTGAAATTTGAATGGGAGAGATGACCTCTGGATCTATATATGAAGATGTACAGATTTTCGTTTTTGGAAGGAGGCCACTTGAGGCAAATGAATCGCATCCTCTATGTGGGAAGCGTTCATTTCAAAATTTCAAATTGGGAGAACTGATGTCTGCGGGGGGGGGAGCATAAATATAGTGCTGCTTCAAGTACAAGTCCATGTCTACATTTATTTTCAAGTTAGCAAGCATCTTTTGTGTGCAGACAAAATGTTAAGTTAGGTTAAACATGCTAGCTCTGAGGATGTCGAGAGGTCTTGACCCTAAGACCTTTGATGGAGGGGTCAGTTTGGATGGCACCGTCAGCGCAATTAGAAGTGGCATTTGAGTGGGTATTTGAGAATGTGGCCAGTGATGATGCTATAGAGGTTCTGCAGGGCAGCCATTTTTCCAGTAAGAGCTTTTATTGCACAGGGGCACACGTGCGTAGACCTTTTGTGCTATCCCTCCGCGACAAAAGCAGTTACCGAAAAGATGGCTGCCATTCTGAACCTCTGTGGGAAAGAAGGGCTGTCCTTTGTTTGAAATTAAATCCTTGGGCTCCCCCCAAAAAAAACAAAGTGAGAAAAAAGTTCCTGTCTGGTCTCTGTGCACTTTTCAGATGTTTGATGAGGCAATCATCTCAGTCCGGCTGGTCTCACACCAGGAGTTCCTTCAAGGAATGCAGATTATGTATGCATTATCCAGCCAGCCCTGTGGTGATACGTCCTGGCCAACGAGAAACCACAAACTCATGTAAGACCAGCCAACTCCTCTCCGTAGTCGTCGGGGACTACTCTCTATTTGAATGACTACGGGGCTGTAGGGACCCCAAATGCTTTAGTGACAACCGCAAGTCCTGACCAGATTTTCTGACAAAAAATCAAAGTGGTTCAAACATTTTAGCAAACCTGAATGCAACCCAGTAATTCCAGGATGCAGCGTGAGATTTATCCGGGCACAAATCTACGTGTAGGCTGAAATTAGATGGACCATTCAGTTTAATTTAGGGCTGTGCCGAATATCACTTTCTGAATTTGAATATTTGAGTGCAAAATTCATGAAAAGGAAGGGGACATTTTCTTTTATTTTAAATAAGAAAAATGGCTCTATGAAGACTTGTTTCAAGCAGATTTTAATGAAAAAGCGACAGAAATCTTACGGTTGAAAAAATGACTTATTCATTAAAAATTTACAAGGAACAGAAAGTTTCAAAAGGACAAAGAGTTTTGTTTGTCTCTTAAATCTTGCTTAATCGGGGCTGGAGATACTCCTAGACGTGAGCGCTATTATAGTGATTATAATGTACAATTGTGTGTGATATTGCAACAGATTTTTGTATATGGTTGGTTCATCACGATCCTGCCTGTCGGTACTACCGAGTATTCCGATATTCGATCAATTGAAGGTCGAAGATTTGAAGAGTGAATTATGTGAATTGACTTGGCCCTTGTAAAATTGAAAAAAATACCAAAACAAACTAATAGCACGTTCTAACACTTGTGCTTAGTGTATGAAGGAACCCATCTGTAATAATTTGCCTTCCGGCATGTGCACATGTGTACTGTTTGCCTTTATTTTTCAAACTTGTTTTGTTCTTCAGAAAACCACCACCCAAGACCAAATTGACACCCAAGGATATAGCGTTAGCTCCAAACTCAGAGTGGGAACCTTACATACCTCCGACGACTGTCCAGCTAGTCTTGGACGAGGACCCACGACTACCGGACGGTGCCTTTCCCAACAGTCGCGAACCCCCGTCAGTCAAGAAAACCTTGAGTAAAATGCTGTCACGGGCTAAAAGTGCCGAGGTATTGCGTAACGAAGACGCACACGGGGTCACCTCCGGTCGCAGTTCGCACCCACGGAAGGAGGCCAAGCCGCGGAATCGCAAGATGACGCCTTGCGGCACGCATCGAAACACTGCCAAAGACCCACCACACTCTGATAGAACCCGTCGAGGGGACCAGCATGGTCAGTCCATTGATCGGTACAGTTTCCTGCGTAGGAGGATGGCCAGTGACCCATCACCCCATGGATCACTTGACAGAGACCGCTATGGAGACCTACACGTAACCTACCGAGACACTATACACAACCCGCCCAGGTCCTACAGTCCTGATCCGTACAGCAAACCCTCAGAAGACATCAGGGCTCATTCACCAGACGATCCAGTTAACGTACCAGAACCTCGTTCTCAGCCACCGAGTGATTACAAGGGTAAAAAATAGGCTACATCGGAAAGTTGTGGCTACGGCTTGAAAATGATACAAGTACCTATGAAAGGCACTAGCTAGTGGCTGCAATTTTTTTCCCTTAGAGTCATGCAATACTCCTAGCCGCAGCCCATCGATTCAGACATAGCCAGACTTCCATAGTGTGTAGTCTCTGCTCACAGACTAGCAAGGGTGCAAGAGCCCTCCCTTTATATTATAAATGTACATCTTCTAGGGTGGTTGGACATCAGGCAAGAACTTAGAGCATTGGCTAAGTTGCTGTCCTCTGCTGGTTCTACCCATGAACTTGTTGAGGTCATTCACAAATCATGAGGTGCAGTGACATGCCTGCAAATTCACAGAAGCCAAAAATGAACACAGAGAATATACGAAGGTGCACACGTGCAAGACCGCACAGTTCCCAGATGGGGTTCACCTGATTGCAGAAAACCCTTTGGATTCAGGGTTTTTTCAGAAAGTAAGGAGTCTTCAAAAAGTGTTCATGGCCCTGTGGTTTGAAGAAATGTTCAGTTCTAGAGGTGGGAGGAAAACTTTTCGGGGGAACCCACAGAATTGGCACGGGGACTGAAAAACCCAATCTGCACGTTATTTACCTTGGGATTCGAACCCAGGTCGCAGAGGTCACGACTGACAAGGACAAAGGTCGCAGAGGTCACGACTGACAAGGACAAAAAGTGCCACTGCACCAATCTGTTTACCCACCTGCGTCAATTCCAAGGCACTCGTTCTGTTAGGGCCATTGCTTTCACTGATTTGTTTCCCCTCTGGCTGAACAGATCGTCTTTCACCTGAAGGTGACAGAAGAGTCTATGACTGGTATGACGCACCCAGGGGTAGAGATTGCGAGTATGAACGGTTGCCGGCCACCAGCTACAGAGGTAACATTCTTTTGTTGGGGGTGGGGAGGGAGTCGCTTTTCCTGACATGTATTTTGGTGATTGTCGATGCTGCCAAAATAACGAGAAGCAAGCACAAGATATGCTGAGAAAAGTTGAGTTTTGCTCTTTCTTCTCCACACGGGAGCAAAATTGCCAGACATTAGAAATGGCGTCAAGACTCACTTTGCAGAGTCTGTGTACCTGTGCTTTTATTCGAACACTGGTTCTCTGAAAGTTACCAGAAACGTTGTGCTTTTTCACAACACATTGATGGATTTGCCCGCACAGACAGTCTCACTCTAGACACGTAGACATTTATGGGCGGAGCAGTTTGAAAATAAAGCTTCAACATGAGGTCATGTGTGAGGTCATGAGGTCATGTGAACATTTTGTGTCCAAAACCGTGGGTTGTTTAGAAAGGGGCTGCATCAATAGTTTTAGACAATGATATACGCGCCGACCTCCACCCCAAAAAATTATAGACCACCCTCCGCCCCTAGTTTTTTGGGCTATAAAAATTCAGAGTCAAAAGAAATATATTATCCAATCCACCGTCCTAATTTATTTTTCAGTGTAATAGGAGACAACCAACTACAAATAGCAACTGGTCATTGCATTGTTTTCGGTGTCTTGAATTGGCTACTGTAACCAATGTGAACACGGCATGAAGCAATAAACAGTGATAATCCAGCAGCTTACAAAAAGGCTGATTATAATCAGAATCTGGACCGTTGTGTGGCTAGAGATTTCAAGCAAATTGCAAATCAAGATTCATCTTTCATTTTACAGAGCGATCACCTCTCAGGCATCACTGGGACACGGATCCCCCACCCAGTACCTCCACGCTCAGAGAGCTCTCTGACGACCACTCTACAGGTATGACCAATACTGGGTCGAGAATAACGAGACGCTCCAGGGTCTGCTCAACAGCCATCGAGGGCACAGTGCGGGCTTCTCCTGGGACCGCAGCATGGCTGCTAGCCTGTGTTGAGCCGCAAGTTTACCGTCTGAAACGAATGACAGTTTTTGGTGGCTGAGATTGTTTAAGATTTCAAAATCTATCGGCGCAAAAGTGCAGTGATTTGTGATCCAATCTATGAAAATGAGTCACGAGTCCCCAAAGTCGCTCTTTAGTTGCAGTTTTTTTTAAAATCTTCGATTCACAGTCGGTCTGACCTGACCTGACCAGCCGAGTCCTAAGACCTTTTTTTTATGATTCATTTTGTTTGTATTAGAAAGAACAAATCTGACTGACTGACCAACTAACTATTTGACTGACCGACTGTGTCAGGTCAGTCAGGTAGGTTGGTCAGGCCAGGCAAGGTCACATCTGGTCAGTCAGATTTAGTTAAAACCAAATGCCCTTAGGACTTGAGTGGAGAGGTCCCATCCCATTCGTTCCCATTGCATTTATGCACATGTACCTGTGGCAGTGTATGGATGATATCAAATTCTGGGAAACTTGAGAATTGACTTCCCACCAGTAAGTGTTATGACGGCCCCTTTTATATCCGCCCCAAGCTGAGGTGCACCCCCAATTGGCGGAAAGAAAGGCAGGTGGTTACAAGCGGGTTCTTGCGCGCGTTCTGCTCATACGCAAAGACCGTACATGCCAGAGTACAATTGAGTACTAAACGTGCTCCGCGTCAAACACGCATATACTTGCGCGCTTCATGGCGCCTATGCGGTGAGTGCCAAAAAACACGCCCTCTTTTGTTCCGCTCGGAGCGGATACTGCCTCAAGTTCATCAGTTACTTGCACATGGTCATAAACATTCAGCTTGGGTTGGTTTAGCCCAGAGTTCAGGAAGGAACTGGATCACTTTCAGTCTGAAACATTAGTCTGAATGGAGGTTCCCGCTGTGTTTTTTTTTCATGGAACCCTACCAGTGCAACGCCTCTGTTCCTATGACGACGACCTCTGGCGAGACACCTACATAAGAGATTCCTCTGCCCGAGACACCCAGGTGGCATTCGACTCCAGGGAGGAGAGACCCCACTTGGAACCGGTTGAGGACAGGTACAGGGAACCCAGCAGGCTGGACGACTGGGACTATCCACCAGAAAGTGACCGACTCACAAGCACAGTTTATGGGGATGGGGACCAGTCGAATGACAGGCGCCACCAAGACCCTGAAAGGTTGGTTTTCATTGCAACCTTGTTAATGTTAAGTTTCTCACACACAGCTTTGGCCTGAACATTGCAACTAGCTATCGACTCCCCAGGGAGCTAGGATGGTTTTAGAAATTTGGGGAACCTAGTAAGCAAGGATATTAGTAATATGTAGTCAGGAGCATAGTGACGGGGGGGGCGGTTGGCAAATAGAGCTTCAGTCAGCAAATGAATCCAACATCGGTACATAAACGATATACGTTGGCCACTTGCATTTGCTTTGAAGCAGAACATGTAGGATAACAAGGATTTCCATTTTGCACAACACGCGGTTGGCAAACAAGTTAAAAGTCAGCAAATTGACTCTGGCACGTCCCCTGCCCCCCCAAAAAAAGAAAATTCCTTCACTACGCCCCTGCATATTGTTGGACCAGTGCCTCCTGAATGATAGATGGGTTGGATCATTCAGAACCAGGCCCTGAGGCACGGTCGTATCACTGGCTAGCGATTACCGCTTTTGCAATGAAGTGCATGTACAGAGAAAAATTGTTGGCATGAAAATAATTGTAAGAAGCCGAACTTACCGAGTGATGTTCACTGCCTTGAGTTTATGTTTGTCTAGCGAAGGCATTCCTTCGTTCTTATTCACTTTATTATGAAGGAAAGTTGATGAACAATATTCATTTTTCTTGCACTGTGAACACTCCTTTGTGTGCGATCTTTTGTTGACGGTGTCGTAGTTTATTTGTCGTCATTTTGAAACAAACACCGAATACCGTGACCCTCTTATGCCTCTAAAACTGTCTTGCACAGAGGGGGTAACCTTGAGTGGAGCTTGGTCAATCTGCACAATGTTCGCACAACTTGCATTTACCCTCCTATGCTGAAGTCACTCTTTGGGTCACTTGGAAAACACCTCAAAGAAGCACAGCTGTGTTGTGTTGTGCACTGCACCTACACGCAAGAGAGTGACCTTCGCCACTTGTGCATATTTGTGCTGTAAAACCAAAGGAGGGTTAATGTACAGACCCTTTTTGTTAACCACTTCGGGCCAGGGGCATTTATAAATGTTGATTCTGCTGGGTCGCAGTATTTTTCATTGTTTTCTTTTTTCAAAATTCTTTCAAAATTCATTTCTTCATTTACTGGACACTTGCACCCACACGAAGGACTGTCTGGTTTCTACTCTAATCTGACAGACAACATCTGTTAACACTGGAGTATTTTAGCCAAGCCGGTTGCCTTGTACAAAGAGCCTAGATTGTGCGTCGTTATGTAATTTTCTTGTATTCCTGAAAATTGGTACAGTGCGCTGCAGACCTCTTTTCAATAGGGGCCAGATTAGCATGCAGCGGTACCGTGTGGCTCATCGCTGCGGCGGTGGAGCGCTTTTGCCCCTGGTGGTAATCCGCTTGCAATGAATGCGACGAACAGTGGTATACTATTTCATAACAATGCTGGATCATCTTCGCTATTGTCAGTGAAAAAATGTTGGTAATTCCCAGCAGCATGGTCTTTGGTTACGAGTTCGGTCTTTTGTTACAGCGCTCAGTTCCCTTTGTCCGATTTCGGACACCCCAGCTGATCATATAAAGAATACGTGTCCGAAATCCGGCTCCCCGGCAGCAAGTGGTTAGGTGGCCCACTAGGTATGTAAGGTTGGCGCACCTGTACTGGTGGATAGGCATGCATTATAAACATTTCTCATGTCTTATTCTTACTTGTGGTAGAGTACCATTCCAGGATTCCCGAACACTCGGGATCGACAGGCCAACCTATGACTACAGCCTGGAGGGCACCTTTGGAGCCGACCGGCCCACGTATGACTACAGTCTAGTGCCACTTGCCTGTCCAACCGACATCATAGACGAGGGCTAAAAAATCCTGACGAGAGTGACTCGCGTCTTGGGCAATTTGGCATTTGAAGTTGCCTTTGCTTTATCAGAAGAATAGACGCAGCAACTTTCAATCACATCAACGCCTACTTCTGCTCAAATTGCGGGCTCCTACCCAGGTCTCCTGGGTAGTTTTTGCTCGCATGCAATACAAGGAGGAGCATACCACACGGAATGAGGTTGCCCTTTTCCCACAGGAAAGTACATTGGTGTATCTTACATCCGGGGTAGCTGCGCGCTGCTGTTTTATTCAGTTTTATTTTCAATCGACTTGCAGAGTCCCCAAGGCAGAAAGCAGGCATTTAGAAAAAGCAAAACACACCTTGACAACCAAAAGTGATCAGTTTCTAACAGAAACTATATACCCAGCAAGAAATGAGACCGAGGGGTACCCCCCCAACATGTCCAATCCCTATAC
>NW_019091394.1:1831329-1851680 GCF_001949145.1 Acanthaster planci | reverse complement strand
TTCTCTCCGTCTCATACCTTGCTGCATATGAGAAACTAACTAACTAACATTGTGGTTCGTGTGGTTAATCGTTGAAAATACAAGGAAGTAAGATGGTCTTGTTGAACAAGTAGAAGGTTGTTGTGGCCAGTGGGGGGGAAGTTGTTATTTTTGGTGGTAAACTGCTTCTGGTGATTGGTTCTCCTACATTAAAGACCAGTAACAATAGATTTTGTTCAACTTGATATTTGAATTGTATAACTTGTGTTCGCTATTACAGGTACTTTCAATTTTTGCACAGCAGAAGTAGCGTCGCGCGTTGTCAGACCACAATGGGTGGTTGGGTAACAGTGCTCCTCTGGTGTGTGTTAACCCAAAAGGATGTCATCTTACACAAACTGCAAACTGGTTTTGTTTTTTGAAAACTTTTGAAAATAAAACTGCAAAGCTGACTTCCCAGAAAGCCCTCATATGCCTATTCAAAGAAAGGGTTTTTATTTTCTCCCTGTGGGGAATATTGGCGACTATTAATCAGACAGTTTTGAGGGTATTTGAAACCTTTCTTAATTATTAAAAACATTCTTTTTTTCCGTACAGAGAAATAAAAACAAGCAGAAAGGGAAAGTTCAAGAAGTACTTTCATTTATTTATGGTTTTTTCGTCGTGTGAACGGGTGAAACGTTTCTGTTTTTCCCCGTTGGTTTTGTTTGGGTCTATGTTGATGCAGCCTTGAGGAAAAAAAAAACCTGGTTTAGTTTTCTCTGCTTGCTGGTCAGCGTTTGCCAGCCCTCAAAATGAGATATTCGCATGGCACTAAGTTCTGGGAATTTATCAGTCACGCAATCGAAGCCTGTGCACTAGATTTTCTGAGCTACGCACTTCCTCTTGATTTTATGTAAAGGTTCGTAGCACCGATGCCATTCAGACTTGGTTATTGATGATGGTGCATATGCCAGGGAAACAGGGTTTGTTTCAAAGCCAATATTAGATCACTGCCTACTCTGCGTCCTGAACAAGTTGTTTTTCATATTCCCATTCATTTCTTAACCTCGACTGGCGTGGGCGGCACGAGGATTTTTTTTGAGGGGGAGGGGTAAAGCCCTTTTTGGTCAGGGGAAAAGATTTCTTGTGGGAAAGCGCCTATGTCAGCTAAAAACAGAACTTCCATGTTTTTCCAAGCGAATCCCCTCTTTTTTTTGGGGGGGGGGTTTCTTCTGCAATTTATCCACTGTATTTTTTTTTTGATTTTTTTTCTCGGGGGGGGGACGCCACCCTCCCCTCCCTCAGAATGGCCCATGGCCACATGACTCGTGAGCGTATCCTTGAAAGAAAAAAAAATATCCAAGAGAACCCGGAAATTGTCGGCTGTTCGCGCCACTTGATATAGGTATAAAGGTTTCAAATTCACCATAGCTTGGCAGCCAATTTGTGGATTGGTTGAAGAACTCCCGATATGAAATCCTCTGTCTCAGATTGGAATCCTCTCTCTCGTTTTACAACTTTTTGTTATTTTTTACTTGTAAATAACAAGTGAAAAAGGAACATAAGTTGGGTTAGTGAGGTTGAAAACCATGCATTAAATATGCATTTAACAGAAAAATCACAAGACAGGAAACTAAAACCGTTTGGGAAAAAAATTCGCCACCCGGCACAAAGGGAAACACCTTTATTCTTAACATGCAAAATAAATAAAGCCTGTATTATTGTAAAACCACCAGTATCGTCAAGAATTAGGCGTTGAAAATAAACCTATCTGAAAATGCGTCTTGCTGTTTTCTCATTTACACTCTGATAGTTTTTTCCCGTCAAAAAGCTTTCCTAAGAGTATTGTCTGCGATAGATAGACTACATGTTCAGTGATTTTACTGCGCGGAAAGCATTTGTTTATCAAATCACGTGAAGTTCACTTTCAGTTCTCGAAATGACTGACTCTGTGACAGCTATTATGTGGGCCTGCTGCGTTTCCTCGATTAGCCATGTAAGAACTGTTGAAGGAAATTTCACTTTCTGTATAGTTGAGATGTAATCCAATTTGCACCGTTACACGAAAGAGCAGAGTAACCTTCGGGAAATCGTCAGGAGAGCTGGGCGTTGCAAAGAACGATTACTGCTTCGTCATGTACGACACATGTTCTATCGTGGAAGTTGCACCTAAAATGCTTATTTCTCAGACACAAACAAAATCTCAGTTTTGCCTATACCAAACGGTTCTACTGAACCTCTTGAATGTAGTTGATATACATTGCGCTATGACAAATTCTTACCACAATGAATAGGCCTATATTGGCACCGGATGGGGTTGGACTGATTTCTTTAAGTCCTTACAGTCTTACAGAGGAAATTAACTTCGAAATAGTGACAGCGAGTTTCGCTGATGTTACCCGAAAGTATCTCAATTTGCCTCTGATGTTCGGTTTGCCCTGAAGCTTGACTTTTAAAAGGTGTACAGTACGAAGTGTCCGAAATAAATCTAGCAATGGTAAACAAAACATCCCCGGAGCCAGATCTGCTGTCTGTCCCCGGGCAATAATTCATCTTAAGATTATGTTGATTATTTGGAAAGTAAACAAATCGATGTGCAGCCATTAAACCCTCGGCTGCCTTTTTTCCAGTACCATTGCAACAAGGTGAGCGTTTCCATACATACGGGGAGATGCAAGTATTGCGAGACGAGTGTGGTTGAAATAACAAACGCTGTTTCGATTCTCTGAATAGAGCGCAGAGGTTTTGCTTTCGCCCCATGCTTTGGAATTTCCTCTTGGCATTTCCTTTAAATGTCCCAACTCCAGAATAGGTGTTAACTATTTTTAAAAAATTCTTTACACGAATCTTTCGGTCCCACCTGTGGAACGATGCAAGTTTTTTTGGGCGAGATCGGTCCATACGTTAACGGTTTTTTCAACCGTCCTTGACTGCATACTATTTGTAAATACAATGCTTGCTCTTTCATAGGTCTAGAAGTGCGCACAGCGTAATACGAATATTTTGTCTTGAATAAGCATATTATTAATTAAATTTGAATAAAGTCACAGTTCTTTAAATTCACATGAACATAGGCCCCTAACAGTTTGAATTCTCCATACTAAAACACTGTTGCTATACCTCGTGACTCGGGGCAAGCTTTTGCTTAGTTATATGAGAGACGCATTGCTACTATACACAATGGACAAGAAAGAAACCAGTTCATTCTAGAGATGGTGGTCGCTATGCAAAAGCGCGCCAGCCCTTTTCTTGTAAATGACGGAAGAGGGCGTATATAAGATAATACGTATCGTGACATCATTTGCTAAAAAGTTGGAAGGTACCAGCAATTTTGGCGTACTGTGTCGGTTCCTCGGTGGAAATGACTTTTTCGGTGTTTGGGGGGACGGGGCTGATGAGTTCGACCTCGGCGTAGGCGATGCCGCGGTTGTGCCTGGATCGCTTGAGTGAGTCTTTGAGCCGATGGGACTTCCGGGTAGGTGGCATCGGGCGCGGTCCGAACTTTGGCGTGTTCCACTTGTACTTCGCCCTGGGCGGGCACGGGAACTCCTCGGCCTCCTTTCTTAGACTTATCACTGGCTTCGTTGCCCCTGCGTCCGGCTGATGAGACGCCGACGGTGCGACTGGCCCCACTGGCACGGCCGGCAGCGGCTTGGGGTTAGCTAATGTCGTAGACTTCGAGCCCGCCACTGGCAAGTCTTGTGGAAGGTTTTCCTCCTGCTCTTGATCTCGTGGCGATGAGGCGGCCTCGACGTTCACGGCATTTTCATCGTCATCTTCAGCCGGGTGAGAGACGAACATCCCCGGCGTAGCTCCCGCGTCGGTCGCCAGTGGAGGGATGGCGCGATGCTTTCGCCGGGCTCTCCGCCGCCGCACGCAGCACACCACGATCAACAGCACCAGCAGTACCAGCAAGGCCAGCGGGATGCCGACAACCACGGGCATGCGCCAGGTCTCTCCTGACAGCCACGCCCACATTCTGTCCAGGACGGTGGCGGGGAAATCAGTGGACGTGGCCGTGCTCGGCGAAACAGCGGGGCCTCCCGGATCAGTCACGCTGCTGTTGACGGTACTCTCCCCCATAACACTCGTGACGTACAAGTTTCTCGCCACCTAATCTTGCGAAAGTTTGAACATCAAAACTGACTGATGAATTAAATGCCGCACACGAGAATCAAAACCTGAAAGACAAAGTCTGTCAGGCAGATACTGACTACCCTTCTGTGTCTGCCAGAGTTTCAAATGCTACAGCCCAATCTTCATTTACTGTGCCAAGCACCCGTTCCCCAATGATGTTCGGCGCACGCACTACCTGCTGTGTCACCGATAATCACAACCGAGTCTGGGGTTCCCTCTTTGGCATCAATGGACACTGCCTTGCCAGTGTCCTGGACTCCAAACGCTTCACTGAACGACGCAAGACAGCCCGCAAAACGCAAACATTGACGATGGCCGTATAAACCATGAGGATCCTACCCCAGCCAACACGAGAATGGTCGGCCTCGATTACCACCACGGAACAAGCCGAACAACGACTGAACATCACGCACGCCTACCGTGTACCCTCTGATCTGACTTTCGAATCTGTATGTTAATTATGCCCGAGTCTTTCCGTGTATCGCTTAAAATCTCCTGTCACTTTCGTAAGAGTGGTCTTATGGTTCAGGACGCGGGAGGTTGGAGTTGATCCTCATCAGTGGTCGGTAGGCCTAGTTGGTGATGGCGTTTTAGCTATCTGTGGACATGTTCGAACGCGAACTTTGAACTAGTTCACTGATTAAGTATCATTTTAATATGTGCGCATGCGCATATAAATGCAAGTGGAAGCAGCAAGATTTAGTGGCCCATTGAAAATGTACAGGGGCGCAAATTTCTGTTTCGTTTTCTCTCAGCTTCCGCACTTTTTTTCCTCTGGGATCTGCAACTTCTGGGTTTTAATGTCTCAATTTTTTTCGTCCAGTTTTGAACGATTTACCGATGGGGAGGGGCTCTAGATTTGCAGGTATGCCGGGGAATGAATATCGAGATTTTCTCTTCAGCTGATCACATCATCAAGGTTATGAGTGATTAATTTGAGCGCACCAACGAGGAGCTTCTCGAGCAAATCCGCCTTGAGCAGAAGCCCCCTCTAATCGGGTGAAATGACCATGTTGGTCGGGAGTGTTCATTTTGCGGGTAGCAACGTCAACGTAATGCATGCATTTATTATAGCCGTTGTGAACTGGGAAACAGTTTCCAACCAAAGGAGCCTGCTTTGCTAGGAAAATTGCGCCCTCTGTTGGTCCAGCTCGGGTTTCATAATGTGAGGACGCGTTATTGCATCATGCATGTTACGGCGTCGACGTTGTGAACCAATGTGGGCCCACCACCAACGACTATAAAATGAGGACAAATATTAGTCACTCTCTTAATGTTTTATCGTGTTTTCTGGGCAACAGGGATCGGATATCATGAGGGACATTTGGCGGAAGAATTTGTCAGAGCCCTCAATCCACTCCGACCAGGAACACAAGAGGGCGTGTTTTGAAATGGTATTGATAGTCACCGCATGGGCGTGCAAGTTTATGCGCGTTTAACGCGGAGCACGCTGAGTACTCTCCTCAGTGGCCAATGCATACGGCGATCTTTTAATCATCTCCGACTCAACGTAGTACTAACAGGAAAAAATCGGCCCTGTGCAGCGGAGGGTTAATCCCTCCAATACTTGCTCTCCTCGCCGTATAACTACAAAAACATAACAGTACGACCAACAGCCATTGTATATTACAACAGCCGTCGGGCACGAACGACCAACGTGAAAAACATTACACACAAAGCCTCTTTGACACGCTTTGTGTAAATGAGATCAACGAAAAATACAAGATTAAGGGCCGTTTTCCAATGCTCAACTTCGGCTCCGTCTCAGGCTACAACTGTTTTTTTTTTTTTTACTAGATTACTTTGAAGCTGTAAGCGCAGTAATTAGTCTAATAGTGCCACAAAACATCAAATAAGATGCAGGAAAGCCAGAAATTACAGTAATCTAATTTAATTTAAACGCTTCAGGCCCACAATCGGGGATTTGTTTTGGGAACGAAGCATGAGACATAGCCCAAGTCAAGTATTGGAAAAGGGCCATAGAGAGGGAGAGAGAGAGAGAGGCGGGAGAGTAAGTGGGCCATGATGCAGTTGGTTCGCAAAGTGTTGACAGCCATGATACTGATCAATACATGGCGGCAGCAACTCGACAGCAGTTTATTCAACGGATCTTTAGTTGGACAATTGTGTTACAGTTCCGTGTCCGGTCTGCAGCGTCCCACCAGTGGTACTGGTTTTTATTCCAGTTCTGTACTGTGTTTTTTTTTTTATCCAGTGTTTAAAAGCCTTTTTAAAAGTTTAATTTGAATAAAATCCGGTACATTGAGATATGTGATTTGCATGTAAACGTAACAATTTGAATTCCCCAGACTTGAAGACACTGTTGCCATACCCCATGATTCGGGGCGAGCTTTTACATAGCGACCACTGGTCGATCTCTGGAATGGACTGGTTCCTTTGTGCCCTTCTTATCAATCGAAAACAGTGCATTGGTGCAAGGCATATCTTACCAATAACCGTGCAAAAGATTGCCCAAATCACGAGGTGTGCCAACAATGTCTTTAGTATGGAGAATTCAAATTATGTTCACCTGAATTTAAAGAGCTCTGTGTACCAGATGTTATTTAAAATTCAACTTGCAAATGGCTTATAGGTTATGCGTCAGCTTATCGGCCTATCGTTGACAACAATTTAATACAAAACCGCCACTACATTTTTTTTGTTGGCTCCTTTCAGTTCCAATATTTTCAATACATTTCTCAAATTTAGTGGGGAAATGAATCACTCGAATATTTTTTGTGTTCTTTGATGCTTGAATTTTGGTAATCATCGTGTAATTACCAGGAAAATGGATTCTTAAACTAAACCATTGTCGGACTCACCACATAAGAAGCCCCCTCCCCCGATATTGTAACACCTCTCCCAAATATACTGCTTGATTTAAACGACAACTGATTAATGTTTGCTCTTTATATGTCCGAAAGATACGTCTATTTGCATTGGGATATTTGAAAATACGGGCGATTCTCAACAATGCACCCCCCCCCATTTTGCAACGCGTTGGCCAATCAAGACACCCGAAATCTATCGACCCTTTCCAAACCAGTTTTGGGTCGATAGATTTCGCTCTTTGTTGTGAAACGCTTCCAGCACTTTTTTCCGAACAACTTCTTCGAGAAATGTTTGAACCGATCTGTTTTAGGCTAACACTTTGGAGTGCGCAAAACCAGTGTGCGTTTGCACACAATGCTTGGGGGTATTGCGTAAACTTCCTTGGTTAGAAACAGTGCTTTGGTTGCTACGGGTTGCTACCGTGAATTAAAGCAAGACACCAAAAATAGTGAATACCACTTGACTATGTAGGCCTCAGCCTATCAAAAAACAACTCTTAAAGGAAGTATAACCCACATAACGCAGTTTATGTCTGTGGGACGGACTGTATAGAAGTGTTTTACCGTACACGTTTTACACAGTAAAAATGCAATAGATTAGATATCACGGGAATAAACGGACATTTTTTTTCAAAGCTTGGCCAACAGTCAAGTTGTGCATCATTACATGCATGCCAAAACTCAAAAGTTCGCAACAAAGAATAAAGTGGGACAGGTGAAGTCATGGACGAGGGCAGTTCGCTGATCAAACGTTATCTTCTGTTTATTTTCGGCCATTTTGCCCAGCCGTGGGTTTCACGCCGATTCGCGTTGGCTGATGAGAAAGGGGAAAAACACGTTTGTTTTTGGTTGCATCTAGTAATAAAAGGTTTTGGGATAGCTGCATATAGGATAAAATCTTCAAAACTTGCCATCAGACTTTTGACCTTAACTTTACATGCCGCGTGCGTGTGTTCAAAATACGGTATATAGGCGCGGATCCCGGGGATGAGGGTCGACCCCCCCCCTGGTGCTCTGAGACGACAAAATCCTGGATCCGCCCCTGATCTATAGGTTGCCCAGCGCTAGGTGTGGTCGTACGGTCTGAGCAGATCGGCGGCCCAGCCTAGTGTTGGCACCCATTCTTTCACCGTTGTCTGTAGTCATGCCCGAAGCTCACAGATAACGTTGTGTTATAGGGTACAGTTACTGGTGTTATAAAGCTTACTGCAGATTGATTAGTTATTTGCTGGTGCGCTGGTCCAAAGGTGACTTATATAAAGGCTTACAGACTACACTTACGAATGTAATAATAGGTACCTGTACTTCCGATATGTGAGAGAGGCGGTTATCTCGTGTGGGTGACACCTGTGCCATCTTCAGGGCATAATACAAAGGCTTTGTAATACTAATAATAATCAAGCACCCATTTTTCGTTTTTTATTTTATTTTTTTATTTATTTATTTATTTATTTTTTTTTTTTTTTTTTTTTGGAAGAGCTGGGGATGGAATCGTACCAGTGCTTTATATCCGTGCTTGGTCGTCATATCAGTGTTTCGTCTTTTGTTTTACGATCATCCCGAAATCGTTTTTTAAACCAGTTTTGAAAGTCTCAGGTGAAATTCTCTCACAAATTACATTTTTCACCGAGACAGGATGGTGCCAGAATTCGTGCGTTTCGCTTGACGTGGTCCCGTGACACCCAGGAAGACACTGTGAGGAAGTGAACGTTACCGGACAATAATCTAAATCATTTTGGGATTGAATCGCGAAGAACTGTTCCAAGAGATAATGCACGGTTTAAAAAAGTGGCTCTTACTGAACTTCATTTTTTGTCAGGGTCAAAACCTGACTAAACTGAGCAGTCCAATGCGTTTGATCAAGCCACTATAAATAATGCCACATTCCGTCTCATCCTATCTTGTCTTATCTTACACACTCCGGTCGCAGGTATCCACGTTAACAAACTAGATCTGCTCTTATTCACCTTCGCCTAAAATATATTCTAATATGAACTTAAAATAGCTCGGGCAAGATTTGATCGGCGATAACTTCTCTATTCACTGGCTATTTGTGGATTATAATCTGTATGCAATTCAAGCTGGGTACCGGTATATTGACCAACGTCGAGTAAATACATGTAGTTATTGGCACAATTGCCTTCTCAAATCAGATTTCTTCATTCTGTAAACTTTATTTTTTGGGGGGGTCAAAAACCAAGTAGAGTTCCCAAAAATGCGAGTGAATTATGTTCATGTACGACAATTAGAATTTTTCTTCCGAGTATTCGATTCATTTTTGCGATGAAAACGCATCCATGGCAAGTTTCTGTGGAGGTCACTGTCAGTGGCGCAACAAAGGGGGACACGAGCGGACGTCTGTACCATCATTTGAAAATTTGAAATGCACACAGCCTATGGGTTAGTCACAGCAGCTTTGCTTTCAGGGGCCCCCTTGAAAGTGTGTCCCTCCTGGGTGCCCCCTGAGCCATGTCCCAAGTTACACTATTGGTCTAACTTCTGTTGCCAGAAGCTCAAAAGTCAAAGGTGTTTACGCGAAATGTATTGTTGTTTAGACAGCAAGGGTCAAAGATGTCCGCATACGTCCCGTGGTCTCGTTTTATCTCCATTTATTCGTAACTATAAAAAGGACCGTTCTGAGCGTTCGCCAGTTATCTGTACCTTGATGAAGCCTCTGTTTATAAAATTCAGGTTCGTTGGTTGATTCAAGACATTACCAGCTATGGGCAAAACAGCGATCCTCGTGTATTTAGTCGTTCCTGCCGCTTTGTCCGTCGCTCTTTTTTGGAGTGACACGGTGGCGGCGCATTTGCCCAACGACAGCAGAGTTCTCTTTTTGGTANTTCTGCGTCACACACGGCCTTCTCGCTGGATTGGCATACTTGACGAGGGCCGCTTACGCGTTCATCTACAGCCCGCTCGTGTTCTACGGCGATGAGGGAAAGGATTCATACTTCATCGAGAAAGGGCAGGCAGGTTTGACCAAGGAAAGCGCCATTGCAGCGATGAAGCGATCGCGGAAAATCGGAGACATGCCACCTGTGTATCCCAACGGTTGGTTCATTGTCTGTACCTCAGCGTCGCTGAAGAAAATGGAGACAAAATACGTTTATGTTCTAGGTAAAAACTGACATTTTTGAATTTTCAAATCAGTTATAGAACAAAGGTGTAGAGATAAAAGTGGTTAATTGATGTGGCCTGTTTGTGACAGCGCAGCAGGGGTTGGGACGTAGTGCAAGTGCGATCTTTGTCGTTCTCGTAGCTGAACGGCCAGTTTTTAATGCTCACAAACCATATAGAACCTTAACGCCGGCACCACTGATAACTTCACTGGCGATAACCATACTGCCCCCCCTTCAAACCAAGCAAGAATGTACGTCATGAATTCCAGAGATTCTAGTGCCTGAAATTTCGTCTCTCATAATCAAAATTTGGGACAGACTTAGTGTTACACTTTGGAGGTTTGTATTAAACCCCCTAGGTTCTCCATACTTTAAACAAGAAGAGGTCAAAATATCTACAAGCAAAATAATGGAACAGAATGGGTACAAGGGTGTCAGAAACATATACGTGCTGCCCTATACTGTCATCCAAAGAGCACACATAGGAATATAAGGCTAATTGCAATTTCAAGGTACGTTTCTGACTGTCGTCAGGTTTGAATCTGGCTGTGTTTCGTGGGGAGAGCGGCCGGGCTTACATCGTAGATGCCTACTGCCCTCACCTGGGCGCTAATCTGGCAGTTGGGGGGAAAGTGACCGGGGAGTGTATAGAATGTCCGTTTCACGGCTGGACGTACCAAGGAGAGGACGGCAAGTGTGTTAAGATCGGCTATGCAGAAAAAGGTAAAGCTTCGGTAGAATAATTCTGCTTTGAATGACATGCACTTATACGATATCGTCTCAGTGAATTGCATTTCTACACCGAGCCCCTCAAACTGCATTTTAGTCATTTTAAGATCAGTTCTGTTGCAAGATAAACGTTCTGTTCTAACCAAACATCGATATTTCTGACACGAATAAGCGAAAAACATTATGTTTTCCCTAGTAATGTGCTCAATTCACGTGGGCCGACGCGTCTGGGCCATGAATCTCTAATGGTTTTAAAAACAAAAACCATATGTAAGATTGAATGTAAACTTCAGACACGCGTAAACGTACAACGAGCGTCAAGTTCAAAAGGACTGATCATGTGACAATCCAGTTCTTAGGGGGCGGAGTCTGCCTCCCCCAGCTGAGGAGTGGTCCGAAGAAGCCCGGTTCGTAGGGTTGAGACCAGTGCTTCTAGTTCACTAACTTTTAAATTCCCTTTTTTTTTACTTTAGCGAGCAAGAACTTTTTGAGGGACATTTTACCATCAAAGCGTGATCAATGTAGCCTGAGGGCAGGTTCAATTTCAAAGAAGACTGTGTACAATGTTGGATTGGTAGGATGGATTAATAGCATAGGGTGGCGCTTCCCGCTTTCAGATGTTTTTTAATAGGTTGCTTTATTTCATATAAAAGTGTTACCAATCAGGCGCATATCCAGAATACCTCAACCCCACTAATTGCCTGTGAGGTCTACGTCTGAAGGTTGAAGATCCCACTTGAAAGCATAAATCTTGTCTAAATTGTCGTATATGGTTTAGAAGAAAACCAAGGGATCAACTGATTTCACTTACGGCGACAGCATGCAGTACTCTCCCGGTACAAACAAAAATCCCCCGAGCAGAAAATCCTGGTCCGACCCTGTAATTGAAATTATGGTCTATATCTTATTCCCCCTGGTACTCCATGTCACCGCAGTGCCAGACTTTGTCAAGGTTCCAACCTACCGGTCTTTGGAGATTAACAATTTGATCCTGCTGTGGTACCACGCTGAGGGAGAAGAGCCGTCCTGGTACCCGCCCGAGGTGGAGAAAATCAAGAGTGGGGAGCTGATGTTAGACGGTACCTGGGAGGTTTACCTAGACTGCCACATCCAGGTGAATTAATTCTCTTCGTGGGCACCAGTTACTGAAAGAGCGACAATCTTCAATAGTAGACAAATCTCGTTGGAACATGCCTCCCCCCTCGCCCCTGTCAATATTGCTTCTCATTGGATAGGTTGGGCCGAATCTTGGTCCAAGAAATCACCGCAATATTGAATGCGGGAGAGGGGGATCTTCTCACCGCGCTTTCCACAAGGTGCTCCAACTTTTTTTTTCCAGGATTTTAGTTCGGTAGTTGCCAAGGCAAGGTCGTTCGAGAGCAAAGCACTTGATGAGAGGTCAGTCCTGTCCAACATGGTCGATGGGACGACGAGTCAAATGCAGAGTGTGGCCGAGCTGAGCGTGTGACAAGGCCGACCTCCCGCCTGTATGCTAGTGTTCTCGAGTGACCAGGGGCGTAAATCTGTGCCAGAAAAACTGGGGCATTGTTGGGATGGAGTTGTGTGTGATGGGGGTGACTTGCCCAGCCATGGAAATTTGAAAAGCGCGGGGGGAGGGGGAAGGCAGGAGAAAAGATATCATAATGGCACTCTATGGGGGGTGTTCATGAAACCAGACGTATACATCTGTGATATGTATTACATTTGTGCAGAGGTTTTCCAACAGAATGCTATATTTATGGCTTTAGAAAATTGTTTTTCCCTTTTGAGTGATATCGAATACATTTTAGCTGCGCTAACGGCATTTCTGACGTTCGGTACCGTAACGACTTTATTACAGAAGGACTCTGCGTAAAGAGCGCGCTCGTTTTGAAGCCTTGACTTCTGCAGGGGAAAGGGCACGTGACTAAATATGGGGGGGGTTGGTACGCCACTGCTTCGCAGTACGTATGGACCCTAGCGGTTAACGAATTTTGAAGCCCGGCTGCCGCGCTGGATCGCGTGCTGGGCGTCGAGGCCTTGGGTTAGTTTGAAAGATTGATTCAAATCCAGTTTCGGAACAAGGCTGGTTCGTAGGAAAAGATACTCATTTGAGCAAACTGCAGCATGTTGACAAATAAAAAGATTGCTTCCATGAGATCACACTAATACTGAATATGTTCTGATGTCTTCAGGATGTTGTGGAAAATGGTGGTGATGCGACACACTTGGATTATGTCCACGGACCGTAAGTGCAGACAGATTGATTGGTATGAATGATTTAAAATCAAATTATAATAAATGAATTGAATGAAACCATTTTAGATTTATTTATTATTTCTTGCCTTTCCGCTCCTCGATTTATGAGAGCATCCTGTGGGGGGAGTCAACCGTCTTTTTTTGCATTTTGTTTATAATCATTATTATTCAGATTGTTCGCCTGCTTGCTTGCTCGCTCGCTCGCTCGCCCGGTTTTTTGTTCTCATTCTCCCAGTGAGACATTTTATGCGAGCTTATTGGAGGTTTGCATGGCTGCCATCTTGCAGGCCAGTGCTTTTGTTCGACAGGGTATGCACAACACAAAGGAGGTTACCCTGTGGAATACAAGAACTACCCAGCAAGATGGCTACCACGCAAAGCCTCTATTGAGCGTATAAGGTTATAACGGCTTCAAAAGATTTCACCCCAAGGTTCGTTAAGGACAAAATCGCGAATTGCAGTACGGTATCAATTTTGGTACCCCACAAGGTAAAAACTGGCCTTGTGGGGTACTTCCCATTGTTCCGGTACCCCACAAGGCACCATGTATAAGCACACACATACACACCAACAGCTGGATACATCGCTGAATGGATTGGATGGCTGCGCTTATGAAACAAGTACCGGTACTTATTCGACACGTTTTCCATTTCCAAGCAGGACCTAATTTCACAGAGCTGCTTAAAGGTTAGCAGAAAAACCGGGCTAACTTTATCCGAATATTTTGGTAACCTTTATTAAGCACTAGTTTCGTGGCAGTGATTGGCGTGGTTGTGCTAACGGTTGCACGCGCACAAGTGTTACGTCACTAAGTTTAAGCAAATTTTTACTCCAAAGGTTAGCATGCCTTTGGCTGTGCTAACAGTTTATGGTCTCTTGGAAACACTTTTGATTAGCGAGAAACACACCACAAAATGACATCTGAAGCCTGATTATATTTCTCTGGTATAAATTCAGCAAAAGTTTACACAGTGCGGAAGATCTCCGCAGATAGAGTTTGGTGTAGTCATTTGCTAGATGGCGTCGCCATTTGAACTAGCTACAGAAAGTGACCTCAACTTTGCCGAAATTTAGCGCATGCGCACAAACTAAGCGGAAGGGGTGAACATACGTGCATGCTATGCTTGTCAATGGTGTCTCACGTAGAACTGCTTTAGATTTTAACAATACGATAAAAGTATATAAATATCTCCATTCATGTGTGTGCTGTTTTTGTTCCAACAGGCAAATCTTCCCCAAGAATTTCATCAATGTGAAATGGGAGGTTCATTCGACCAAGAAGCACGTCTCCATCTCAGACTCGCAGACGTTACCTTTCTACTCCTCCAAGCCCTTTGTGAGGAACATCCAGGAACAGGTAACTTTTGAGCATTTAAAAATTTAGGCCAGGCGTAGATTTGCGCAGAAGAGCAAAAATCAACTACACAGGTAGGTGATACCAGTCACCCCTACAAAAATATGCTTTGAATGTTTTTAATCACCGCCATGTATATGATTATGTTTTTCATAAAATACAGTACAACACAAAGAGTCTCCAAAGAAGACCTTTTTACCCTGCATATCACCTTGGTTGTTGGTGTGGGACTTGAATCAAAAATTATTTGGAGACTTTTAAAACCTTGACCTAATTTGAAGGTTCGCATTGTGAATCGGGCAAGGGGAGTAAGTGTAGCGATTCTCTTCTATGGGTTAGTGTGGTTTAGAAAAGACTCTACCGTAAGGATGCCCATCCTTTTAGACATTACATTCTCTCCGTCGTCAGCAGACTATTAAATGAATCACAGATGGTCTAAGGAATTAGAACTGACGCTGTGATTTTATGTGCAAAAGAAGGAAGTTTGTGTAGCCGTTTCTCCCAGGATTTGCCGAATCAAGTAACAGACCTCTCTGTTGTAACCGCGTGGTGGCACTGCTTTGATCTCCTCACAGTATGGGCCCGGTCTCTCCTACGTTTTCGGCAACGAATTCCTTCTGGTGGGCGCTGTGCCTGTGGGACCACTGAGACAAAAGATAGTGTTTTCGCAGTACTCGCGTTCCACGTCTGTCTTTGGCATCTTTCGTAGACTCTTCATGAAACTCCTGCTGTACTGGACGTATGTGGTCGTAAGTAAATTCATTTCCCAGCTAATGGGTGATAAACAGAGCCAGCAGGCGGTGGTATGGTGTCGAGAAAATTGGGGGGGGGGCATTGTCGGGGTATGCTGATCCAAATCACAAATTACATACCCATTTCCAATGAGTTTCACGTTGAGTTTAACTTGAGTTTTGATCAGTGACCACACTGAGTTGTCACGTTGACCAGAGGAGGTCTTGATTTTCCCTCTTTGCTATTCTGGGGGGATGACCGTGTGACCCATCCTTAGACTTAAGGTAGGCTGGGATTTAGGCTGTGAATTGATTCGAATAACTGAATATGCAAATAACCTATTTTTATTTTTATTTATTTGCAATAAGTTAAGGTAAAAACAAAGTAAGGGAAAAGTAATCCGTGACCTTTTCTGCTAGGCATTTACTTGAATTGTCTTACATTTTAAGCATAACACTTTGAAATATGTGTTTACAATGCAAGTTGGTAAATAAATGATATAATGATTTCGTTTTATGTCCGCATTGAATTTCCATCTATAATGTGTATTCAACGCCTTAATCGATTATCCGCATTAAGTTAATCATTTTCCTTCCTAACAAGTAAAAACGACGGAGTGGATTCGAACCTTGGACTTCCGAAATCCGCTGCCGATCATCGGTGATTTTAACACACTCATTTCTATAACCACTCTATAAAGCCTTTGAAGGAATTATGAAAAATGTTTCCCATAGAGGGCGCCCTCTTTCGAAACTGTCGGATCTTGTTTGGAAAGAAAATCCGGCCAGCCAAAACCCACCTAGGTGATAACCCTTTCATTGTACGTCTTTTAGAATGATGTCTGTGTTTCCTGTATCTAGATTAAAGGAGACGTATTCATCTGGGCCAACAAGACCTACAAGAAAACTCCTCAACTCGTGAAAGAGGACAAATTCCTCCTGGGGCATCGCCGCTGGTTCTCCCAGTTCTACACCGAGCACAGCCCGCGATACAACCCGCCAGATCCTCTGCAGTGGTAAATGCCGTTGGCGAGGAAAGGAAAGCGAAAAAAACCTAGCGCCTAATGCGACTACCCAACGCTGGTTAATAAACCAGGCTCGTAAAGCGAAATGACGAAATGGCTCCCGCAGCAATCTGCAGGGTCGCTCATAGGAAACATGAGGGGACGATAAGGCTCAAGCTGGCTTGCATGGAGTGTCGGGAGTCGGGGGTCAACCCCCCCCCCATTGGTTAGTTTTTGTTGACAACATAAAAAACAAAGAACAGAGAATGAAGATGAACAGTACACTAGTTTTGCGTGACGGTCCGTCGGCAAATTTCATGTGGCACCCCCACTCAAAATGATCTGGTGACGCCCCTGATTCGGGTAAGGGAAATATGCTATATGGAGGGTTCATTGTTCTATTCTTTGATCTTTGTCGTTTCCCTTGTTCTGCCTGAACAAGTAGTCTTTGAAATTATTTGTCATTAATTTATCTGAAAAACATGCTGGACGTTAAGCCCCTCCATATCATATAATACGATTATATTACTTTCATATTTTGGTTATTGGCGTTGTGTCATACAAGCCTCGTTTATTGACTGCAGTGGGTTGTCTGATCGGGTGCACCTGTGGCGTGTTCTTTGGGAGACGGTACAGGTTCAGAAAGGTGCCATTAATTAAATCATAATGAAGTGAGATTAAGACAACTGAAAATTATCCTAAGGGTGTCGACATCTAATATTTCAAATGACTCCATCCGTAGATACACAACGTTTAGACGTATGGCAAAATCCCGTTCTCATGGGACTCACTGTCATCACTATACGCAAAATATTATTTCCCGGCTACCTTTTCAAGGGATGACTCCAGGTTCACAGCTATTTTGAAATAACAAACCATAAATTAAGGACAGGGGAAACATGAAGTATATTGGAACATTTATATTTACACCAATGGTATTTACACAATTTACAAGAGGAAAAATAAACACCAGAGATCTCGATTCAGTTAACAATTTCTTATGTTCAGAGTCAGACCTCCCTCAAAGCAAACTTCGCCTGTATGTTCCCAAACTAACTTTAAACAGCATAAAAAGGTTACTAAAAAGACAGACTTGTTCTTTCGAGAACATTTATAAACTCAGGTTACTTCCTCGCGTGTGGCGGGCAAAGGTCCTGCATCAAGGTTGACCTTCTGTGGATGTCTCGACAAATAGGTCCGTGGTAGCCTTGCTCGGACGAAGAGTTGGTCCCGTGTGAACGAGCTCACAAAGTTATTGGAGCGAGAGGGGAAACCTCAATCCCAGGGGGTACGGCCATGGTTATCCCACTGGGATCCATCTTAGGACGGTTTCCAGGCTGAGCGTTGCAGGAATCGGGACCAGTATAGTTAGGATCTGTTGGCTCTGGTTTTGCCAATTTCGATCCGATCAAACCGGAACTGATATTTACCGGCCGATCTCCACCTGCTGCGTCAGGGGTCTCAAGATGGTTAGTTGTTACCGGTCAACCATACGCTCTCACTCAGTTCACACACTCAAGATGTTTTTTGGCCGGCGATCGTAATAGCACTGCGTCACACTCGTCTCACGCACCTTAAATTTTACTAACCAGAAAAGCGTCTGGCATGTACGGACAACAGAAATCATAGCTGTACAGCTGGACTTCAAAACACGAACAAAAAAACAACATTGTTTCAACAATGACCAAAGGCCTCAAATTCCACCTGCAATTCATAATTTGGTAGACACTTGCCCTTTCTGTCCCCTCTCCACCAGAGGGTAAGCTTATGGGCATTACAGCTGGGAAGCGACATAAGATAGACTGGCATCTCATCCAGGTGCGAAATAGACACTTTCTCAGGCGTTTCATTCCTTAGTGAGGGCGAGTGGCTCGGGCGGTTTTTACTCTTCGATTCAAAGAACACTGTTAACATCTGTCCCAGTGGACGGGTCTGGAAACTAGACCAACATAGATCGTCTGTAAAAGTCATTTAGAAGAAAACAAAAACCTTACTTCAAGAAAGTGTTCTGCTTTACTCAATCATCAAGAAACCCATGACCGAAACGTGCCAAATGTGGGAATTTCATCAGAAAGTAAAACAAACAAACAAACGAAAAAAAACGGGGAAAACTAGACAGAAGTGTTTGTAAACAAGTACAAACACAGAGCTTTTTCGGGACTGTTTTACCAACAAAATAAGTATTGTTGATCAAAGCTCTCAAACTAACCCAAATGCTGGGTTGAAAACGTGTACAAAGTCAAGGGGCTGAAATAAATATTGAAAAAAACAAGAGTAAATCACATGACGACGTCATGATGACGTCATTTATTTATAATAATTTCTGTATCAAGGTCTTTGTTTGCTGTCACTTTGAAAACGATCAAACGTCCGAAAGGGTTCAAATTGTGCCTTGAAAACTTGTACAAAGTCGTGTACAAAACCTATGGCGAGAAATTAAATATTCAAAAATGAATATAAAAAAACGGGATGATGTCATCATGACGTCATCCCTTTGCAATAAATCTTGCATCGGGGTCTTCGTTGGCTATCACTTTGGGAACGATCAAAGACTGCAAAGTTACCAAAATTGTCGCTGACAAACGTGTACAAAGTTAAGGGGCTATAAACTTGTTTCCAGAAACACTGCTTCTTTAAGTTCGTGTCACGTGATTTGCGCTTAAACGGAACAATTTTTATGAAATATTACTTCATATTTGGACTCTTCGGCATATTACAAATAAAATAACACGGCGTAAAGTACCCGATTTCTCCTTTGTTCTTATAGTAATCTTGCGCCAAAGTTAAAGACTACTTGTTCACTTGTGTTAAGTAGAAAAACGTGTACAAAACCTATGGGGAAAAATAAAATATTCAAAAATGAATATAAAAAAACGGGATGATGTCATCATGACGTCATCCCTTTGCAATAAATCTTGCATTGGGGNAAAGACTGCAAAGTTACAAAAATTGTCGCTCAAAAGCGTGTACAAGGTCAAGGGGCTATAAACTTGTTTGCAGAAACACTGCTCTTTTAAGTTCGTGTCACGTGATTTGCGCTGTAACTGAACAATTTTATGAAATATTACTTCATATTCGGACTCTTAGGCATATTACAAATAAAACAACACAGCGTAAAGTACCCGAATTCTCCTTCGTTCTGATAGTAATCTTGCGCCAAAGTTAAAGACTACTTGTTCACTTTTATTAAGTAGAAAAACGTGTACAAAACCTATGGGGAAAAATTAAATATTCAAAAATGAATATAAAAATAAGGTGATGATGTCATCATGACGTCATCCCTTTGCAATAAATCTTGCATCGGGGTCTTTGTTGGCTATCACTTTGGGAACGATCAAACACTGCAAAGTTACCAAAATTGTCGCTCAAAAACGTGTACAAAGTCAAGGGGCTAGAAACACGTGTGCAGGAAAACTGCTCCTTTAATTTCATGTCACGTGATTTTTGTCTAAACTGGGAAAAACTTATGAAATATTATTTAATATTTGGACACTTGGGTACATTTGTGATCGAACGGAAGGGAAAATTTAGTCTGATTTCTTCTTTGTTCTGGTAGTAATTCTCGGTCGAAGTTGAGGACTGCTCACGCATTACGCGGGACAATGTGTGTACAAACCCTATGTTGTGCAACAACGCCATCCATGGTTCAATACGGGACAGCTTGTTGAAAATTGAAAGCCCAGGCAGGTGTGACCGTAATTCTGCAATAGCGCCCTCATAGCCTGATATAGGATAGTCCGAAAACTGTGTGCAATCTGTGTACAAAGTCTAAGGGGGAAAATTAATTTTTAAAAAATCAATAATAAATAAACTACTAAGTTATCACTGTGATTTTCTTCTAGGACCATCCTTGAATGATCACACAACTATCCTCCAAGTTTGAAATTGTTCTGATTTTCTTAGGTGCCGAAGTTTAGGGGTAAAAGAATTTGGCTGAAGAAGAAGGGGAAAAAAGGAAAGAAAAAAAACCAGAACGATTACAATACCTGGTTCGGCTGAACTGCCGAACCAGCTAAAAAAAAAAAAGGAAAGAAAAAACAGCACGATTACAATACCTGGTTCGGCTGAACTGCCGAACCAGTTAAAAAAAAAAAGGAAAGAAAAAACAGCACGATTACAATACCTGGTTCGGCTGAACTGCCGAACCAGCTAAAAAAAAGAAAGGAAAGAAAAAACAGCACGATTACAATACCTGGTTCGGCTGAACTGCCGAACCAGCTAAAAAAAAAGAAAGAAAAAAAAAA
>NW_019091394.1:1799301-1810004 GCF_001949145.1 Acanthaster planci | reverse complement strand
TGGGTGGGTGGGTGGTTGGGTGGTTGGTTGGTTGGTCGGTTGGTTGGTTGGTCGGTCGGTTGGTTGGTTGGTTGTTGGTTTACTCGCAGCTGATATAATAATACTGCAATATTTCAGCAGTGCTAAGACATGGTCTGGCTTTCTTGTAAATAGATGCCGCTGAAAACCAAAAAAGGCAATGGTCTGGGCCTCTATGGACCAGATCTTGCGCTTGGATTCGGCTGGCTTTAATAGAATGTTTTGACCGCTTCGAACCAATGCCAAGTCAACCTGGTCAGTGCTAGCTGTTGCTGATGCTGTGCTTAAAACCCTGGGCAGAGTGAGTGGCCTCTTTTGGCGAGTCCATTAGAGCTAATTAACGTTTTTTGTTTTTGTTTTTCTTCCAAATGCAACGTCTATTTATCATATCCTACCCCTGTACAAGCTGAAAAACCTAGTTTAGTCACTTTACAACCAGGGCCTCCCCTAGCCAGAAAAAAAGAGCTGTAGAGGCTAGGGGACATCCACTGAAGCATTAACATACCTTAATATACTCGTTCCCACCAATTCCTCGCTGGTAGCAATTCTGTGTCTGTTTGCCCTCTCCCCCAACTTGGGATGCAAGATCCCGGCAATGTTTTTGACTGTTGGCCCGCTGATCGTCTAGCCCGCTTGGAAACCGGGTGGACAGTTTTTCTTGGCCTACTTTACTTGCCCACTTTATAATCTGTGGCTCGCAAACAGACTTTTCGCTCAGCAAGTGTACCTAGCTAGTAACCTCTGGACTATATCCTGTGACTTTTAGAGCATGGAATGTCTCCATCAAATGACTCAAGCGAAGCTAGATCGAAAATGAAACAGTTGCAATCGAGCTAAATTGAGCGCGCGTTCTGCAGCCTCAATTCCGGTAATGTAATACGTTGTACTTCCGACCACGCGGCCGTCGCCGCTCCCCGGATTTTGATGTCAGAAATTTATCTCGGTGCCTGCACTGTAACCTTCCGCACAGTTGTTTGCACTTGACGGTGCAAACTGACTATTCTAAATGCTTTCTCAAAAGACCCGAAACAGCCTGCGGTTGTTTGAACAACCGTCAAACCTCTAGTTATGAATTTTTCATTCCCATCGCTATTAGGGTGAAATGGTCCTTTCTGGGTCAGATATGACGCCAAAACGGGTTCAATCTGACCCTGGAGTTCTTAGAATGTGGAAAAGGTGAACTACATTAGTTTTGAACAAGACACATTTTATGTGTGTGTGTGTTATTTGCGCTCCGACAGGCAAATCATTCCAAAGACTTACGTCAATGTGGAATTTCACGTTCATCCAACCAAGAAACACGTCGGCATCACAGACTCGCAGACAATGCTGTTCTTTTCGTCCAAGACCGATGCGTCTCAAATCCAACAGGTAACTTATGAGCATTTACAAATTTAGGCCAGGAGTAGACCTGCCTAGGAGAGCAACAATCACCTACACGGTCAAATGATACCAGTCAATTACCTCTAAAAATATTCTTGAATGTTTTCAATCACCACAATCAATTCAAAAAACATACATAGCATACATTAAAAAACATACAGTGTGACACCAAGTGTAAGTCTCTAAAGCAGACCTTTCAACCCTGCTTTTCCGGGATCCCGACTTGAGT
Source organism: Acanthaster planci (assembly GCF_001949145.1). The sequence continues at coordinate 1,808,374 of NW_019091394.1, read as the reverse complement.
CAAGTCTAGTTTCTTCCAGGAAGTGCCGTTAACAGCTGCTTTGATTTCTCCACAGCATGGGCCCGGTCTGTACTTCGTTTTCAGCAACTTTATCATCGTATTGGGTTCTGTGCCTGTCGGACCACTGAGGCAAAAGCTTGTGTTTGCGCATTACTCCCGTCACACGTCTGTCTTTGGGATCTTCTATAGGCTGTACACGAAATTTGCATATTGCTGCACGTATATCGTCGTAAGTAAATTCATTTCCCTGCCAATGGCTGATAGAGATCAGGGGGGGTATCCGGGGGGCACCCCGTTTTCGATAAAAGAAAATAATAAAAAGGAGAAAAAGAGGGAGGCAGAAGAAAAATAAGGGTCGTTCTGCCTCAAATTTCACCACAATGCACCCAGAGCACAAAATGGCTCCTGACCCCCCAAATTACACGGCCATTTTACCAATTACTGCTTTAGATCACCCCCCCCCCTTCCCATGAACGGGGCCAGGGGACAGTGGTGTAGCATCATGGGAAAGGAGGCTGTTTATCAAGAGTTACATAGCCCTATTCGCGTTCATTACCAGTGAGTTTTACCATAGGTCCTTCAGCGCTGTGAAGCATCGGACTGTGCCTATTTCTTTGTACAAAGCGAGGTTTTTAGGCGATGACGTAATTATTGTTTTCGTCCATAGGGAAGGGCACCGCTTACGTTGGGAGTGTTAACGCGTATGGTAGTCGCAAAGTTGAAGAGGAGTGCACATTTTAGGGAATTTTTATCGATTAGAATTTTTGTACAAAGTTTTACGAAACAAAGTACAATTGGAATGAATGAAAAAGTGACTGTTACATTATAGAAATTCTGCCCTCAAAGACACTCTTCTCAGGTCTCTCCCAGTGCCGAGGTCCATTTCTTTCGTCCATGTATTTGCTTCGAAAGTTGTCCTATGCCTAACGTTAGCGGCGCCTTGCACCACAAGCAGCAATAATGCGGTACTTTTTAGGCGCCTGTCCAATCTTTGCGCTTCACAGCGCTGTAGGATCTTGACTGAGTGGTCATGTTGACCACGGACGTTAATTTCCCTATGTTTTTCTTTTTTATCCAAAAACTGAGAACAGTCCTGTTTCCCAACATGCTGCAAATAGGAGGTGGAAATTTGGGATGTGAAATTGAATATACGAATTACGTATGTTTTTTACAACACGTTAGAGGTAAAAACAAACTGAAGGAAAAGCGTCCTTGGCCTTTGTTGTTAAGGCATTCACTTGTCTTAAATTATAAGTACAAAACCTTAAAATATGCGTTTGCAATACAGCTTGGTAACCAAACAATAAAGGTTGTCATTTTATTTAATTGATTTTCATCATTAGTATGTATCAAATACTCGATAGGTTATCGGCATAAAAATTGCTCTAGCAGAACTGCACTTTTGCTACCGCCAAGATTGACACCCGGGCCCTAGCCTCTCTGCCGCTAGCCCGAAAGTGACATTGTTTCATCCCAATAGTCTTGTGGTTTCCGGCCTTGTGATTGGTCTGTTACATGCATATTTAATCCACTGTTCCTGACCACACTGACCAAACTGAGGCCTTTCAGCTGCGCCAGAATGTGCCTCCCTGACAAGTCAAGACAACAATGGATTTGAGCCTCGGACTGTGAGATTACAAGTCATGACTACTTCCGTCATCTGCTGCCAAGCATTAGTGATTTACACACACTATTTTATTTTGTAACGACTCTTTAAAGCCTTGGACAGAATTATGAATGGAGCATAGCATAGAGGGTGCCCTCTATCGAAACTGTCGGATCCCATCCCCCCCCAAAAAACAAAAAACACGGCCAGCAAAAACCCTTATGGAAACCCTCCAATTCTTCTTTGTGTATGTCTGTGTTCGCTGTATTTAGGCTAAAAAGGATCTTTTCATCTTGGCCAACAAGGTCTACCAGAAAACTCCTCAACTCGCGAAAGAGGACAAGTGGATCATGCCGCATCGCCGATGGTTCTCCCAGTTCTACACCGAGCAGAGCCCGCGATACAACCCGCCAGATCCTCTGCAGTGGTAAATGCCGTGGGCGAGGATTGAAAAGCGAGATAAATCTATATTAATTACTGGAAAAAATTTATGCTGCTGAATATAATTCCGTGATCTGTACGATCACTCGATTTTGTTTTGTTTCACAGTAACTTTGCCCAATGACTATTAATGGCGTGTCAATGAGATAAGATGAAGAGCGCCATCTATCTTCCAAAAGTCACAAGTATACCTTGATGTGATTATGAGATAATTTGATGTACATTGTTCAAGTAAGGCTAAATACATAAATCATAAGACATTTTAGCATAAAATACATCACGAAATGAGAGGCTGGTAATAATGTCAAAAAGAATGTCAAAACTAGAGGTGAAGTTTGTGAACAAACACTTAGCTGATCCCAAAATGTATTCTAGTGTCTTTTGATGACTGTCAACGAGTTTGTAATGCATTGGATTACAAATAATTGCCAAAGTGGCATGTTCAACGAAAAACAAATTATCCCTGCAATTGAACGTATAGTGCGTGAGATATGACGGTTTGTGTGGTATAATACAAGTTCCAGTCAAGCCGGAAGTAGAGGTCACATAAGGTCGAGATGCCAATTTTCATCTATATCACGCCCCTGACTATCTGCATACCAAATTTGAGTTAAATCAGTCAAACGGTTTACTAGTTATTAGACTGTAAAGAATTAACTTTTGAATTGAGGTCACGTGACCCCCTGATGACGTCACGATTACAAAAAGGTTTGCGGCACTTCTTCTGATGATGGTTAATTACGACGCAGAGTTTGAAATTGATCGGTCTTAAAATTCATGAGATATGATGATTTTTGTTTTCAAATACAACTTCCGGTCAAAACGGAAGTAGAGGTCACATGAGGTCAAGATATCAATTGTCATCTATAACACGTCCCTGACTATGTGCATACCAAATTTGAAATAAATCGGTCAAATAGCTTACTAGTATTATACTGTAAAGAATGAACTTTTTTGATGACGTCACGATTACAAAAAGGTTTGCAGCACTACTTCTGATGATGGTTGATTACTATACCAAGTTTGAAATTGATCTTGGACTGAAAATAATTGCCGAAGTGCCCCTTAGAAAAAAGAGCGAAACTTTTACAATTACAATAGCTGTTCCCAATTGAGACTGGGAACAAGTCGTCACAGTTTTCACGAAGAGACAACTTCCTCATTGGATTGAAAAACGAAGGTTTTGAGAAAATCGCATTTGAATTTGGTCTCTTTCTCAAATGCTTTATTAATTTCGTACACTTTAGCGTTCATTTAAATTCACTAATGCTACTCCATGAAAAAGGGAATGTTACATGACACAAAACTACAAAACTAATATTTGTAGAGGTTAATTAAAGTTGTTTATTTTGTAAACAAACAAGATTGTGGAACGGAGCACTTACCCAGCACCAGGTGACTTGGCTCGAAAGAGTACTGAAACGTGCCTTGAAGATTATTCTTGGGGTAGAGTATTTGTCGTACACCGAAGCTTTATCTCATTTTAATTTAGATTCTTTGGCAATCAGGCGTAATCAAATATCATTATCCTTTTTCAAGAAAACCCTTGACCACACTGACCTTTTTCGTGAATTCTTTCCGCCTCAACATACAAGAACGTTGCGGAATGAACCATTTATCCCTGAAATTCGCAGCCGAACAAAACGTTATTTCACCAGTGCGCTTCCTACCTTAATCCGGTTGCATAACAGACATGGGAAGGAATGCCCCTCTGATAGGTTCTCTTAAGAAATGCCCTCTATTAAATTTTTTTTTCTATGGGAGTGAAATTTCAAAGGTTAGATGTGACTGAAATTTTTAAGATCACAATAATTCCATATTTGAAGTGTAAATTGCAACGGATGTTTTTTTAGTAATGTTCTTATATGAGTGTTGGTCATTAGCCATGTTATATGGTTTAATATTTGTGAGTGTAAACTGTAATGGTAAATGTTGAATAATTTTTGTAATTATTGAATTATGCTTTTTTTAGTTCTTATTTTAATTGCTTAATCTTTTTTATTATTTGATTGTTAAACCATTGTAATTCAGTTTTTTTTAACTGCGAAAATGGATTTTTTAGTAAACCAATATGACTTTGAATTTGAATTTGTCTGTTCGTGAAAGCCTAAAATTTGTGCTTAAAATTGTCTCTTCGTGAAAACTGAATACACATTACACGCTCTCAATATAGCGCAGGTACAACACTGTTACATTTTTATACATTGGCTGGAGTCAAATTGTGTCTTCGTAAAAACTGCAAAACCATTTAAGTCTTGCCCATGGTTTTGATCTTTTGCCAACGTTATGTCTATGGAAGACAAAATTGTCTCTTAGTAAAAATTAATGCAGTTTAGTTGAATATTACCAACGAATTGTAGATTCTCCCAGGCTTTTTGTTTATTTCAAAATCAGCCTGTAGATGCCCCAGGAATTAAAACCACAATCAGTCTGTCACAGTGCTCATCATCAAACATTTTTGCAGTATCCTCTTCACAATTGAATTAAGAATAATGTCTCCCAAGTGTGCAGCAAATTAGCAAGACGATTATATGCGTATAGATGAGCCCCGACCGTTTCCATAAGAGGGCAAAATTTCCCCAGCAACAGAAAGGCTCCTTTGCAGCCTGGACTCCATGGGCTGCATGCGTGCGTGATCCTTCAAAGCTGGAATCAACATGGTGCGACAAGATCATGGGAACGAGGTTGGCTTCTTTTGGAGGAACGGCACCTTGCTAGTGCATCACAAACGACCGTGAAATGCGTGCTTTGGGTCGCAAGCCTCCTCACAACGTACGCGCCCCATTTTTCCCAACATGTTAGGAGGTGGATTGATGAGTTTCGTACCTTTTTTGTTTGTAATTATGTCATTTTACAATGTTAAAGGAACCTTAAAATCAAATTATTATTTAAGCCTTATCAATGACGTTAAACAGAAGCATTCTTTTCCATTCAACACATGTACATCAGCGGGTTAAGATGATTAATTACTTGCTTTATCGCTATCCTTTTACCTTGATTTTATTTATTAGAGGGATGAATTCATTTGTCATGTTTAATCTTCCTCAAATTTATCCACCAACCGAACCGACGTGTTATGTATAGCAAGCAGGGTCCAACCACCATCCGATGACCACGAAATAAAGTTACTTAAATACTGCAACCAACGAATATTGCCATCTTCTTCACGTAGGTACCAATAAAAATTGGTACCGAACAACGTGGCTCTTTTTCAACCAATGAAGTGTGCCTCTGCTCTGGGAGGATAGCGAGTGATAATCATGCTTACACCGTTCGTACAATTACTCGTTCGTTTAGTTGCTCTTTGGTTATGCCACTTTTTTTACAGCTGTCATAAGCAAATTATGCGACCTTTGAACTTTGTGCAAAGCATGATTAAATCATGGCCCACGTGCACACTTGCAAAGTACATGTACACGTACTTTGTACTAAATATATAACGTATGTAGAAGGCATTAGTGCAAGGACCTTTGTAGCTTTGGTTATTGTTTAAATTCCTTGACGCAAACAGAGGCACTGGAAAACAGTGATGCGAAATGACGTCTGGGCACCAGAAAAATCGACAGGGCCGCAGCACTGCGTGTATCTCTGCGCGCACACGTCGTATACACCTCCATGTACATGTACGTACACACGCCGGCCGCATCTGTTTTGCAAAATGGCCGAACGTGATATCTCCGACGTGTCGTGTCCATCGTCCTCAGCCGAGTCTAGGCTTCTGTTCGGCGGGAATTGCGTCGGAACAGCATCTTTCTTGAGCATTTTCTTAGTGGTCATGCCCATGGAGCCATGCAAACCGCTTTTGAACCACTCCGGCTCGAAGTGCTCACTGCACAGGGCCGACTGTGGCCGTCCTACTTCGCCCTGGCGGTCTTGACTTTAGTTGCCCAAATGCTGCGTAATTTGGATCCGTTGGGAACAAGTGTAGAGACACCCCATCCTTGGTTGTTTTGCTGCATGAAGCAACAACACACCTAGCTCGTCGGCATGGCTCAAAAACTGTAGGTTCGACCCCAAAACGTGGAGTACCTTCGCACGGCTTTGGCACACAAACATAATGGCTTCTGCTACGTCGGACCACACAATTAGGCAAACATGTGCCTCGATCTGGGTCAAACCCCCCGCGAAGATTTATGTTTACACCGGCGGAGTAGCTTGTCGCAACTTTGTAAACCCGGTTTTCTCGTACTTGTCCAAGAAAGTAATCATTGCATCACACAAAATATCATTCCTTAGATCATAATTCATTGATTTATAAATGAATAATGCAAACTAAACCCTATATCATCCTGTCTTCAAAGGTCAGAGCCAGGGCAAGGTTAATTTGTGAAAAGACGCTGACTTGAACAAACTGCAGCCTGAATGGCCCATGAAAGCAGATAAATGAATTAATAATGTTCTAATTTTCATCAGGAACTGCCGGAGAATGCCGCTGATTTCGGACACTTTGGTTACTTACACGGACCGTAAGTGCCAACATTATGTCAACTTTTGTGTCTTTCAGTATCTGTTGTGTTTAACAATCTTGTCTGGGTTATCCATTGTTGATTTTGATTGCTTCAGCGCATATTAGCTAGTCACCGGCCACAGCATGTAATATTTATAAATGATCTTTTCGTTGTTTGAAAAAATTTCCTTTAAACTGAGCTTTCCTAGTCGTGGTCATCTGCAGCCGTTTAGTTGCAGTTTCGAACCGCCCCATCTCCTCACTAAAGAAAGAAAAAAGGTTTCCTATATATTTTTAAGTACGTCTAGTTTTCCATGTTTTAGTCAATTAAAGTTTGTCTTTTCTGTGACTAATCCATTGTACAGTTGCTGTGCTAAGGCAGCAAGTGCATAATATTGGACGCCCTTCCCTGCTGGAATATCTATTCTTTTGATACCTTACGATAAATCTGTTAACAATTATTTTCATTTATAATTAAACAAAATGGGATGCTCCCTGCGTATTCCACGCCATACGCAGACTTTTCTGCTGTGGCCATGTGGATCGTTGCTGGTACTGTATTTTTGAACGAGATAATCAAAGTAACGATCTGCATGTCTTTGTTTCTTGTCATTGCCAGGCAAATCTTTCCAAAGACCTTCAGCCATGTGAACTGGGAGGCTCATCCGACAGTGAATCATGCCTCCTCCCATCGTTTCCGTACGGTTCATTTTTTCGATCCCAAGCCCACAAAGGAATCCTACGCTGAGCAGGTATACTTCATCTTTTGAGCATCTTTTCTGAGAGGGGCAGCAGTCACCTCTACTTTCACCCACAGTAACCACCGACATATAAACGCATAGACCGCCGGTCTTGCGCGTGAAACCGTGAATTTGAAAAGTATGGGCAAACAATGAGCGAAGCGACTGATGGCAGCGCGTCCAGTGCGCATTACGCGCAACGCACTTACATTGCCTGTATTTGTTTACATGTGCTTCCAAATACGTTCACCTTTTTGCTCTTCGGTACTGCTTTCTCTTCTTTTTAAATGTTGCAACCGCATTGTTTTGAATCCCTATGGGCCAGATTAAGTACAGAGAGGGTTTTTTTACAATTAAAAATGGCTTCATAGAATTTTATGGCTGGAATTCTTCAACTGTGTGTAAATTCCCTATACCAGGGGTGAATTTGCCATACTTTTGATTTTAGTCGGGCGCCACGCAGATCACAGAAACCCCTGCAGTTTAGAAGAGGGCCTGGCGGTCTATAAGATTATATGTCTGTGACAGCAACGGCTATTATTCGGGCCTGTTTTCATTCGCATGAATCTGGATAGCGATCAATAATCCTACTTTGGTTGACTGGCACCAGAACCTGCGTGATGGCCATGATGAAGCGAACCATACGTTGGGATCACTGATCACGATCCAGATCTGTGTGAACAAACAGGCCGATTGTTCCTTCGCCGATGGAACAACAACCTGTCCACGAGTCCCGAGCTGAACCAAGAGAGTGCGCAGTTTTCCTAGCAATGGAGGCTCCTTTGGTCGGAACTAAACCTTGCTGGTTCACAGACGACTATGTAATGCACGCCTTACAATCGCGTGGGTACCAACAAAATGAACACCCCTTCCCCGACCAATGAGCGGGGAGCGTGACTCATTCCTTCCACTGTCCAATGGGATTGCTTTTCGCTGGATCGGTACCGCTATGGACAGTTTTACTAATAAATACATAAATTAAGTACGCAGGCGCGTCAGTGACCACAGTGGCAAAAAGCTTAAAGCGGGCAAATGTAAAGCGGTGCAAATTTTCTTTTCATTTTCCCGAAGGGTGTACACCTTTTCATCCATTTTTTTTTTCTGGAGAACACCGGTTTCTCTCTAAAATCATCATAAGTGTTGCTTTGTTGTCCAAGAGGGATATTTGGATTTCAAAACAAAAAATTTCAAAAATCTCTTTCATACCTAGCACACAAGGTGGACGGAAATAATAGGGCTTTCTTCAGTCGGCGTGGGGTCAAAGTTTTATTTTGCCTTACGTCGGGGGTGCTATGTTCCAATTTCATGCAAGTTGAATTGCGAGTTTTCCCGGCTTCATCTATGGCACTCTGATTAGCTTTCAGTCTGATTTTGAAGTTCTTAACCCCCAAAAACTTAATGTCCTGTTACCGCACAATTAAACTGTATACTGTGGTTTCTGAGGGAAAGCGACTCCTTTTTTAAGACAGTATACATTTATACCTAAAAGCCCCTTTTATATCAGAGATGGAACCGGAGACGACGATGAAGCAATAACATTGAAAAAGTTCTTGTTATATCGCCTGAGCGCAAAATGTCAATGATAGTGGGGCATGGTACCCTAAATCACTTGGTTTTTATCCACACTTGGAATGGTACCCTTGTGATCTCGTCGCGAGCAGCAATTTTGACATTCGTTATATTGGGCATCAAAATTCCCCCAAGTTATAGTACTGGGTTTCTGGAATAACAGAAACAACACTCAGAGATTTTAATTATACATAAAAGGTTTTTGCCCTTACCCAACGTACATTAATAAGCACTGTATGCTCAGTGCTTGTCCGAGAGCTTGCTAAAAAA
>NW_019091394.1:1675388-1799065 GCF_001949145.1 Acanthaster planci | reverse complement strand
GTTCGAGTCAAATAAAGTAGCAGGTACCGCGAACTTAATATACGTTGGGTAAGGGCAAAACCTGTTATATATAATTAACATCTCCCCAACGCAAAAATACATCTTGAAAACACTCCGAGAATCCTCCAGTCCAGAATGACGCTTTGGTTGTTGATGTGTGGTATCGTGCAGACAAAACTTTATCAGTTGGATATTTGTACACTGACGGTGAATAGGCCTAGACCTTACATTGGTAACCGCTTGGTGGCGCTCTTTAATCTCTTCACAGTACGGACCCGGTATCTGCCACGTTTTCAACGACAACGTAATGGTTGTGGGCACTGTGCCTGTGGGACCAATGAGGCAGAAGATTGTGTGTTTACAATACACCCACTCCACGTCCGCCTTTTGGATCTTGCACTGGCTCATCAAGAAGTTCCAGTTATACGTTCTGCGTATAGGCGTAAGTATATCCCAGTCGCTGTCTGCTGAATAAGGGCTAGCGGAAGACAGATTGTGTTGGGGAACGTGGAGTAAAATGTCTCACGATGGATCGTGCTGTTCAAGATCAAGAGTTTACTCATCATTCACTCAATTGAGTGGTCATTTTGACCAGAGGATGTCTTGATTGCCTCTCCTTTTTTTCTTTTGTTTATTACAAAACCTATTGGGATGATCCTATCGTCCATCCGCGACCGACAGTTGCCAGTGGTTAAGGTTGAGTCAATTCGAATAATTGAACAACTAATTCTTTTACTAAATTTCCATTGAAACAGAAATAAAATACACGTTTTGGTGAACAATAAAAAGGTTACCCTGAAGGTTTTATCTTTGGCCTTATTTTGGAGCATATAATGTTCACTCATAGCACATTAATAACATAAGAATACAATTCGGAAAACAACTAATTGAAAAATTCTTCTTTTTGCATTGAGTTTGATCGAAGAATATCAATGTTCATATCAAATATCCTCATAATTCGAGTCACCGGCTCAATACATTGGGGATACATCCTTAGTTCCTTTTTACCAATCAGTGACAACACTTGGTAAAACGACCCTTTTATTGTATCCTTTTAAACAATGTCTGTGTTCGCTGTATTTAGCTTAAAAAGGAAGTATCAATATGGTCCAACAAGACCTACCTGAAAACTCCTCAACTTGTGAAAGAGGACAAGTGGATCATGCCTTTTCGCCGCTGGTTCTCCCAGTTCTACACCGAGCACAGCCCGAAATACAACCCGTCAGATCCTTTGCAGTGGTAAATGCGGTTTGGCAAGGAGGGAAAAGCGAAAAAAGTGGCACCAGATGCGACTACACCCAACGCTCAGCGTGGCACCTTGTGCCACAAATATCTCAGAAATTACGTGATTTGATTGTTCTACTAACTGCCACGCATGACCTGATCGAACTTCCGTGACTTTTCCTCATTTTTCCCCACCTAACTATTGTGAGGGATGTCTATCTTGGTATCGCCTTCGCAGGGGGTCGTAGGCAAATTCAACGATCCGGCTCTTTCACTTTATATGGAGGAGTGGTTAAGGGGGGGAAATCGTTTCGGAGTGTTCACTGTTCAAATCTTTGATATTTTTGTTTTACTTTTTATACGTTTGTTCCTGATTGGAAAAATCTCAGTTTTGGAAGTCATTAATACAGTTTGTTTCCCAAAACTGTTGTCTTGAGATTTACTTCACACCAGAGAAATTCATACTCGAGAATGTGTTATGAACATAGAGCCCCTCTTATGCACCTGGTGCATACATCACATTATATGAATTGTACTGCTCGAATATTTCGAATATTGGGATCTTGCTCTGCAGTCTTTGTTTATTAACAGCATCAGATAATCTAATAAAGTTTCATTAAGTAATAAATGTAGTTGACATTCAATAAAAAAAGTTATTGGTTACGTATTAAAGCCGCTGAACATGAAGTCAGCAGTCTTTATAATCTCATTTCCACTGTTAAATCTTTCTGGGGTCTTTACATTTGAACGAATTACAGCTTTTTTTAACAATTGGTAGACTAAATATATGCCTATGTCAATTTAAAACCCCGACAATATAAGTTACAATTATCATAAGTTTCCAAAAATGAGGCTGCTAACATTATTTTATGTATGCACACAGTCTCTGAACATGTAGCAGATTATGTAATGGTACCGCCACAACTTGTGTGTCACCTGCGTTTGATCCAAGGCAGCGGCGAATTACTTGATCGTACTCCAGCATTGTCTTTAATTATTCCTAAGTTTTGTGGCAAATATCCTGTTTTGGTTTTTTTTGTGAGATTACACAATGGTAAAATACTTATTTTACGAAACTTACATAGTAATAAGAAATTTGTAGAAAATCAGGAATTTCTAAAGAGTTGTAGACTATAAAAGACGGGCTCTGGCAGATAAACACACCAAGACAGGCAATTCTAAAGTACGCGGGTTGTGAGAAGTCGTTGACTTTGTGACTTTTGCACCATTTCATCCGTGGTGGCGAGTCGTCCAGACCAAGTGAAGTGCAGAGCTGAATTTTGTTCCGGAAGAGACAGTTTGTGAACTGAATCTAGTTCCAGTTTGTGGGATCATCAAGTTCCCGTATTTGCGACGGTCATCACACCCTCGCCGTTTCATTTCGAGCCCGGTCATTCCAATTGGACGTGGTCTTTGTCCCCGTTGCAGCTCACTTTTGCACCGTCAAGGACTGAACTGTAGTAGCCCCCTGTGGAATCCAGCTTTCTTCATTGCAGTGCCTGCCAAGATCTCGCCAGTAAGAAGTACTGGTTTTAATCAGATCTTTTCTTGATACTTTATCCTTATCATTGTAAGCTAGTTCCAATCTTTATTTTCTTTGTTGTCCTTTTTTTTTTCAAGCTTATAAATACTCTTCTTAAATAGTTTGGAATTGTTCGGATTGTAACATTAGTACTCTCTTTCTTACTATTACTATCACTATTTTTTTTTAATTTGAGGTTATCTTCCAGCACTTAACCATCTTGGAGGTTCCCAAATTAATGGTAATTTATAAAGCCATAAACACTTTCCAATATATGCCCTTTGATTAAAGATCTAATGCTGTGATCTCGTATAGGTTTAAAGCTGCTACTAGTATTTACATGTACTGATGAAATGTAATGGATACATCATTCGTCAAGATAACCAAGATTGCCACGGTTAATATTCTGCTCAGTATTAAAAAGAAGAGCCTGATTTTAAAAATACATTTTGTCAACAAATCAGTCAAAGTCTGGTCCAAATTCAGCTCTGTGTACCACTCAATACCAATTGGTTTTCTTAAAAACTGATTTTTAACTGATTAAAGTAGAGTAGTCAGCACAATGTTGTTCGGGAGAATTTTATTTTGTTCAGGGTTCCTCAGGTTCACCAGATTCTTTTTCTTATTTTTTGTGGAGACAGGTTGGTTCTACCCTCGCCTTCCGCCTCGCTGTTGTCCTGGTTCGAATCCTGGCTCTGTCCCCAATGTGGATTAGATTGTCAGCCCCTCACTGATTCCATGGGTTTTACCCAGAATATTCCTCTGGAGTGCTGCTCTCACCTATAAACTCTAAGTACTTCTCACTGTCTCCTGTCCACAGGTCTCCAAAAAAACGGAAAATAAGGCATCGTCTTAACCGATAAAACAATTTTGGAAAGTTTGCAAAATTGTACTCATTGCATGTCAGCTGAAGATGGTCTTTACATTTTCCATGCATTAAATCTGCCCTGCAAGATACCACTGTGCAGATTAAAATAAAAAAGTCAAAACCAGGTCACGGTACACTGGGTCGGTATCTACGCCCTGAATCCCGGTTTGCCTATGGATTCAAACGCGGTGAAAAAAAACTGACATCTGTTGATAGTAAATGAGTTTTGAAAACAAAAACCAGACACTGAAAAGATCTGTCCTTGGAAAAGTTCACTCGCTCTAATTTCAGTCTGCGCGAGGGTGAATGAACAATGTTACTCGTGAATTTGAAAGACTGATCGAGACAAAACTGTTTTGGGGGCCAAACATGATTTTTTTTTCTACCAGGGTTGCCAAATAAAAAAGTACTTGCATTTTTTCTGTATTCTTTTGGGGTCCTTCCGAGGGTTGGGCTTCATTTTGGGGGCTTTTACACGATTTGTGGAGGCAGGAGAATGAAATAGAGCAAAATTCCGCTTTCGTTATTTTTCAACCCCCCCACCCTCTTTTTGTGAGGGGATATACCCCCTCCCTTTACTCTTGGTGTGGGTGTCTGTCTTGAGCAGAAGGACTTTCTCATCGGTTGGAGCCTCTGTTGCCAGGAAAATTACGCCTTCTCTTGTTGGAGCTCGGGGCTCATAGATGAATTAGAACAAGCCACAGTTAGTCAACCTTGACAAATTTTTACGAATGAAACACACATTCCTTCAGTCTCAGAAAATGTAATCAGGTCCGTCTTTTTATTAAGCAGGTTTCTTTCTTGCCTGAATGGGCCGGGGTTTTGGAGCTGTAGATCCGCTTGAACTGGCTGCACCTTTAGTGCAGTATCACAACAAACTGAAGTTGTTCAACATTTCCAAAATATCTGACATTCCTTTGGTGTTAAACCTCCATTCCAACAGCCCCTCGCAACCGATCATGCCAGACTCTCTTATACCAAAACGCCAACAATGCATGCAGAGGTTGAACACCGACATTGCGTCAACGTCAACACTGGGGCGTCATACATCGCGTTGGCGAACCGTGCCCTTGACCCGATTCGTAATATCTGTAAGCATGTGAATGTTTGTGAACATACTACGACAAGAGTGGGGCAAAATTAAGACATTGCAGTTTTTGAGATTAAAAACATATGTCCAAAGGTCACTTGCTTTAAGTTCAGTCTTTACACGAAGGTGAAAGAACAATCTTGCTTGTTGGAAGGCCAAACGTGCTAATACTCTCTTTAGGAGTAAAAACGAATGTGCATCTTTCTATAAATTTTGGCGATTTGTGGTCTTTCTGAGGTGTAGGCTGTGAGGGCTTTTACACACTTTAGAAAGAAAGGAAAGCAGAATAGACTTTCAAATTTGATTTGGGTTACCTTTCACACGCCCACCCCCTTGAGGAGTGGTATGATCCCAGACCCAAGGATCTACCTTTGGTATGTGTACTGGTTGCTTTGATCAAACCAAAGTTCGTCAACCCGACAGACAGATTTTTTAGGAATGAAACACACCTCCCCTCCGACTCGAAAATTCAATTTATGCCGTAATTTGTCAAAAATGTTTTTTTTTCCTGACAAAGGAGCCGGGTTTTCCCACAGGATATGTGAAATTTACCCATATTTCGGCCATGAATCCGATCTCACTGAAATTTAACTTGCAATGCGATTCCACCCTGGTCTACGTCTGTGTCCATACATGTTGACCAGCGTTCATTACACAAAATCATGTCGGTTAAAAATTAACATTCGGCACCGTCTTTCTGGGGCCAATATTTTGCAAGAACAGCGTGTCAGAATGGTTTCAAAGGACCGCAAGACATAACCAGAAAAACAATTAAGACTCGGCACGATAACAAACAAAACCCTGTGATTGAGTGTCGGAGAAAATGTGAAAAAAATGCTTTGCAACTTGTCCTGGAGACGGAACGGGGTTCACACACACGAACCACTGCGCGTGAATTAACAGCACTCTCCCATACGTGATCAACGGATATGTATCACACGCGCAGTGGTTCGTGTGCGTGAGCCCGACCATGAATCGACCGCTTATGAAACGGTCCATCCATGGTCGCTGCACGTGTACACGCACAGCGCATCACATACTGTAGGTGTAGCGCAGGGACGTCCGTACGCCACTCTCCGACGGATTCAACGTGTCGGTAATACATGCGTGTGCTGTGTACACGCGCAGTACATGCACATTCACGTGCATAGTGAATGGAAAATTTATCAGCGGAGAAAAAAAGGCAATAACCCTCTTGAAAGTAAAGATACGGGCGGAACAATGAAGTGACGATTGTGTCAAGGGGTAAAGAACTTCTCTCAAGTGTTTGTAATCCCGGGTCGAAGTTTTGCAAATCATTCTGTACGTTTACAACAGTTAAGGATCCAACACGTTCAGGGTACAGGGTGACTACATACAAGAACGACCATGTCGATTACATGTATGTTTAATTCTACGAATGGCTTATAATTATTAGTGCCATGAAATTGCGCCAGTGGAAAACGTTACGGGGAAGTGCTGTTCATTACTATTCACTCCGGTACCCTTCGTTGCTCTTTTTCCCCTCAGTGAACCGTCAAGTTTTAAGCGAAATAAATCCTTTTATGAGAGAATTCTCAAAAGGAGCGGGGCTCTCAAACAACTGGCCATGAAACTACCCTTTTGTCCCCGTACGGCATCGCGCAGCATTTTCGCAGTCATGTTCCCAATTATAGCAGTCAGTACCGGGGCCACGAAGACCCTGCGTAAAATGGAGTGCGACCTCCGAGAATCGATAGGACATGTCTGCCAGCCACACGGTCTGTGACATGAGGTCATAGGTCATACATACAGCAACGGAATGTTGACTTCCGGAGAAAGGATAGGAATGCACTGCGTCTGTGTTTCTTATTTCCGTTTCCACCCCCCCCCCATGTTACTGGATTATGTCGTTTATGCTGGTGGGGGCGTCTGAGGATGCATGCAAATGTAGCAGTCTTAATGTTTCCCTATGAAATGCAAATCTGCATTCTGCATAGAATAAAGGTTAGGACAACGCCCCTGCCATTAGCAATAGGAAAACTGAGCCTATACAGGGATTGCAGGAAAACGGGAGCCTAAAGAAGGATTGCAGGACCCCTTTAAAAATGGCAAACTAATATGGGAACTCGTTCCTGGCGAAACGCTCAGGGTATACTTTGCCGGGTAAGATCACTCGATGTCTTACATGTTTACGGTACACCAGGCCAAGCGGCCACGTTTCTATCCCCTTGCATGCCACGAGTGGCTCCAGGAAATGTGTTTTTTTTTTCTTTCCTGGTTACTAAGCTCATTACGTCTGGAACTGTAGTACCATAAAATGTCTCGGCATTAGTGCTGCCTACGTGCGGTTTGGCACGTCGTTGGAAGCTGGCAGGAACTTTTAAAAAGGGAACGATCGGATCGCTGATGGTGTAACAAAACGCCTTCACTCACTCCACACCCAGCTCCTTGATTCTGGGGTAAGTTTTGTTTCTCACTGATAATATTGTACTTGGTTTTTCAGGAGGCCAGTAACTGCAAGTCCCAATTAACCTTGGCTTCACTTGATTATAACCATTATCACTATAAAACGAATAACTCTAATCAAACACGAGGTTTTCCGTGAGCTTTGAGAGTGACTAGTCAACTGTGAGAAAGAGGGTGCAGGTTGCCGGTACTCAACTGGGTGTTGATATTTCTATACGATGGTCCCACAATTGGGGTAAGATCTCACCTATGCCTGGGCGGCCGAAATTCTTGCGACTGGAATGCACATACAAGTAAAAGGTCGACGATTTACTTGGACCGAGGTTGATTTGTGACATTTTTGAGAACTTGATTGGTGCCTTGCCACCATTTCCCTTTTTGTGTTTCATCAATCCAGCACCGACTCACTCAGCCTAACTACTACTTTATTCGAAGTTGTAATCAAAGCCTTTCGGTCGAAAAATTAGTGGAGACTGTCGACAACGTATGTGGTTGGGACCGTCGGCATGCATATACATATATATAATTAATGCAGAGCTTGTTGTCCATTTTGATACGCATGCATGGAAAAGCAGCTGTTCCTTAACCTTTAGCTTTGTAAC
Source organism: Acanthaster planci (assembly GCF_001949145.1). The sequence continues at coordinate 1,791,332 of NW_019091394.1, read as the reverse complement.
TAGATGCAATAAAATGCATGTATTCTTCCTCTTTCTCTTCAGCCAATCAGAATCAGTGTGAAACGTGCAGCCCGCATAATGGCGGCAAAGGTGAGTTAACCTTTGATCTGCGCATTTCTCTCGTACGTGACTTCACCTGTCCGCTGGGTTCTGACATTATGCACGAAGTTACCCACATTTATAGCAGAAGCACCCCCTAATCGGTAAAAAAACATGCTAGCCGCGGGAGTATTCATTTTGTTGGTAGTGATGCGCACGCAGTGCATGCATCTGGTCGTCGTTCGTAACCAGCGAAGTGAATTTCTTAAATTAACACAGGAGCCTCCGTAGCTCGGAAAATCGCACGCGTCATCTCTTGGTCTAGCCTTTGATCAAGGCGTCCGCGGCGAAATGGATGGTCAAGACCACACAACGAACTGCATGCAAGCCCTGCATGCAGTAGCCGAGCTGTGTGTGTTGTGGACGACTGTGCGTGCCGCCGCAAGAGCCTTTAGAGCTTTGTTTCCAGTGGTTATCTGAATTATTCAATATATTAATATTATGACTTATTCACATTTCTCTGAACCTATCGTGTTAGGGGGGCTAAGTAGACCGAGTATATATGTCTGGGCCCTTACGTTCGTGAAGTCTTAGCACATCGGTGCGGCCCGGTATTTGAAATTCTTGCCATATCCAGTTGGAAGATTGACAAAAACGTCTAAACCCTCCAGAACAGCCTTCACGGCGGCCAACATTTGCTGTGGTTTCCATTTGTCGATTTGAATCCCAAGCTTCGGTGTTGCATGTTTGAGGCAATTCTGGTAGAGATTGTCTTCTAGAGCTTACACCACTGCCGGAAAGGACGCCGTGTTGAATACGCACGCCATCGTAATGATGAATAATTTATTACATGCGCCACAGAGGCGATCATTTTGATTGGTAGAGACCTATGCATACGCATTATATCGTATCTTCTACCCAAACGGTAGCAAATGTAAAGAAAAACATCAGCTACATGGGGCCGGGGCAGTACTCCAAAGGCGTTCAGGGCGTGTGGTTCATCGTGTGGTCTTTCTTCGTGCGTTGGTTTTGGTGCTTAAACTTATCTCCTCCAGCTCCTCGCTCATGAGCGACTATAAATTTCGCCGCGGGCGCCTTGATCAAAGGCTACTCTAGGTCCAGCTCGGGGCCCATAATTCCCTAGATATACAGTGTTGTTAAACGAAAGGATGAGTTGAGTGATTTAACATTGAATTAACGAGCAAGCAGCTTCATCAGTCTTAGTTCAAGTTGGAAGTTCATTGTAAGAACAGCATTTACAGTTAAACACGTTGAACATGTATAACCCAGATTCATAAATACCTCAGACGGTCTCCCTATTCAACAAATGCAACTTGACTGTGTATTAACATTTCATTATGCCCGCTGAGAAGTAATAATGTCCGCTGCGTAAATTACGCGGTGGTGTCTGGATGCAAGTCTTTAATTAATCGATTCTGATTGGTCAAGAGTCTACGTGCGTGCTGCTCGCCAAGCGCGAGCCAAGTCCATAAAAGGAGATTCTTGCGGACAAATTGCATAAGGAATTTACAAAACGAAAGTAAAAGTCTTCAACAAAATCGTTATCAATCTATTATTGACTGCTCAAGACTCTGGCTAAATAGGTATTCATGAATGGGATTAACTATTTGCCAAGCCAACTTGGTTTCAAACTTCGCGCTTATGCCGTGCCGAATACCAGAATGTAAACCTTCATTGTATTCGACACGGCATAAGCACGACGTTTGAAACGGGCCTCATTTAGCGAATTCGTTTAGGATCGTTTTTAAATGCCGCACGCTGGTGCATACACGTTCAGCTTAGTGAATTATGTTAAGCATTTAATCTATTCCTTGACGTATTTCAGTGTAAAACATCCAACCATGTCTCTGTGAAACGTGTGAAGGGCTTAGAAATGTGTTTAAATTTTATGTGCATTTTTTACAGTGTAGGTCACGAATTCGGCTAGCGTCGCGATAAAAAGCCCCTCGCACGAATGATAATGAAAAGCCACAAACGTATTACCAATGCGAGGGCGCAACACTATAATAACGCATGCCTGATTGGTCAGCTACGATGTCATGACTTGCATGGAGGGACGAATGAACGAAGACTTCAGTGACGTAATTCACGATCCACCAATCAGATGACAGAGATTTATGCAAGTGTTGTAGGCAGGGGATACAACCAACGGTTCCAACGTTAGGCCAGATAATTTATGACAGGTGATTAGCGAACTACGGACAACGGGGGGTTATTAAGGTGTCGAAGAGAAACACCTACAGACTGGTATGATTTGGTCACTAGGGCCAGTCGATCTCCCCTTAAGAATGTGGGCCTCGCAAAAGACGACCCTTTTCCCGTCAGTCGCCGCCCCTAAAATGCAATGGAATCGAGTTGAATTGAATGAGACAAGTGCTATAACGCAGAGTTTCCTTTTACAGATAATTCTTTACCAGGACACAGAATTTCGAGGGGCTTCCCGGGAGGTTACCGAAGACATCACCGATCTGAGTTCTATTGGTTTTAGTAACAGGGTGTCTTCCCTCAAGGTTGTTGGTAGCGTGTAAGTAAAACAACTTGTTAACCCTCGCAAATATCTGAGCATAGAAAAATGGACTTGATCACTACAGCTTGCAACATTAGCAAATAATAATTCCAAGGGTGTTCTATGCGGGGATAAATTTCTCTCAGATTGGTCAGGTGACATGAAATAGTTAAGCCACCTGACCTGCGTCAGGTTTTGGAACTAGACTATGATCTCGATGTTGCTGTCTTCCCATTGGCACTTTGCATCCATCGTAGACGTTGGGCTGAATTTCCTCGAATTAATAATCTCAAAAGTGACACTCCAGGCCTAAAATCCTTAATAAAGGTAGTTATCTTTTTTTGCTATTTTAACGTCCACAAAATTAGGAAAATAGTTCATTTCGCTCAAACACCAAGCACCTGCAACTGATTTTCACCGTCTCAAACGTTTACAGAATGAACAAGCAGTTGCGACTGAGCTATTTTTGCTGTCACCCACAGCGCCCTCTTTGTCTTACGGAGGCTTACTACATGAAACAAGGTCATGCAGGTAGTTGCGTGTCATTGACATTATTTTGTGTATAGGTGGGTTGGCTATGAGGATCCGTACTTCAGTGGTCGGCAGTACGTTCTGGAGGAGGGTGAATTTGATAACTGGCGCTCTTGGCACGGCTCCAGAGATGAACTGTCCTCGTTGAAAAAGCTGAATCTGGTAAGAAGTGGCTTTTTCTTCTTTCTAGCAGGCATAGCAACCAAACTTTCATGATGCGCAGTCTTCATTGCTATCTACACCTATAAACTCAGACAAGTCAGAATTTATTTGCAAATAAATAAAGTCTGTCTAATCGCCAACGATATTTAACTCACTAAAAAGTCTGCTTTTGAAACTCTTCGCCTGACCTGTCTGAGTTTGTTATAAAAAAAGGGTACAGCACACAGAAAATAACAGGCGATTGGGGGAGATTTTCTCGAGAAAAAGTGAAAAGTGATGTAGTGTGATGAAGTAACTCAAATAGGGTAACCGAATTACATGGGATAAACAAGAAAGGCGCCCTCTTGTGTCTATCCATCTGAAAACACTCTGACTTTAATTCAGACTTCACGGTCCTGTGAAGGACTTGTGCTGCCTTTTTAGGGCTAGGTTTGATTATGAGTGCACTCGTGATCGACACGACCACAAAACTGTCCACGATGAGTGCAACTTTTCCATCTCCCGTCTCTCGATTACTTGTCTCCGTACAATCGGCAGGATGTCGGCGAGACACCGCAGATAGTGCTGTACCAGCACACGAACTACAGCGGAAGGGCCGTCAGCTTCACATACGCCATCGAGAACCTCAAGTACTACAAGTTTGACGACGAAGCCTCATCGCTTAGAGTCAAGAGTGGAATGTGAGGTTAAGACCGATTCCAGGACGTTCTAAAATGAGATGCGTTTTCTTCAGAAAGTGCATGAACTATTTGGGAGTGTGGACAACTAAATGTTACCAAACTTTTACCGCGCAACTTTTTGCGGTAACATTATTACAAAGTGTAAATGTTTACCATTTATCCAGTGGCGATAGGGATAATTGTATCACATGTGAACAATGATACCTTGTGGTTTTTGAAGGATTTACACTGATTTACGCTCTTACACACTTACACACAATATGTCCTTGTCTAAATTATCGTCTCCTGGCAACCACTTTTGCTGTAGATGGGTTCTATATCAGAAGACCCGCTACCGAGGGAAGCAGTTCGTGGTAACGGAAGGGTTCTACCCACACTATGACCACTGGAGGGGCGCTGACGATCAAATATCCTCGCTTCGACCGATCAGAGAAGTACGTCTAATCGAGTGCAAGATTGAATGCAGCAGGTTGGATTGGGGGAGTTAATTAAAAGACAGGCCGTCGGGGCCAGCCAGGAACGTAGCTGGATATTTGGCTAAATGTGGGTCTTTCCAGAGTAACACGATGAAAGAATCACAGCCAACTGGCTTTCCTATTGACTATTGGACAATGGGTCTTTTTTCTTTCAAAAACCTGTGTGTTGTTTTTGAAGCACCTGTTAGGTTGAGTTTGATGTGCGTATTATGCTGATCGAGCAATTCACCGCATGCGCCTTTCCATTCTGTCGCCAGTAGGGCATGGTAAAGCGACGACCATTTCTTGACCTGTGGACTATATATTCCCTGGTAGCGTGTGCACAATTAAATGTTTTCGGTGTCAGGCAAAGTTCCTGAACAAATTTATAGTCGTCGCTTGGACATGCCTGCAGTTTTAGTGGTCAGCCTTGATTTTGTCTGCCGGAATTCAATCCTTTTTGAACTGTTTCTTTCGTTTGCAGCCGTATTTCCCCACCGAGATACTGAGCATGGAGTTCCACATTGACCGGGGATGCCTCGACTCCACCTGCATGAGCCTGGTCAACTTGTCCCAGTGCAACGACACCAGCTCCGACCAGGCCGCCTCCTGGCGCACCACCCGCACCCTGACCACCACCAAAACCTACCGTTGGAACTGGAAGAACACCACCGTCGTCAAGGCCGGCACCACCTTCCGCACCGGCGTGCCGGTCATCGCCGACGGGGAGATCACCCTGGGTCTGTCCAACACCTTCGCCGTCGGCCAGAGCGGGGGCGAGGACAACACGCAGTCGGACGAATGGAGCTTCAACCTCCCGACCTCGGTCAAGGCCAAGACCCTGCTCCGCGTGCAGGTCCGGATCCAGCAGGGGAAGATCGACGTGCCCTTCTCGGCCGTGATGCAGAAGGGCAACAAGCGATGGGAGGAGGTGGGGACCTACCACGGCACGCAGAGCTACAACTTGCACGTGGATTACAAGGAGATATCGCTGTGAAACCATCGGTAGTACACAAGCAGCCTTTCGGATTAAGCCTTTTTTCTCAGAAAGAATAGATTTCTACATTTGCGGCAGATTAGTTAACCCACGTCCGACTTCTTTGAGATGCGATTGCCAACAACACACACATCTATGGAATTGGCTGCAGCCGTTACTATAAACGACTTTCATATGCACACGTGCTATTACTGGCCTCAGCCAAGGAAATTGGACACAGCTTGCCCTCAATAGGGGCGATATTTAATCCAAGTTTTGACATGTTCAAAAGGGGGTGATGAATCTGGTTTTATGCGTGCGTCAACTTTCTTGTGCTCTCCCTCATTTATTACCAAGTAACAGCTTGACTTTATAAAGCGTTCACCAACCCTGCGTAGAGCAGATTTGCCACACGGGGGATCCATTTTTTTCTAATTACGTAATTAAGAAAAGATTTCGGCCAAATGTAAAAACCTCCTGTTCATTTGTACCTCTGTAGATGCTGAACAGCCTAGTTTAGTCACCTTCAATAACATGGGGACTTCCTTCAAAGTAATTCTTTTCCATAGCCTGCCTCCGGCCAACTCCCATAGGGATTATATGCAAATATCTCAGCCGTGTGCTGATAAGGGATTATTGACAAAGAAAGTGCCTGGGCAAGCCTTGGAAAGCCTGGGAAAGCCTGGGCCTGTCTTATATCAATGGTTGGTCTCTCTTACGTGTTTCTGAGCTGTAGGCAGCTGTCTGAGTAGTTTCCTTGTGTTCGGGGGGGTCATATTTTTGTGGTTATAACGAAGTGATCTCGAAACGAGCACCTTGATGCGATGAGCATAAAAAATAGGCCCTGTGCAGCACAACTACATAATCAGCGAATGACGCACTTTGAGCATTGACAGGAAAAAATCGACCCTGTTCAGCGCAGCGTTTTAATGAATGGCGATAAACCAAAAATATGAAAACGCATTTCCAAAACAGATTCTTTCGATCATTGTGTGCACATTACTGTATTGCCTTTTCCTGCATTCCTTAGTTTTCTAACAATAAAATGTCTCTTTATTTGACCAAAACGTCATAGCGGGAAAAAAATTTCACGATCAAATCAATAACTGGATCTTAATTTGTTTTCCAAGCTGGGTGCCTTTTTCCTCATCTGATTTGCACTTTGACTATAGAGGTTCACCCCTATATATAACTGTAGTATGGGTGATATAGAAGAAAGCCTCGCCCCTTGCCGATAAAAAACATCATTATCATCGACTACAGACTTACTGCGAGACTTGTACGCCACAGGGACGCCATCTTGCTTCACAGGGCATCCAATTTTGCTTTTGGGGGATTAATAACCACGGAAATCGAAATCTGGTGCCGCAAAAAAAGTGGCGTTGACGTACTTTTATATTATCTACAAGAACAACATATATTTGAGCAGCCCCGCCCTATCCAACTGTCCATGAGCCGCTGTTAATTCTCGAGACGTATGAGGCAGGATGCAACTGTTCAATGCGTGCCGATGATGCATACAATCGGCAACCTAATTAATTATGTAACAGGCTCAGAGTCATTTTTTGGGGTAGTGGGTACACATGAGGAACGGCAACAGAAGTTAGGTCGAGATGATTTGCGCTGTGTATTTGATGAAGCTTTGGCTGCATCCGAATCTGGTGTCTAGAGCTAGGTCTAGGTCTTCACTCCATTGTAAATGCGTGGAGACGCGTAGACAAGAGACCTAGCCGTAGCCAGTGGAAGCCCGTTTCGGACACGGCCTTTGTTTGAAAGGCTGTTTCATTTACTGCCCAAATCTGTCGCGTTAAGGTTTGTTTTATTCGAAGGTAAAGCGCTCCCTTCAACGTATTACAGAGTTTAGTCTCGCAAACGTGGCCCCAATATCACATTCTGCGATCGTATAATACCGTTGGCAATTTGCTGTCAAGGTCTCGTTTATTGACAGCGGTGGGTATGGTTAGATCAGGTGGCTGAGCCCTAAAGCAGGGCAGAATGTATACTTGAACAGCCGTTGGGTTCCAAAGTCTGTAGAGGGCGCTACCTTCTCCATATGAAACTCTGGTGAAGGGATCAAAGCACCGTCACCAAGCGGTTACAACAGAGAGGTCTGTTAGCAACACATTCTTGGAAATAAAAACGGCCACGCCCACCTTTTAAAAAAAGGAAAAAATGTGAGGTTCCAGCACCAGTTTTAATTCCTTATGTCCGTCCATGTTTCAAATGTTGAATCATCTAATGACGGAGGGAACGTGCACTGTCCAAACTGTCGATTTCCTTGCGGTCTTTCTCCAACTTGCACAAACTCACCAACTCGCTAAAGCCCTCCTCCCCTTGAAAGGGTTGAATTCCAGGATTTGAAATGTCTTAAATCAAACACTTCTTGTGTTAATTTAGCACCTTACATATTCATTCAATATTCCTTCTCCACTTTGAAAGTGTTGAATCAATCTTGAAAGTGACTTTGCCGAAGAAACTGCTCTATCTGTATCACTTGAAATAAATATACTTTGACCTTTTTAAAGAATGCAAAGCTTATTTTTTATCTGGCTGAGAAGCCTTGGTACTCCTTCAGGCTCTTGTAACTTTATTTGCATTCAATCTGGCGATATTACTGTACAAAAGGTCATGAACAATATGCCCTGTAATTTGCATCTCAAACAATCTCGATATCTTTTCATTAGGAAAAGAAATCTTGGCATAATATAAGGAAGGTTGGGTAGAGAATGTTGATGTCAAATATGTTGTTAACTTTATGATCAGACAATTCTGGTGTGGGGAACCTTTCAAAAAGTTAAAGTGAATAGTGCATAATGATCTTGGACAGAATTATGGAAACCATTTGTGTCAACCTTAATATGCAACCTTAATAAAAGAGCTACATGCATTAAACAAGGAAAAGAACTTGTAAGTAAGAAGTCAACAAGGCGTCTTTGGGATTTCACAATGTTAACTAAGATTTTAATAATCTAAAATATTCAGGTTTCCTGAGATTTAAGGAGCATGAAATTATTAAGTATTACATAAATGTGACAAATTAAAGATTAGCCCTTTAATGCGTGATTTGCACACTCCAAAACTCATACCATGGTGTTTCAGTCAGTGTACAGTAAATGCATGCATTCGCCAATCATTTTGTGTTGTTGGTCATTTTCTGGCGAATGTGTTGCATGCATCATTAAGGAGTTGACCGGTTGGGCATCGGCTGTCTGTGGGGTTGTCCTGAAACTCAGGAAATTGGAGTCTTGCTTGACGAAAAATAGCCCGCATTATGCTGTCGTCAAGCTTGGGAATATTCAGGATTTTCTTAGATAGGGGATCTCTCGTTTTACCGGTAACATTTTTACAAGCAAGTTCACCTTCCGAAAACTCCTTTTTCAAGAGCAATGAACACAGCATTCGCCCCATTGCTTCAGGCTTTGATGCTGCTCGGGATGCCACTCGACTGAGAGCTCTTTTATAGTCATCAACATCCCGCACAGGATCATCCACACCGCCCAAAACATATTTGCTGGGATCTTTGGCAGGAACGTATTTTGGGACGACGGCTGGTGTAGGACGCTTTGGTGTACTGCTGTGTATTGAGGATGAAGAAGTGCAGCATTATCCCCTCGGAGGGGATAATGCTGCACAGAGGAATTTGCTGAAGCCTCTTGTATCTTTTTCGACATCACAAAGACTTTTGATTTGTCTCTTGGATTTACAATCGAAACAATTTTGTCCAGGTCACTGTTAATTTAAATGTGTTTTTTTTTACTTGATGAGTTTAATTTTTGGTTCTTGAAATGAGGCAATTAATTCATAGAACGAGGAAAGTTTCAGAACGTGGAAATGATGTACACAGTTCGATAAATTCAAATCTGTAAAGAACATGAATTAACTCATCTGTGTTTTGATTTTGTTTTCAGGATAATAGATATTAGTTACTTCTCGACCACATCTTTTAATACTCAGTTTATTTTGTGCTGGTGAATTAAATCAACCGTGTGATATAACTTTGCACAAATTTTGACACCTTGCATTTTTGATCAACAAATGACTTCAGAACTGAATGGGTATAATCATGAAGGTATAACAAGGGGCAGAGATAACACGCTTATTCATTTGCCAAGTTAGTGTAACAAGTTAATTTAATAAGAGGAAATAACAAAGTCTGTAATTTTCCCCCCCCCCTAAAAACTTACTCAGTCTTCAACACTGAAGGCATGACCGCAGAGAAAGTCAGTGTGTTCAGTGATCCAAGGTCAGTTTCTAGAAACCGCAAACCACTCAACTACTGACCCCATGTTACAAGCCCACTGGTAATGTAAACAGTCCTTCACAGTAAGTGACCTACTAATGCAAAATTCCCCGCAAGTTCCCCGCAATAAATGCACAGCTACTTGCGGGGAAATTGTGGGGAAAGGATTCAGTTTCCCCACAATTTTACTACAACTTATCCCGGACGAGATTTGTGATGACTCCTAACAAAGGCAAGCCTTCTTCCGTGTCTAGTGAAATGCGTCACACATTCAAATGACCCTGTTTTGGTGTTGAGGTTCGCCACACATGGGAGCTATCCGCTGAACAAAAAAGTTCATGGACGTGAATACGGGGGTTGTGGTAGTATACATCGCCCACCATCACATTTTGTACCCCACCGGTGAGCTATTGAATCACTCCCTACAAACGCAAACAGTGTGTATTTGCCTGCAACTGGGGACCCCCTATCGTTCCTCTTTTATTTGTACTTTAACTTTTTTAGAAGACCACCCATGTGTTTTGTACACAGTTGTCAATCGGGGACCCTCTGTCAATTGGGGACCTTATTGTCATCTATTGTTCAGGGTCCCCAATTAAATGCAGAAACAAACCCACCCACAAACACACATACTTTTCTCGGTATCAAAGAAAAAATTAACGCGGATTATGTGTAACTTTTAGGCTCTCCTAACAGCTAAAATGTATTCAATAGCACTCAAAAAGAGAAGAAAAGGCATGAATACTCCGTTTTGACGAAAGGTTCTGCAGGAGTCTAATGCTTAGTACAGATGAACATCTGTATCTTGAACATCGCCACCGGTATGATATAGAGTCAACACTTCCCCCCCCCCTTGTGGAACGGGCTTTACCCGACATAATGGTGAAGCTTTTATTTAGTGTACGTATTGTATCGTGTGGCACTCTCAAATAAATCAAATTTATTTCCTGCTTCAAACTGTAAAAGAACGGAGACGGTATAAATGCCGTCAATAAGACGTCTGGGAAAATGAAAAAAAACAAACTTTGTACAAGATAATTACGTTTAACTAAGAAGTCACGCAAAATATTCAGATTATAGCAAGAAGAAAGTACAAATTCATGAATATGATAATTAAGCATTCATTCCCGCCAAAACTTTCGCAGGATCGGCCATCCTCGATTTAGAACGTTTCTAGAATAAAACTGGATCAAAAATACTACAAAATGAAATAAATATTGTTCTTGATGTGTATAAGGACATTGATTACTGTAAATACTGGATAGCTGAAGAAAGCCTTATATAATGGTCCCTTTTGGATCGAGAATCAATAAAAGATACATTTCATTTCAGACAATGACTATAACCACGAAGGGTGAGAGAGAAAATACCTTTAAATAAGGAAATACAACTAGAAATAATAATCCAGGGATTGTAATGATGTGTAAGATCGTGCAGGATAAAATTAAAAATGAAAACGAATAGAAAGTGATAATTTACCTGAAAAAGAACGGAGACGGAATGCATGCCGTTAATAAGACGTCTCTGGAAAATGAAAAATGAACTAGCGCCCGAAATCGAACGTTGGTGGCGCTTGTCTAATTTGAATATGAATGATAATTGTAACTTAAAGGTAAATAAAGCTGTACCAAAATAAACGTGTGCGGGGTGTCTTTTTTATAACCGTTACAATTGTATTGTAGTGTATTGTATTGTATTGCACTGCACTGCACTGCACTGCACTGCACTGCACTGCACTGCACTGCACTGCACTGCACTGTATTGTATTGTATTGTATTGTATTGTATTGTATTGTATTGTATTGTATTGTATTGTATTGTATTGTATTGTATTGTATTGTATTGTATTGTATTGTATTGTATTGTATTGTATTGTATTGTATTGTATTGTATTGTATTGTATTGTATTGTATTGTATTGTATTGTATTGTATTGCGAGCCCCGCCCATTAGGAGACCAATCTGCAATTTTTTGGCGGGCCGTCCTCCACCTATAGGACCAGAGGTGCAGAGGACAAAAAGCTCCCAAAAGTAAACGATTTCCATTGTTAATCATAAGGCTTGTTTCCACACTTTATCGCTGACCCATTTTTTTTTTACAACATGTTAATTGTACAGTACACCTGAGTCAACATTCATTAACATTTCAATGACTCTTCGGGGGGGTTGTTTTATGTCATAAAATGCGAAGAAGACATGATAGGGAATCTCGAAGAAAAACAACAAAACGTCGACGCGATTTCAGTGGGCCATTGCTACGCTTTTGAGATAATGTTGAGATTTTCATTGTCATTGTTATTTGGGAGGGGCAGCAGACGGGGTTATACATTCAACGGCCTCGAACACGACAAAGCCTTCATTTCCACGAATCTGTGTCGTAATACGGCCTTCTGGCGTCACCAATTCAACCAGTTTTAGGAGACCTACATAGCCTAACAATCTCCACGTTTGTCAGAGCATGTGAGATCGACAAGACAGGCACACGCTGTTTCTACATTTGATTCTAAGGTAAACTTTGCTTTTTTTGTTCGGGCTATGTCGTTGTGTTTGCTTTTTGAAGAGGTATTCCTATATTGATTCAAGGTTCCAACAAAGTCGAGCATTGGTCGTGGAACTGAATACTGGGCTAAACACTGCTAGGCTTGACAACACGCTTTGTAAAATGGCGTGAAATCGCAGAGCGGAGCCCTGTGTCTGGTGTGATATGGGAAGCGTACACTGCGGAAACCGGGTTGTTACATGGGTGTTATCAGAGGACCATGCCAACACTTTTCAACAAATTTAACATTTTGGGTACTTTTTCAACACTTTTAATTTTAACACACTTTAACACGATATCAAAGGAACACGTTTTGGTGAAGGTAACTGATAACATCAAAAGTGTCGTTTTTATCGAAACAGTGTTTGCAGTGTATGGCTACTCCAAATCTCTACACTAATTTCAACAAACCAGTTATGTAGGCCTACCTCAGCCGCACAACAGACTAGTCTGTAAACCTCAAGTCGGCTTAGTGTGCCTGCATGTTCATACACAACTATATTCACCGCCGACCTGTTTACACTGGAGGTTGTTGTTTGGTTTGGTTTGGTTTGGTTGGTTTGGTTTGGTTTGCTTTGGTTTGCTTTGGTTTGCTTTGGTTTTCACTTATGTGTTGCTTTCTATTCTTTGAATAGGTTTGAACAGGTTTTTCGTGCCTTCATTTCACATCAAAAATGTGCTGATGATTTGTGCACTCTGTTCACTTTCCCTATTGGGAAGATTCAAATAGCTTTGCATGTCGTGTTTTTTCTAACCACCAAAAAATCCCCCCCCCCCTGATTTAGGTCATTAACTTTACAGTAAGTAGCTGTTGTCACAGTGCTCCTTTCCATCACCCTCAAGAAAGCCGGGAGGGGACTCAAGCAATTTACAGAATTTGTGAAGAAAGTACGTCACTGCTACAGACACGAAATGCAGACCCTTGTAATCGTTCACAGAAACTCCATCCGATGAGTACAAACCTGTTTTAAGGACATGGTGAAATGTTTGTCTCTTGCCCTTGAGCTAACTTGTACGTACGACTTGTATGTCGTAGGCAAGATCTGCATGTTGTACGTACGACGTCTATCTCGTAGGCACGAGTTACCTCAGAGAAAATTTTTCACCATGTCCTTAATACAGCTCCGCAGATGAGTGTTCGACAACATGAAGCGCTGTGCGTCCTTTTCCTCGAACGTCAACATAAACCGGTTATTTTCCAATATGCACAAAGCAGGAAGCATTTTGAAAACGATAAACTAAAATGTTCGTTCACCGCTGACTTAGCAAACAAGTTGGGGGGATTCATTGAGCTCCATCCCTGCGTAACCACCTCTGCCACACTTCTCTTCTTTTCTGGAAGCCGAGCGCAGCCGACGCAGACAACAATAGGAACCGGTACGGGGCCTTTTCTTTCACCGTGCCTGTCTGAAATTCCAAACATCGACATAAAGGGCTGTGCCCACAGAATGGGGTAACGAAAACAGTGGTTAATATTTCAGCCTATGGAAATGAAAGAGATGTATGAAACCAAATATTGCACTTTATTTCGAGTGGAATCCACAGTATGAACTGTGGGCGACGAGGCTCACACGCGATTGCGGTATGCCCACAGAGGAAGAAACGGTAATACAACAGTACCACTGCAGTGTTTGGAAAACACCAAGCCTTCCCGACCAAGCTCGCTTTGGGAACTTTTCCAATTGATACACTCCGACATCTCTTCCTGACACACACTACCGTGAGCAACTGTCGCCGTGATACCGAGTGAAACACTTGTTTCACTTCAATCCGCGAGACTTTGGGTACCTCACTTCTTCGGAACCTAGAGGGGCCACTCTGGTTCCAGGAGCACAATGCGTACCAAAGAAGGGAGCCAGCCCCACACATATCTTACACCAAAAATTACTCGATTGGAACGCTGGGTGGGGCCCTCCTTTCTCATCAGGCCGCATAGTCTCTCTCATTGAATGCATAATCTGTGAACAACCACGGCTGGAATGTGACAGACATTTTTCAGAAGATAATCACAGCTTTTAAAGACACCACAAAACACTTTTGCTTCCGTAATCATCTCTTCGGTATTTTTAAAAGTGGGTGAACATGTGTGGCAGCACTGTTGTGGATTAAAACTGTGCCGTTATCAAAAATTGGCACCAAATCTAGCGAAATGGACCTACCCGATGATTCCAAAACCAGGCTGCTGGTTATTTTCATGTTTGAAAATTCCTCTGCCTGAGTGTTATTTCACTCACTTCAAGGAGATCCAAAGTCTAAGTTCTCTGTGCATAAAGCTTTGGTTTATTACAGGCTATGACAGTTTGGGACTCACGTATGCTCATGCCTCCACTTAGTTGGTACGCATGCGCACTGAATCCTTCTACATCGCCAAAAGCCAGTAAAATGGCTCTTGACTCGGGCAGGTGGACCCAAAAAGTAATCGATCAACATCAAGCACAGATAAAATTGTTTGCCCCTCATTTCCCTACCACTTAAAATTTAAACGCTCAAAGTCCCTTTTGCTAACTTGAACACGATATAAAGATCAATTTTTCTGCCAAATCTTTGCCCACATACCTCAAAGTAACATAGTCAGAAGTCAAAAGTGAAGCCAACATTTAAAGGCCGGGTTTTGTTTTTTTTTCAGTTTTTGCTGGGTTTTCCCTGACATTTCTCTGCTTGTGAATGGTGAGGAATATCATGAACATGCTAATGAGAAAGTATCACACAAGAAGGAAACCGTATGAATGAGAACGGAAAGTTTTTGTTTGTGCCTTTAAGTCGGGCAATTTGATGTGATTGTACACGTTCGTGTAATGCAGTAGGCCAACTCGCACCCAAAAGGAATCGTACCCAGGTCTGTGTACGTACGTGTGCACCATGCCCAAAATCCGGACATCTCATTTTTGACCGCTGCCAAACTCAGTGCAGAATTTGAAAAACGAACCGCATTTCAGACAAATGGCTCTCGATCTTGAAAAAAAATAACTGATAGATTAAAAAAAAATTATCGGTCTTCCAGGCAGTATCACCGATGATCTGTGGGAATTCGACACATGAAAATGGGGCACTAAGTAAGGTGAAAAACCGGAAAATAACGAAAATGGGCCCCAATGGAAACGAGGTGAATTAAAAAAAACGATTTTCTTCCGAGAAGTAATAACCTTTTTTGTAAATAAGAGTTACTAGTCTTTCATGTGGCATCAAAGTTATTGAAGGTTAACTGGGCAATATTGTGAAAATTACACACAAAGCTAGGTAAAAAACGATAATTTTTCATAATAATACTTGGTCGAAAAATTGACATTTTCCGCTTTCTTTGATTATTTTCGAGCGATATTTTTCACCAGAAGCTATTAAATATCACCATTCGATAGACTCTTTGCATTTTATTCACACGCAAGGTCTTCAAGGGAAATGACAGTACAATCCTCCACATGGGTCACCACCGATAAAAGGTCGTCTGCTAGAATAATGTACCCGGCCAACGACCATTATGTCACTACTGCGCAAGCGTGAATACACAAACTAAATGCATACACAGATTATGGGGACCGGACGTATGTGGATTTTGCATGGGCCTGGCTAGATTGATGTCATTTTTCAAGCAATGGCCAACAATTTTTCAGTCAGGTTTCGGAACAGTGAGTCTCATTAGATTTACAGGAATTTACCTATGCTCTGATCTCAGAGTCTTTTGACTGCAAGATGGTACCTTCAGCACCGTTCCGACGTTTTATCATCGATTTAGTAGGTCTTGTGTGCGTCGTTTCCCTGCAACGAGTACACCTGATCAAAGGTTCGTTTATCGCTTTCTTCTTGTGATTACATGTCTTTGTTTAACTAACCTATGTTGCAGTAACAAATCATGCCTTAACTACCAGTGAGCGCATACCAGAACTGGATTGAGTCCTCTCCGTTCAAAAGTGACGGCAAGCATCTAAGACTATACTGACTGCAAATTGTGTGGGTTCGGTTACCGCGCTTTATTGTCAGCATTGGAAATTGTGTGTATTAATAGAGCAACATTGCGAAGGTGGACAGTATAGCGTCCAAACGACTAGATGTCACTAGATGACTTTACAGCATTAGCGCCCTCAGTTGTCCGTGAAAACATGGACAGTTTTTGCTTGTTTAAAAGTGCCTACTTTTAACGTATTTAACTAAATCGGAGTGTGGAAGAGTTTTCGTACATAGAAGAAAAGATGCAGAACAATTGTGTCGAAGGAAAATTGATGGCAGCTCACACTTTAAATCGTCGAGAGTTTCCCTGATAATAGATCTGCACGACGCACAGCGGGTCGGCCAGTTGCCATGGCAACGATCCATCCACTTTTAACCAATGTCACAGACATCGAATGCATCAAAGACTCATGGATAAGATTTTCCAATCACGTTCAACATTCCGAATTTCCTCCGACAGCAAATAACGGTTTCCACGAACATCACGCGTGCCTCCGTAAGTGCGAATGGCCTCCCAACCCCATGGTCTGCCGTTACGAGTTTACCGTCGAGTGGTTCTACACGATGTCTACTGACTGTTTCGACTGTCCCCTCAACCAGACGCAGTGCTCTCGTCCACAGTGCATTCCAGTCGACGGGGTGCCCCGCGCCATCATTGTGGTCAACAAGCAGTTCCCCGGACCAAGCATACAGGTAATTCTACACAGTAATCCGAGTGGTCGTCATTTCTGTGGTGGTAAACACGTCCGTGCCGCTGGCGTTCGCAACATTTGGCGAACGTGTACGTCACACCCCCTATAGAGGGATCCCAATACGACGCTTTTAGTGTCGATCTGCGCACTTCCACGTTTGAAAACGAGGCTGTATGTGTCAGCCTCAATTCTTAATATGGTCAGACGAATGAAAGTGAGGAGTCAAGACACAAAATACATAAAGGTATGTTAAATTCAGACTTTTCAGGCTGAAGATTTTTGTGGAAGAGTCTTTCAGGATGACTCAACAGGTAAAATCCAAAGAAAAATAACGACAATTGACTAACGTAACTGCGATGGTCGTGTTTCTTGTGCAGTGGGCGTGGTTTAAACTGAAGTAGCGTCACACTTACGAACCGGGTTCTTCATGTACTGTGTGGACTCCGCGGGCTCGCGCGACGAAATTCAACACTGAGAGCCTCGGTTTCGATGCAGATATGCGCAGACAGCGCTAATGTGAAATCCCTCTATAGGATCAGATTCAATAGTGCAGTGCTGCGTTTATGATAGCATACCATAATTGGGTATACAAGGTACGCATAAGTCAGCATACGTATAGTACTATTAAACCAGCCCTTGACCTCATAAGCATTTAACGCGCCTGTACAACCAGCGAAGGAATATTGTTCATGTACTACCACAGTGACCCCTGTTTTATTGTCAGCAGGGAGATAAAAAGAGTATAAAAATACAACGCACTGTGTCAACAAACCTAGGAGTGCATTCCAAAGACTTCAGTTCTCTACAACTTTCTCTTTTGAGTGTCCCTGTAATTGACTATCTCCAGTTTTTACAATTTTCCAAAGTCAAGTATTCAGCCAAATGAATTAGACTGGTCAATCTAACAATAAAGATATGCAAGCATAACAACTTGGGTTTTGATAATACCAAGTAATTGTGGCTTATTACTGTGTAAAAGCTACAGATTACTTTTTCCGGAAGCTTTTTAAATGTCTTTTCAAAAAAGCTCACACGTGCCTTGTCAGGAGATCGAAACCACAAATGTTTCAAATCGTGTTGTCTTTTTGTCCTTTGCGGATAGGTCTGTGAGCACGATACTATTGAGGTGAAAGTCCTGAACAACTTGATCAACGGCGAGACTGTGGTGATCCATTGGCACGGAGTGCACCAGCGAGGGACGCCCCACATGGACGGGACCCCTTTGATTACCCAGTGCCCCATCCAGTACAGGTCCAGCTTTACCTACAGGTTCAAGGCCGAGACGGTGGGCACCCACTTTTGGCACGCCCACGGGCCGCAGTTGGCTGACGGCCCCTTGGGGTCGCTGGTCATTCGGCAGGCCGCTCCTGACGACGTGCACAGCGGCCTGTACCACCAAGACCTGGCCGAACATGTCCTCCTCGTCCAAGACTGGACCCATACAGTCTTCATGGAACGGTATAGCCAAGTGATTTTCCATGACGTCGACATCACTCCTAACACCATGCTGGTCAATGGGAAAGGGCGGTCGGCCGGGTTCCCCGACAAGGCCTCCAACCGAACGGTGTACACCCCCTTTCACACCGTCCACGTCCAGCAGAATACGAGTTACCGCTTCCGCACCATCGGTGTTGTCGCTCTCGACTGCTTCTTCGAGGTCTCCATCGACGGGCACAATCTGACCGTCATCGCCAGTGACGGGGCGCCGTTTGAACCAGTCCAGGTCAGGGCGTTCGGGATCTCGAGCGGTGAGCGGTTTGACTTTGTCTTGGACGCCGAGGCGGAGGTGGGCAAGTACTGGATACGGGTCAAGGGAATAGATTCATGTGAGGATATGCAAGCCTTGGCGCTGTTAGTCTACGAAGGGGCGGCCCATCATCCCGATCCTCCTGAAGAAGTGGTTTCGGATCCTAGGGGAATAATTCTCAACCCTTTCAACAAGAAAAGCTCTAAGGAGTTTGTGAATATGCATGATATGATTGCAACTGGTAAGACTTAGGGAATATCCACAGCAGTATCACACGGTGTATTTTGAATGTCAAGATCCTGAAAGCACATAACGTTGTTTTAACCGCTTAGAGTTTTTCAGACCGTGACCAACAGATAACCGAATGAAATTCAAAACAATTATTCATTTTCTACTCTATTTAAGTAAGTCAGTCTTTGAAATGAGCATCACGCGTTTGTCCAAGTTACTGGTCATCTATGGGCCATCTATAGTGGTCGATGCAAAGGAAGGTGCGAGTGGGCGTATGCAATCGATGTAATCTCGATCTTTTTCTGGTTTTATCCAACCCAAGGAAAAGACTACTGGACTGAGGAACAGACCGATGTCGTGCACTATCTTGTTTTGGGGTTCGAGCTCGTCAACAACGACAACTTCAACCACCCCATTTACAACCCCGCCTTTGGCACCGACGGCGATCCGTCCACCTTCAGGGGTATTCCCTCCCCACAGATGAACTACGTGACTTTCAAGCCCCCTTCGGCGCCCCTCCTCACACAGTCGCGTGAGATCTCCGAGTTCGAGATCTGCACCTTTGAGAGTACGCAGGCCGTCCAGGAGCAGTGCAGGCGGGACTTTTGCGAGTGCACTCACGTCCTCAAGGTTGCACTTGGCCAGGTAAGACACTGTGTGCGAATTTACACTTCGACTGCGACTTGATATTGCGCACGACTACCACTCTGGGAAGTGGCTACGACCATTACCATGGACTTGTACGCGATTTCAAGCCGCAGCCAAGTAATTTGGACATCCCCTGACGGTACTTTTTATGGCCTTGAAAGTGGCTCTGATACATTACGTGCAAGCACTCAGAAACAATATCCATTGAATGAATATTTTGACTGATAACCTGCTGTCTTATCTGAGCAAGCACTTCTGTGCTTCACAAGTGTCTGTGCTTAAAAGTTGCGTCAAGTTGCCCCCACTGAATGAACGCAATCCAGAAGCATCCTTTGCGTGAGCGGACCAGTGAGTGAGTTGACCAGCAATGATCCTCGCCGGTTCTTTAAAATGTCAGTGCCGTGTCGCTTTAAATTCCCACAGAGGTTACAATATGCACCAAGATCTTAGGATTTTAAAAAAGGTGTCTCCATTGCGGCTACAGAACCGCGTTGGAGACATCCGGGGAGTCAGGTTGGCGTTGGGGTTCTTTCTTCGCCTTCCACATCTGCGGTCTGGGTTCTCATCCCAGCCGGTCCACGTGTGGACTGGATTTTCAGTCCCTACCTGATTCCATAAGTTTTACCCAGAATGTTCCTCTGGGGTTTACATCCCACCTTTAAAATTGTAACTGCTTCTCATTGTCTCCTCTCTACGGGTTTCTTCAGGCTTGCAAGCTACAGTGCCTAGGGTGCTATTGAGGAATCTTTGGCGTCATTACCAGAAATGATTAATAATAATGTTAACAACATTATTATTATTATCAATCATTTCTGGTCGACCATTTCTGGTCGTAGCTTAACGTTTTTCATGTTCAGTCTTTGTTGCGTGGCACTGTTCTCAACTGCACTGTTTTCAAAGGATGGATTTGCCTCTCAAAAGGCTGAGCGTATGATTGTCAAAGAGGTATTTGAAGTGAAGAATGCCGCATGACTCCGTGCTCCCCCAAAATATTCTTCACTTTGGAAGACAGGTCGAGAACCAGTCAATACGTGACAACCAGTTTAATATCTTGTTCGTTTCCAAGCGCTGTATACTTTGCTGATTGACACGCGAAATGAGATCTAAATTTGCACGTCTTAGGGGGTACTATTTAGGAGTCTTGGCAATCAATGAACACTGATTCCAAATGAGACCGTATAAATTGTGCGTGTGTGGTTATCTTGGCTCACATTGAACCTGGGCTTGAAGGTGGCAGACGAAAGGCAACACAGCACCTGTGTGAATTCGGCCAGTGTGACCAGATAATTTTGCCCGTGTTATAGTCTGGTCTGAAATGAGACGATTTTGTGGCATGGTCATCCATGCCGAGGTCACAATTCACAAGCTCATTTTAAGATGAACTCTAGCAGAGTTGTCGCATCGTTGCTCTTAAAGTGTGCAGTTCCAATCACTTGAAAAGAATGGTGATTTACTGGTGGCCGAGCATCTGATGGACTCAGAATTATTATGGGTATGTCGTTCGGACTTGCGATGAACTCATCTGCAATATTTGGTACATAGAGAGGTTATGCGTTGCTGGCCTCTCTGTGGCGTCTCAGAGTCTGTATTCGTTATTTCCATTTAATTGTTATTTGTTACAACAAACGCACACAAGGTATTAATACTCGAACCTATCCCAGTGATACAAAGCTCTGGCCCTCTGACTGGGACGCGTTAACGCATGACCCCTGCTTGATCGCATATTCCCCTGCGACCAGAAACTCTTCATCTGGCGAAGCCTCCCCAGGTCCGGCCCTGCCGACCCGCTTACCTTCCAATGATTATTTCCTCCCAGGTTGTGGAGCTGGTGTTGATCGACAGAGGTCAGCGGTTCTCCAGTTCACACCCCATGCACCTTCACGGCTATCGGTTCCAGGTCCTAGCCCATGACAGGTTTGACGAAATTATTTCCGTTGAGGAGGTGAAACGCATGGATGAAGCAGGTATGGTGGGGTCATCGACAGGACACCGGTTTTATCTCGACACATTGGACATGCCCATATAGGTTTGTACGGGGAATGTCTGATTTATTTGTCGACATTGGACATTCCCTGTACAAACCAATGCGAATGTCCAATATCCAATACCAAACTACCTTTACTGTCATGTGCTTTGCCCATAGATTTAATAGCGCGCACGCGAGGCCAAATCCTTCGCCTTGTGTGAGGTGAACTCGGGCTGTAAAGGCAGTTGGAATCTTTGCTACGTTCCACGGCACTTCGCTGGTTCCCCCTTCGGTTCCTTCGAAACCCAATAATAATGCTAATCGCATAGCCAGTGTGTGATCTTTCAAATCCATTCAGCTGACGGGTTTTAAAGGCGGGAAATAAGAATGTTGGAAGAGAAGTGCAGACGATTTGTTATGGCTTTAATACGAAGGAAATTTACGCTGCAGGTATCCCGTGCAATGAGGACTATTCAGGGCCCTTCAAAGTCAAATATCCGAATGTACGTGTATTGATAACACTTGCGTGTGAAAAACATCAATTTGGGTTCAAATGTGAAATCACGTGTACCTTTTAACTGGTAGTATGGCACACCACGGAAAATCTGTAAACCATTATCCAAACTAGTCCAGCGAGATGTTCAAAAACGACAGAGGCCCAACTGAACACATTTTGCCCTTCCTGACCAGGAAATATCACCCGTCGCTACCAAATGGCGCCAATGAAGGACACCATACAGGTCCCGGAGAGGGGTTACGTCGTGATCCGCTTCAAAGCAGACAATCCGGGCTGGTGGCAGTTCCATTGCCACACGGAGTTCCATTTCCTGGTTAGTTTAATATGTGCCTATGGCTAAGCAGATTTTATGAATGGTCCTCGATTGTCTGAGTAGTGAGGCATGGCAAACCTTTGACCCTCTGTCAGGCTGATATTGTTTGTGAACCACCAACGAGAGACTGATCTGTGCATGCCAATGAAACGGAGATTTTTGAAATCTACTTTTGTGGAGTTTAGATTCAAACAAAATCAGTAAAAGCAAAACAATCATGAAAAGAAATCTTTAAAAAAATGAACGAATTGCATCAAGCTAATACTCTTTTTATTTCAGTTTTGTTGTAATGAAACCGTCCATTCTTGAGATGGGATAAAATTGGCAGGAATATCATGGATATAAAATGAGTCCATTTTGGGCGGACCTTTCCAAAGTTGACATAAAAATATTTGTTTCTGTATGTCATCTCTTCAAATGTGATTGGGCCCCGAATAATCTGTCTTTGATTGGTTTTACAATTTCTTTACTTATTCTTTTGTTTTCTTTATGACGAATTACACTGTACGGTATCCTTTCTTATGATAATATGTACCTTGGCCTACACCGAATGAAGGCGATTTAACGATCAAAATGTCGACTGTTACCTAGTGATGTCATTTCTGCTAGAATTCCCTCAAAAATGATACTTCATTGACTAGTTCAATTGTTCTGGCAAGTATACAGCAAGGTTTTATTACACTTTCAGTCGTCACGCTAGATAACATAATGTGGAGGTCACTGTTAATTTTTTTCCTCCTTCCAAATCCTTGAAATGTACCATTTGGGAATATAGTTCCGGGAGTCTATTTGCATGAATTTTTTCCCGCAGTTCCGAAAGCATGAAACTGTGCTGTTTATCCGACGGCCCCTTCTTTGTCCGGACATGTTGTAAACCTTGACAGGCACCGAGAGCGGTCGCGTGACAGTGGTTTGGTTTTGTTTGCACGCAGGCCGGCATGTCCATTCTGATCCACGTGGGCACGGACGGAGATCTCCCGCCGATACCGCAGGATTTCCCGAGATGCGGCGGGCACTGGTACCCGAAGGAGGACCCTATCGCCGGCGGTCGCCTGCCGACGCCAAGCGCGACGCCGAGCAGCGCCGCCCCGGGCCTCAACCATGGAGGGATTTGGGCTTCTGTTTACGTTGTGATCGGAGTTGTAATGGCACAACTCGTTTCGCGAATGTTTTAAAGATGTGTAGTGGGTTCATGTTTTGTTCGCTTTCCATTTATTTTCCTGTCCAATTATGGTTTATAAAATGGCCTTGACAAAAATTTTGGTTTGGCCAGGATTGCTATACATTTACATACTTTTGTGTAATACAAATTCGTTTCCCTTTTTGGTTGTTTCAATAAATTTAACTTTGTTTTTTATTTAGAATTTCCAATGCCCCTTCTCGACAAGGACGCTGTTGATATGTTGTCATTAAAGGAAGGTAATGTCCCTTTAGGAACCCATAACATTTTACAGAGAAATGTTTTGCGAAAGGCCTGTTGAATGAATGAAACACTGGCGAAAATAAATTAACTTCTGGTTGTAACATTTCTTTTCTAGTATAACCTCGAGTGATCATACATTTTCAACTTTCGTATTCCTCGCATTAGTTGTCCAATAATAATTTATGTAGGCATATAGGGGCAATTCCAGAAATTAAGGGTCCATTTTTTTGGTGTCCCGGCACATCTGGCAAATAACTTTGTAAGTTCAGAATACAATTTCTAATTTCTAATCTAAGTGATGAATTAATGCAAATTACCTGCCAAACAAATAGTAATAGTTGAAGTCCATTCCAATGATATTTCCGTGACTCTTTTGGACCCCTGATTTCTGGAATTATCCATTTCCAGATCTTTACCTTTAGGTGGATGTTTCGTGGTGTTGTCTATAAATAAAAAGGTTTTATAAAATCAGCAGAATGGGCCTGTTTGTGTGTACAAAATGAGGCACGTTTTCAATCACGCGGAACGACGAATACTCCCATAAGGAATTAACCAAATACCGTGGTTTGAATGTGTTTTACAAAATGAAACCCTGTCCAAATTACACGCAGTTCTCAACAGCTTGCCAAAACGCACCAGAGCGTAAACCTTTATCATGATGCTACCATGTTTGTCTTGGTCCCTGTAGACCCAATGGCAATAGTAATACAAGTTCAATCATATTGATAAAAGGGAACAGGCCCATTTTATTCCCCACCTCAGTTTAGCTTTGAATGGTAGAGAAGCAAGATGGCTGCCCCACGATGAAGGTCTATTGTAAATGGCTCAAGCAGTTGCTCGCCGCTACCAAAGCAAGACTCACCGTACTGCCAGCGGTAGCCAAATAAATGGCCTGACCTTGCCTGTAGTGGAAATACTGCACTTGCTCATCGATGCCAATGAGCGCGAGTAGGTGCCACGCGGGATGGGGTGTACCCGTGGCTCATAGGACAGAGTGCTAAGGTTAACTACACTAAATACGCGCCCATAGAAACCAGTGCAAAATCAGGTCGAAATAGCGCCGCCTGTTGACTCTCAGAAAGAGGTTGGCCTCCTTTTTTTTCACTGGAAATTTCATATTATAACCAGAAGATCACTTTTGGTTTCAATTTTATAGGGGTTAGCCACGCGGTTTTTTTTTTTTTTCGAATTTCCCCGAAATTCCCTCCTCCCCCCCAAAAAAAACTATGCGCTCAGTTCTGAATGTAGCCACCCGCCTCTATCCAAATTAGGCCCGCAATTTTGAGCTTTCTGTGAAAGAAATACCCCAAACTGAAACATACCAGTCAAGAATTCAGGATTTATAGAAATATCTCTATGGTCTTACTGATTACGGCATGTCTTTTTGTAAACACCTTGAGGGATCACAAAGTATTAATGAGCTCGCGCATAGAAATACAACCATTTGGTGGAATGCACCCGTAAGAGACTATTGCACGTCAAGGGCATTTGAGTACAACGCGCTCGTGCTGCGAAAATTCCCTTGGTACTGCGCATGTTGCCAAAAATTAATACAAATTGACAGCCCGTCGGAGATGATGCTACCAAGGTACTTGAAGTGATGGATGTTCTTCAGTGGCTCTTCATCGAAATAGAAATGTGAGGGAGAGACATGCTGGGTTTTTTTTTGTTTGTTTGTTTGTTTTTTTTTGGGGGGGGGGTTTAAGCACCTCTGTCTTCTGAGGATTGATCGCAAGTTTGGGATTGGGACTTGAGAGTGTCGTCTGCATACCGAAGCTCGAAGATGGCGGTAGATCCAGTGTTGGAGGTTGCCTTGAGTCTTCTCAGGTTGAAGAGCCCACCGTCGAGACGGTGCCGGATCGTTATACGGTCCGTCTGGCGTATGATCACGTAGTCCAGCGTATGCCATTGAAGAGATCGAGGATGCATCCATGTGCCTTTATATATGTTAGGTAATTGAAACAATGTATTCCGTTCCCGACTTCGGATTTGGAGCCAACACCGGCGTTGAAGTCCCCCACCAGAAGGATCTTGTCAGCGTGTGGGATAGGCGAAGAATGAGGTCCAGGGATCCGTAGAATTTGTCCTTCACCTCATCACTGGTTAACAGGGTAGGGGCATAGGATTGGAGAAATATGAAGAGCTGCCTAGCATCGTGATCAGAATATAGACAAATATAGAATATAGTGGGAATCGGAGCGTCATGAGTCGCTCATTAACACCAACAGGTGTCTCAGAGAATTGACGAACCATAGAGGATTTAACAGCACAACCAACCCCATACATTCTCCGGGAACCCGTTGGCAACCTCTTCTAGCTCCACGCAATCCATCCACGGGAAATCACATGACAATCATTGGTGCTTATGCGCCTACCGTGAATAGCCAGTCATGAGACGAAGGACGAATTCTATGGATCCCTGGACCACATTCTTCGCTCTATCCCACACGCCGACAAGATCCTTCTGAGTATATGTGGTAGGGGACTATAGGCCTACTGATGTAATGTATGTTATTATGTTTTTGCAAATTGTTCTGTGGTTTTGACAGCAGATACAGACCACGCCCAGGAGAATGAAGGCAAAGGTGAATGCGGAACACCTGTACAGTCTATCCCACACCTACTAAGACGCGCAGCTCTTCGAACAAGGGTCGCTTCAATGGATATTTTTTAATGCATCAAGGCACATTTTTGTCTCAGTTAACATCAAGCTGGTTTAATTTATCACATAAAATTTGCGTTTCACTATTTCAGTAGGTGTTTTGCTTCCTGTTTAGATTTCATTCTAACGAGTATCTTCAAATTCATAGCAAAACTGTGATGTCATATTCGGAAGAAAACTCCGATGTTACATTGGCTTGTGCACCAAAACAAATTCTGATTTTAAGATTTTACCGGCATTATATCTTCCGTAGTGATTCACTAAGAAGATTGCTAGAAATCAACTCTTTGGCAGAAAAGTTTTCAGTGAGTAAATTATCGGTTCACAGCTGTCCAGGAAAGCATTGATAACGTAGAACATTTGAAAATAAAATTCACTTTTCGATACATCTAACCTTATACAGTGGTCAAACTGGTTATACAATTTTCACAAATACTGAAGAATAGTGTGAACGTGGAGAAAAATTATGTTGACAAAAATTCTTTGCAGTTACACTTTAAGATACGGATGTACGTGCAACATGAACCAATGGATCAGCGTGACGTACCTTGGAGATTCATCATCCAGGGCAGTTACAATGTTCTAGAAACTGGTATGAAAAGACAACTCAGCCGAAGACAAACAGCACATAGTGGAAAAGCAATCTCACAAGGAAGACGTGGAACAACATTCTATGGTAAGTGTTTGCAGGAAACTTTTTAATGGTTTTTAAGTGAAGGGTATATACATTAATTGTTGTTCTATCCTGATTATCGATAAGAAATGCCGTACCAACCATTACGGTACCAGATCATTTCGTCTGGCAAAGGTTGATTTGTAAAGGGAGGGAGAGCCGTTCGTCGAATGATGTAGGGGATTCGGAACATGTCATGTTGCCCTCCCACAAAAAACCTCGGTCCCGATTGAACTCTGTAATTGAGCCGGGAGGGACTCCAACCCTTGCATGTTTTCTCTGATATCGTTGCAATGCATTTCTTTTGATCGTGGTGTGCTTTCTGGTGTTCTTTCACTGATATCTTGCAGTATTTTGATTGCAATTCGATGAAAATTGAACACTGACAGTGTTTTCGCGAAATATCAACATTTACAACTTCGTGTCGGCCACAACAGGCTTATGCAGGTAGAACAAAATTGTTTGTCGGATTAAATTGAAAGAATGAACTACAAATCGAGCTTTTACATGAATGCCACGTGTCAGGCTCTTGCTTCAAAAAAAGTCTACAAAGCCTGGAATAGGTGGACTGACTGAATAAATGCAATAGTTTGTTTTGTACACTTTTTGTGGACCAAAATGGATCCGGATCACAGGCGGTACAGAGCCAAATTTTCTGGCAGACGGGACCAAAAACTTTTCAATATGGGGTGTAATCGTCCGTAGCCTTTCTAAGGTTCGTCTCATTTGGACTTGAAAGGATCCCGTAAGCAGGCGCAGATTTAGGGGGCTGGGATCGACCCCCCCTGCTAATCACCCGTTTTGAGGGGCCTACGTCGGAGGAAGACTCTATACAGAGAATAAATCATGTAGGGACTTATTTTGCGTGTATATACCCAGGAAAAAACGTGAAAATGGCTCCCCCAAATGACGCCAACTGAGCCCTCCCTTGTATGAGCAAAAACTTACCGAAACACCCCCCCAGCAAACACAAAATCCCGGATTCATTGGCGTATCTAGCTTGAGGACTTGCCCTTGACGGATTTTGTCACTTTTATTTCCACTTGCAAATTTATTTATTAATTTTTTATGTTATTATTTATGTGTCCAATATTAGTGCCACAACTGTAAAAAAAAAAAAAAAAAAAACACAATAAAGCCAAAGCTAGGATTTGGGGACTGTCAGTAAGGCTTTTGATGTTTTCCCCCAACATCCAACATCATGTCAACCCCAAACTAAAACCGCAATCGCTTTTGAATTTGCCCGCTCCACCACAAGTTGGATACGCTACTGCCTGAACTGGCCCCTGTCTGAGACTTGTAAAAAAAGGGGGAAGGGCTTGGTCTCAGGTCGTTATGGCTAAAGATTACCAACTCAAACACAGGACAGCCAGAGTTCAACGGTGAGAATTTGCTTACTTGTTAGTAAAACATGGGCAACTTCCTCATGGGCTACGTGCCACTGCCGGGTTCCCAGGGCAGCTGGACAGCAAGCCGGATACAAGCTTGCGGACGGCCTAAAGTAGATTCATGTATAGGGTTGTTTGTTTTGATGCTCAAGAACCCAACGTTAAAGAATCCAAAGCAAACACGCGAGGCACGTGACAGTCCCTACTCCAGGAAGACAATCGAAAGATCATGTTCAACACATAAATTCAGGAAAGCGATGGAAGATGTGTTTCAAGTCTGGGGCATTTGAAGCTGTTCAAAGGCGATGCGTATGTTAACTTGGCACTTGGCCACGGTAATTATGGTGGCCCTGGAGAGGCATCACCAATCGTCAATATATTGACGTCAATATTCACTACCAAAATTCACGACTCACTCTCTGGTTGCGAATATTGCCGGGATTTTTTCCCCAGCAAGCCTGTTACAGAGAGAAGCTACTCGGCTGTAGACACAGCAACTGCTTTTTAAACGTTGTGGCACCCTGCGTTGTGCCAAAACTGCCCAGTCGAATAACGACTTGAGATCAAGCCGAAAATGTAGGTCATTGCGCGTGAGCGTGAACATTTCATTTCCGCCTAGCTTGCTGACAAAAAAATCTCAGCTGCAATATGTGCAACCGGAGATACAACTAGTCGTAAATTTGGTCGTGAACATTGGCCTCAATATTGACGATTGGCAATGTTCCTCCAGGGTCACCATATGTAACCCTTGGGCTGTGTTCAAAAGCAACAACTGGCTGCCCTCTGTGCGGGGACTCGCAATCCCGTTCAGGAACTATGCCAAAGTTCCGGGAAGCATCCCTGGCTGCATCAAGATCTGTTTTCCAGAGCTACGACTAGATCTTCACCCGGTAGGAAATACACAGAGACGTGCAGACGATAGACCTAGCCGTAGCTCTGGAAGCCAGTTTCGGACACGGCTCAAGATCTATAATAGGTAGCGCTATTGCCTATTGAAATGCAAGTTGAAAATTTACTTGTTGCCAGCAAATGTACTACTTTCTATTTATAATAGCCTGGCTCTGCCCCATCTTCAGTATCGATTGTAAGCGTGGGGAAACTCCTAGTTAACCTCTGTGATTAAATATTATATTACCGAAGAATCGTTACTGGTTATTACAAAATCTGGTCCTAGAGACAATACACCATACCGAACCACTATTCCAGAAATTGAACACCCTATCAAATTTTAACTTATACAAATATCATCAGGGTATCTTAATGTTTAAATTTGAAAACAATTTTCTGCGTCCTGAAGTCATTTTTTGAGGAATACTGAAGTCAACTCATATAATATTGGGCCAGCAGCCACGTTTCGCCTTGTGAAGGCAAAAACTACTGTATTTCTTGAAACAGTTCGACATCAATGTCCTTTGCCCTGGAATAAAATCGGCCCAATACTATACTTAAGTAGTATACATGGTTTTAAAAGATATTTTTTTAAAGATTCAGTTTCTTTACCCTGTATTGTAGATTATTTAGTGTACGTTCATCATATTTCTAGCGTGCATTTATATCGGTAATCATGAAGCTGCCATGTATAGATTATTGATCACTTTCTGAGATATTATGACAATCCAAATTTGTGCTTAATTCTGACGTTCAGCTGTACCTTCAGTCGTTTTACTCTTTACTCCCCCCCCCCGTCTCTCTCTCCCCTCCCCCGCGACCCCCCCCCCCATGACGGCTCTCCCCTAAAGTTCGGAATGTTTAGTACAAGATCAGTCCGCAATAAAGCTACTGAGATCAGTGAGTTACTTACTGATCATGGGCTGGATTTAAGGAGACGGATAATGGTATCTGCATCCGAATCTCTTGACTAGAGCTAGGTCTAGGTCCTCGCTCCAATGGAAACGCGTGGAGACGCGCAGACAATAGACCTAGCCGTAGCTCTGGAAGCCCGTTTTGGACACGGCCACATTTCACGACCAGTTACCAGACGGTTTCAAAATTATTCACAAGTCCAGGCAACATGGCCGTCGTGGAGGTGTTGTTGTCATATCAATATTTTCTTTTGTCACCAACACTGACTGCCTTTTACTGTGGCAGGCAAAAGATGCAAGCGTTCTGTCCTGATATGTGCTGATTCGAGGATTTGTATCCCACTTTGTATCTTTGTGTGTTTTAGTGTTAAGAAGACGGATATGCAAATCAAAGTTTGCTGGGAAATTTAAGCAAAGCCCTTTGCATGTAGACGGAAATAAACGAGTGATTTTTGGCGGTAATTGTCTGCGCTCTGTATCGCTTTAGATCGCCTGCAAGACAGAGTTACATGAAAATATATTTGGCTTTAATGTTGGAAATACTTCCTCATTGTGTTTTGTTGGTCACCCAGCCTTGAAGGGGTCCTTATTATGCAAAGAATGTGAACGCACGAAAGGCTTCTCAAAGCAATGGTAGAAATCTGACACTTAACTAATATTGAAGCCTTTTGCGAGTTAACTTTGACCCAAATCTGGTACACTGAGTTCATTAAATTCAGGTGAACATAACTTGAATTCTCCTCAGTAAACCACTGTTGCTATACCTCGTGATTGGGGCAAGCTTTTTCTGAACACTTGCCAATGAACATCTGATTTGATTATTGAGGGTGTCGCTTTCATCATTTCGTTCTCTCCTAAACTCCTTAGTTACATGTAGGCTTGGGAATTTACTGTTGCCTTGCCTTTTAATGAAGAAGGAAATATTCGACTGACATTGGCTGCAGAAACTGTCCATATACGCTCGGTATAGCGAAAGGTTACACGACGGCAGTGTTGTAGTCGAGTCACCAATGTCGAATCCGAGTCCAAGCCGCGAGTCACAAACGTGGAGTCCGAGTCACGAGTCCCAAGCCTTCTATCAACTTGTTCAGCCAAATTATTCTCAGTGTATCAAACTAGGCGCAGGCCACGCATTCTTTATTTACATGTAAGCTTTGCCATTTCTGTAAAAAAGTGTTCATATTCGCGACTGGTTCTGGAGACAATGAGGCTGAACATGTACGTCCGTACTCGCCTTTCAATAACCTTGTGCCCAGCGCCACGTAGTCTGATTACCGCCGCATAGTTTGTGGATACGGAACATGACGCAGCTGGTTGACTCATCAGTGGATATTTAGCTGTACATATACTACATACTTGCCTACAGGTCAGCGAACCAGACTACTGTCGTTAGAGAAGCACTGCGCAGGTGAAGTGGTAAAAGGGCTAAGTGGAAAATGTGCAATGCGACGACGCTCCATGCATGCAAACCAGTCATTGCGCAGATGCATACGAAGTAAATCTCGACGGCGTATTATGTTTAATTAAAATACATGACTCGAATCACGAGTCACCAAGTTCAAGTCCGAGTCATTGTGGTCGAGTCCGAGTCATAGACCAATGTGACTTGAGTCGAGTCTGAGTCTTGCAAAATGTGTCCTTGAGTCCTTGACTCGAGTCATACAACGCTGCACAACGGAGTGACATAAACAGGGCTATTGTGACTTGAACCGGGGCTTTGAGCCCGTAGACAAAGACAAGTACATTTCGCCCCGGGCACAAGCCCGCATCCCGCTCAGCTATGTTGCCTACAGTTTCTGTACTTACCTCAATTTCTGTACGTGATAAATTTTGTACATTTAACTTGTTTGGTAAATGTTTCGTTGGTCACTGTGAAAGCACAACGTTCGCTTTTGCATATTTATTGTTTTCGTGTATGCTGAATTGAGTACATTTCCACAAGAGTACAAATCTTTTGACACGGATACTTTCCAAAGGAGTACAAGTCGTTAGCTATGTGTGCAAGAAGTGCAGAGCATAATATCCAAACAATACAAGTACAAAGAAAGCACTCGACCGCAAATAAACATTTTTATTTTCAAGTTTTAAAGTTCATTTTATAACTTGGAAACCGAAACAGGACTATCCGCAGAGGCCCTTTGGGACCTACCTTCATAGAGTGTAGCGAGTAAGCGTGAATGTCACCACAATTTTCCCCATATTTTAAGACAAGATTATTTCATTTGGAGCGCGACTGCTTTTTTAAAGTACAGCTTATGCTCAAATACAAGAATCGTCAACATAATTAAGGAAGAAGGCTTGACCGCAAATTCTACAATATCGGCTCTGCGGAAGGAAAGAAATAACAATTACTATTTAAAAAGTTGGACATATTTTGACCAATTTTTGCCATAAATTGGTGTAAATATCAACTTCCCAACATCTGGTCACAAGGTGTCTAACTGCTGGGTAAATCCTTCTGAAAAAGGCCACAATTATACTAAAAGTGACCAACATCTGGATAATTTACCCTTGTCCAACTTTTTGTTTTGCCCAACATTTTTACAGTGTAGTGATTTTATACAACGCTATAGCAGTATTCCCAGCACTTTATGAATATACGGAAATCTCAAGTGCCACACTGAAGACCAAATGACATCATGGAAAATTGTCAGGTTTTTTTTCCCTTGGACATCCAGGATCGAAAGGTTGATGGTAATAAGAATATTATTTAATCGTCAGGTCCTCGCTGAACTTGGTACAACCTCACCAGAACGCAACATGAAGCTTGTGATTGCTTACTGTATGTTGGTCGTCTTGGCTATGACTTTGCCACAAACACAGTTGAGTATTCCTGTCTCTTTCCGTCTCTCTTTCATTTTCGTCTTAGTAACGAGGCAGATGCGTTGTAGGTTTCCATCATTATATAGCATTTATGCAGT
Source organism: Acanthaster planci (assembly GCF_001949145.1). The sequence goes on along the minus strand of NW_019091394.1, from coordinate 1,758,260 downwards.
GCTGCAATTTCATAGCCCTAATTAAGAACAAAATTTGCTCTATGCATGAAAAAACTTCCCCCCCCAAAAAAAAAACAAATTTACCATTTCAAACACTGACTGATTGTCATGCTAACCAAAAAACCAGCTAAATATGATCCCAAAACAATATACATCACATGGAGTTTTGGCTGGTTATCTGATTTATCAAGCCAGGTTTTCTCACGCTTAATTGATACAAATAATTTCAAGTGCAATGAAACAAGGCTAACTGCGACCCAGTTATTTCTGTATCGATAGATGTTTGGGGAACAGCTAGGTGTTTTTTTGGTTTAATATGGTGGTGGTATTGATGATTGTGGTGAGGTCATGATGGAGGCTGTAGTGGTGATAGTGGTGTTGGTGGTGTTAATGGCATTGGTGCTGTTGACACTGGGGAGGAAAAGGAGTTAGAGGATTTCACAATTCTATTACAGAGCGTCAATAAGTAAAATGTTTACGGTACAGAAGAGTTATTTTTTCAAAGAAATTATAACATTTCTGTAAACATTTCGATAATTTTATTTTCCCGTCAGGTGTTCCGTTTGTACCTACGCCAGCGTAGAGAGTTACACTGTACAATGTGGATTTTTGGGAATTGCTAGATGCACCAGATACAGGTTTCATTTTAAACTCTTAATTTGCTGTTTGTCAATCATGGAATTTAAACCACTTTTTTCATATATGCATTAGGCAGTGCGTGTATAGAAATAAGATTATTAATTCTCATTTATTAAGGACACATTCGAATATAATGCGATGAAATGTACATGCGTTTGTATTCCTCATAGCAGATGCATAGCGAAATTTTTAGGAGACCCAAAAATCTCTTGAAAATTTCTTTGGTGTTTACGGGGTGAACATATGAAATTAGACGTAAAGTGTGTATTTGGGGTTCTACAGGCTCCAGCAAGGAAGAGAAAAGAACCAAACTCAAACGTCATCTGTCTTCCTTATTTTAATTCACCCCCTCTCCGAAAATGCCTCTGAGTCAACATGCATACCTCTCTCCTTTGATCCAGCGAATCTTAGATTTCTGCTCATTGAAAAGTCAACATGATTTGGCCAAATACTTGTACTTTCAAAAGACAAAGCAATGACCTCATTAAAACATAAAGATTTAATGGACAAACCAAAATCCATATCGAGCCTAAACTCAACGAAAAAAAACTAAGTGGGTTCTCCAACTTCCCTGTATGTGAATCTTGGTCAACTTGATAAATCGTCTGAAAAAAATGTCTTCTTCTTATTAAAACAGGAACGTAGTTCGTTATCGATACTGCTCTGCTGGAGCAACCAGCGGTAGCTGCTCCTAGCTAAGGTGAGAGTATGTAATTTCTTAATAACCTGTCGTGCTGGGCTGCCTCAGGCTGGCTGGTTGTGGTTAACTGTGGCTGGTTCATTAACACAGAGACATTCTGGTGTATGTTAAAGATCCGGCTTATCAGAGGAGAAAGGATCAGGCAGTCAGGTCTTCCTGGCAATTTGAACAGGCAGGTCTCCTCGGGGGACAATAATTTGACAGATTTAAATTCGAAACAGGCTTTTGATTTTTTACGCTGATTCATTCTTCACAAAGTTACAGTATGTATTCATGTAACCTATGACAAATTCCCAAGATAGTCTGGTTTGTTCATAAGTCATTTTTAGATCTACACACCTCCTCTGGATGACTTACTCGGTGTGCGTCTGCATTATTGCAAATGTGGTAGAGGACGCTCCATCAGTTATGTTCCATTGAGTGGGCCTTCAGACACTGAGTAGATTTTATTTCAAACTGCCGGGAAAGCATGCAAACGTATATTTTTATACAACCGAAAGGCATTCATGTGCAGGGACGGAACCAAGAGCTTACCAAAGCGCTTGCTTTCAAAATGACATTCTTGACGATTGGCTTTTATCCACTACTGTTGCAGAGCTACCGGACCATGAACCTGAGAGACCAGACCCTGAACCTGAGAGACCAGACGATGGCTTTCCTCGACCTTTGTGAGATCAACGTTGGATCTTCTGACTACTCACCATCATAAACGACGTCGCTAGGCCTACACCTAATACGTGTATTTAGTTCTTTCATAACAATCGATATTTTCAATGGAAAACGTACACGGGAAGAAGATTCTTTGAAATGTTGTTAGGTCGAACAATGCTATTAGACTTTTTAATCAGTATTTCAGGAATGCATTTTTTAAAAAATACATATCTCACAAACCCCATAGCATGGCTGCAGCCTCAATGGCATGGTAGAACGCCCGCCTGTTGAGAACGTTTTACTCAACAGTCTGTGGAAACCAGGTTTGAAAAAGGGTTGGAATCCCAGAAGAGCTCTTTATTTTTCTTTCAAATTGCTTTTTTTCTTTATAAATATTAATGTCTTGGGTTTTTTTTTTAATGCAAGTAAAGTCCAAATTTCAACGGGGGCTCTCATTAGGTGTGAAGAATAGTCTCCTCCCAAGACTGCCAAGAAAAATTCCCATAGGAAAGTACACTTTATATCCCCAGAATGTTGTGTAAAATGCTTCCCACTGCTACTCGGCCACAACTTTTCTAGCGATGAATACGGCCATATAGTGCGCCACCACGAGTTTGCAACGCGTTGGCCAATCATAATGCGCGAAATCTTTCGACCAAATGCGCGTTTGGAGAGGGTCGACAGATTTGGTGCGTTGTGATTGAACGCATTTTAAACTCTTGGTGGCGCACTATTGTGAATCGCCGGTATTCGACGCAGGTACGGGCAATGAAACTAGGACTAGTCATCTCCAAGACGGCAAATTTCCGTCAGTACGGCTTCAAAAATTGTGATTTCATTATTATCATCTCAAAGCGACAATCCCCATACTTGACCATGGAAATTGATTATCCGAGTTTTAATTTATCTCATTTCTTTTAATTGGAGCTCGTCATAGACTTGTAATAATGACACAGAAACCATTTTATAGACCGCTGAGTGGTTTCAAACGCCAGAAATTTGTAGGGTGAGCAGTATCATAACTATCTGTCTGTGCATTTACCTCAACATACGAATGCAATCGGAAAATCTGTAACTTGCGAATGATTTACTCAGAAAATACCCACTTTTAATCATCAGTAAATTTTAGAAATAAGGAACGAAAACAGGCAGTGCCATCTTTTAAATATCCATTGAAATTAAAACAGTTTATTCGGGTTGCTTGTGGTTTGTAGCCAGCACTCGTGAATTTGCAAGGTATTACTGTTTCACGAAACCTAAGTATAATGTCTATAAAGTTGTATGCACCTTCGCTTTGCTACGTCACAAGCGCCGATTTTGCTGTCTGTACTTTTACCAGTTATTAATTAACCGAGAAGTGCCGGGTCAAGATGCTTACTCTCTCGACCTTCGCTTGGGTTTGCCTCCCGACAGCCAGAGTCGATTGTGCACTTTTTCGGCATGTTTTTCGTAGTTTAGCTTAGCACCTACGTATCATGTCAGTTTTGTAATTTCTGCCTGACATCTTAATATATTTTAGCACCTTCATGTAAAGCAATCGCACTAGTGTATTTAATTGGGTAGATGGGAAACGAACCAAGCAGGGAATGTTTTTCCAAGGGTCGGTAGATATCATGCCGGGTGTGGGTCTTATTGTATGTCTCGCTTCTGAGAAGTAAAAGAACTGACCAAGCATGCAAAATGTACACAGGCAGTTTGTTACGTCTTTAATAAAATGGACCCCATGGCTACCTATCGCGGGAATGGCTGGGTGGAAGGGGCTGACCCTTCAAAATTTAAGTTTAAAGTAAAAGAGACAAGGGGTGAAAACCGCGTGCTCCCCTGCCTTGCAGTTTAGCGCCCTCTACTTTGACAGTTTGTCCATATACTGCTGTCGAATGCTCTNCCTCCTCCTTGGTAAGAATTATAACCCCGCCACCTGTAAATGCTGGATCCCTCACTGTTTATCATAATATAATTCTGCGCATGAAGGAATGAATGTTTATTTGAGTGTATGCTTACATTGATGGCTTTGCCGAAATGTGTTTAACCATCTTATAAATAAATTCACTAGTTTGATGATTTGCTTCCTGCTGCTACCTTAGTACGGTCAAACGTGTCATCTTTACACTGTTTAATAAGTGAGAAGGGACTGGCGTAAAGATTTCACATCGGTAGTTCGTGGCGCACTTCCCTCTCAAGGAACATAGATTCTAAAATCACAAGAATGATGTGCATGTGAGTGCAGACTAAAAAACCATGCAGTTCCAGAAAACACTCAGCCCCTCGCTTTTCATTTCTGTACATTTATGCCGCCCTCTGTGTTGTCGCTTGGTGTAGTTGCTTTAAGTGGACTGTACCTCAGACTTCATGCAAGTAGCATGCGGGGTGTGGAGACAGTATTTAGTTTATAGCAGTCCCAGTCGGTTGGTATTTTGGAAGGGAATCGTAAAAATGAATAATCATGTGAGGGATTTTCCCATGTTAAAGTTGAAAGCTGTTCAATGTAAAATAAAGTCTGTCGCCAATCATTCACCTCTCTGTTTCCAGGGATTTCCCAGACTGATTCCCTACAATAAGCAGTTGATTTATATCAAGCCAGCGGCTGCAAACTTTCTCTCTATATCCCGATTTGATGCAGCAACAGCGAGGGATTAGCGATTCATGTCGCTAATCCCTCCGCTTGGTTTTGGTGAATAGGATCACACATTGCTGACGTGGAATTTGAAACGAATGTCTCAAATTCAAACGAATAGTTCTTTTTTTTTTAACTTAAAAAACACTTTTTCTGATTGTGTGAAGCCTCAAATGATGACGTGTTTTTTAATACTTCCCATTGTCCCTCTTGGAGAAAAACGTATTTTGAACTTCGAGTTTGGAAACAAATTTCTTGCCCACTCTGCATTATGCATGTAAAGACCCTTCATGCAATTGTAATGTGGCATTCTAGTTTGTGTACTAGTTATGTTATTCTTTATTTACTTGGGGACCATTTGAACCAAGACTAAGATAAAATAACTAACATGCTAAACCTTTTCCCCTCTTAAACACAACTTTAAACACTATACATTTCTCTGGAGGTACGCAATGATTAGCCCAAAGAAGTCGAGTAAGGAAAAGGGAACAAACCTACTTCAGATAGTCATGACCAATTCATAATTTCCAGGTACACAAGCATACCTGCTCAGTGGGAAGTCAGGATAACTTCTTTGGACTATACCATCATTAAATTGTTGGTAAAGTATGGAACAGTGCAATGGGTGGTACGCTGTACATGACACTCTCATCGTCGGTGTACTTTGTGAGTCTACATACTACACGCTTAACTATGCACCAAGTTCGGAAAGCCATAAAACCGTTGTACGGCTTCACAGCTAAAGGAGCTTTCCAATGTCAACACACCCTTCATGGACCATACCAAGTGCAGTCATTTCCATTCTCATTGACTGCTGTTCTAACTGCACAAGCATGTTTACGCAAACCAGGCTTTAACAAGCCAAATAGGCCTATAATGTTTTTTATTTATATAGCACATGAACTTTGATAGTGAATATAGGTTGCGGAAATGAAATGAAAATTGAAGGTTTACCCTATGCCATAATTCAACGAATGTCGTTCCGCCGAGTGAATAGAGATTTTTTCACGTATGAGCACTTTTTCAGGCGGTTTTTGTCTCCTTATCTCGAAATCATGGCCTTCAAACGTGATTATTTCGAGAAGCCATTTTAATTTCAAAAGGTGTACTGCAAAGCCAAGGAATGTAACTTCCGCCTCGCTATTTGTTCAGACACAACATTGTGGTTTGCCAGTCGTCAAGCATTCTGACCTAGTGACAAATTCTATAAAAACGCTTTCCCAAGAGGACCCTGCAAAAGAGTTTCAGCTTTCAGCCAAACGCAAGTCTGGAGTCAAGTAAGTTCATCGTTTTTGGTAGACAGCCGGCCGTTTTGAGAAACCTTTGACGCACGTATAATTCAGCATTACAACTACCCGTCACAACGGGACTTCTTCCTCGGAAATAAATACATTGAGACTCCACAGGTATGTAGCCTACGCATTTTTAGTCGTTTTCTGCTTTCTTTCGAAGCAGCAGGATGGTATTCGTTGTGGTTCAATAATGGCAAATGCTCAATAATATCTTAAAATAGGCAACGAATCACTGGCATTCGGTTCAAAAGCTACGTTTCTGAGTATATTAGAGAGGTGCTGGCAAACGCAAACAAGAGACTTTTCGACATTCTCGATTGATGCCAATGAACTTAGAACTGTGTACAGTGGCTACATTAGAGCAAATCTTGAAAAAATATGCATACGTTTTTGACACTCTTGGCCAAGTAACAGTCTTATCAGAGGCCATTCAAAAAGCGCCTGTACAATCGTAATTTGGATTTGGAAGGAGGTTAGAGCACTGGTATAATTTTACTCAAGGGCTATCAACAAATTCCTGCACTTGTTCCCTTGTCCCACCAACTCGATTGGAAAGTCAAAGCAGGTGCCCTAGATCTAACAATAAAGATTTACCAGCTCCCAGCAAGAACCACCAAAAAAGTCCAGTTCCCCTTTCACTGACCTTTTCAAATAAGTGGGCGATTTCGATATTACAACTTTGAAAATTTCAAAAATTTCGTTTTTGTCACTTGTATTTTATGTGTTTTGTTCTTTTTAATGATTTAAATTTTCAGTTTATTTTAATTTCTGTTTGAGCCACACTTTTGATTTGGCTGCAGGGCCACGATTGTGTGAAATAAATGAACTTATACATGACATACAAGTCGTACGTACGAGCATGGAGGAAGGACACAGAAGGAGTTGTAACTCACGCACTTCAAAGCGTCCAATGATGGTCGCCGCCGCGTCTGACGAATAATAGAAAACATTCCAAAAATGCCTTATTGCTGCCTGCATCTTAGCTGGACAAGTGGGACCAGTAATACCCTGGCTTGTAGTTTTTTGCTTGCAATTAAATACAAACTATCGATGTGACCAGGAAATAGAGAGAGAAAAATTCCTGATATTAGACCTACTTTTGCCATCATAACTAAACTTTTTCAATTTTGACACACTGTTTCATTATCCATGCAAAGTTTGTAATTCTAGTCTCCTCCGTCCAATACATCAGTGTTCAAAGACTAGGTACGAATTTGTCTAAGACTGGCCATCAAAATATTCACTACTTCTAGAAAGCTCAGTTCATTAGAAACAAAATGCGCTATTTCATCACAGGGAGTGATCGTGAAATCTCATACAATACGCCTTTGTACAAATGCCATAATAAAAATTATTCAAACAAAACACAAACAGCTTGGCTATTTGTTCCAAAAAGAAGTCCAGAAGAAAGTGTTCGATAAGGGCAACAACTGCACATGAACACTTCGGGTACACAGCCTAGTAAAAGCAACTACGCAAGCACTAAATTTGATGTTGTTGTCGGATCATATCAAGCACCAACGATGGCATGAATATTCAACTTCCTATATTGCAGTACACAACGTTTTAGGAATGCAGATTACCAACGAAAAATTGCGGCGACGATCATAGGGTACAAAGAGGGCTTATGGTTGCGAAACAGGTCACATAACCATTCAGCTGTGGTAAGCCACTGAGAAGAAAGCCACTGAGTGCAAGTTTCAGGCATCGTTATCCTCCACCGTCTTATTCTTCATGTTTTGGGGTACATTTTAGTAAACAATATCAGTTTTAAAAAAGACAAATTTAAAACTGGAGGCTTTTGATGGTGTTCATAAAACGTTCCATATTAGGCTTGAAAAAACAAGTTACAACAGGAATACAGTATAAAGCCAGCACACACGAAGTGCCCGCCACAGGTCAATGTTGTTGCACAGTTTACCCTATTAACAAGTTGTCAATATTGAATCGGAAGCGAGGTTAATTTTTTTTTTTTTGAAACTCAAAACTAAAACTGAGAGAAATGAAATAAAAGCAGTGGATATTTTGCTGTCGCCTGCAAAAGTTCCAAAAAGATATTCTGCCTGAAGCCTTGTTCTGATTTGTCCATATTTATGATGTCACCGTTGCCCGCAATACCCGTCGATGCTTTTTAACTAGCCTGGTAATAACGACTCAAGAGGAGCTGGGTCATTCCATGAGGTTGGGGCACAATTTGTGACGGTGTCCTTGTTACATGGGTAACTTTTACCACCTGTCATGGCCTGTAGAGTAGGTCAGTTACTCTGTAAAAAATAACACAAACCTTTGTATTCAGCACTCCAAGATAACAATGTCAATTTGGAATCCCCATGCAGGGAAATAGCTCTTCATTTTTACGGAACCCATGTAATAATGGACACTGTCACAAATTGTGCCACAACCTCATGGAATGACCCAACTTTCCTTCAGAATATAAAGTCACTGACACTGGTGCCTGACTCAAAGTGTATTCTCAAGTCATCAAACTTGATCTTAGAGTCCCCTACAATGGCACACCAAAAGTTTGTGATGGAAAACTTCCAATTTCCTTAGATGGCGCAATTCAAAAAATTCAGAAAAACTTTTATTACATTTAAGAAGTTCTTCAAAATCAATAAATTTATACGAATCATTATTTTCGCTCACATAACAACTTCATGTCTGAGGACAAATTATTCCGTTTATTTTAGCGCACTGAAAAAGTTCATTTTGCACGAGAAAAAAATTAAAATTGGCCCGAAAATTTCATTGGAAACTCGAAAAAGAAACAGGAATTCAAGATTTGTGCACTGGAATTTTGGAGCCTGATCACATTTCACTTATAATGAAAATATTGCTTTTACTACAGGCGAAAAATAAGAGGGCCACGTTAGAGGCCGCGCCATGTTAGAATAGAATGTGCATCAAGGTGACGTCATAAATATGGACCAATCACCACAGCGTTAATGGCAGAATCTTGTTTTGGAACAGTTGCCAGCGAAAGGCAAAATATTTACTGCCTAAAATAAAATTTCATTAAAGATTAATTTCATTTACATGTACAATGAAAAAAGGAAAGGAGCCCTGAAAGTTAAAATGGTCTGGCACTTACTTCAATTGACAGAATCAGACAGGATACATTGAAGTAGATAGATTAAGGGAACATGATAAAAAAAAATGGCTCCCCCAACAAAGTCTATTGTGGATAGCTAAAAGTTCATCTCAGGGTTGAACTGGCCCCTGGGTGAAATAAACTCGGATAGTCAATAAGCTCAACCAAGGGGTTATTTTGAATACGCCCGATAAAATCCGGGGTTTCTGAAAACAGGATGATAGAATTCAAAGGGAACCCCCTTGGGCAAAAAAAAGTCTGACTAGCTGGCAGCACCATCACAAATAGTTTGCAAAAAATGAGGTGCTCAGGCACTCCAGAGTTCATGTTTAGTGTTATTAAGGCCCATTTGCAAAAGAATGAGCTTTGTATGTCGTCTCTCTTGTCCTTTCTGCGCAGGAAATGAATGTATGAAAAAATGTCTTAAAGTAAGAGCTGGCTTATAGCAGTCACGGAAGGTATTGTGCTTTGGGCTTACAAAATGCTACCTTTTTTGGTTGAAAGTTTTGCTATCTTTTGTTGTACAACCTATTTTGGAAAAGTTTCAGAATATTTTGAGAGGTACAGCTTATCGTCAACTTGAAAAACAGAGCTCAGCTCCAGCGCTTACTAGTGCTTTGAAATAAGTGCTGGTGAATGCCTTGCCAAGGCCCGGCAGGCTTCAAAAGAAACAAACGACATTATTCCCAACTATTTGTAGCGTGATCAGTGAAAGCAAGGTTGAAGCGACTGGATCATCTAGTTGACCATTTTGGAAACAAGGCAGGGGATAGGCTTATTTTCGTAGCGTATACCATTAGTCTCGAACTGATCTCATGAAGAGTAGACCTACTAATTTCTTTGGTAATTAGCTTTCAAAGAATCCATGCAGGTAGTTTTTGGTGATCGTTTGTTAAGTTGAACCCTTTTAATGTGAACTGAGATTGGAAGGGGTTTTGTTTTAACATCACGATGTGCCGTTCGCCAACTTCCCGAAACACGGCAATTTCCCAGATTTTCAGTTTCTCCAGGTTTACTACCAACTGTTACAGCTACTACCTGCATAAGCAAGTTCTCTTTGATCACGGGACATCATGAAATTGTTGATCTTTTATGTTGTGCCCATCGCCCAACTGGCTTGGTATTTACAGCAAGCACAGTTAAGTAGATTTGCTCATTTTTTTAAAAATTCTTTCCGTGTTGTAACCATGATTACTGCAAGTGTGAGATTATCTACTAAGGCCAAAAAAAGGTCTCCAGTTTCTGGTCAGCGCGCGCAAAATAAAGAAGTTTTTATTTGGTATAAAACGATGTCTTAAAGCTGCCAAACTTGTTTAATTAACTGGAATCCTAGTAATTTTAACGTGTTTTTGATAGGGTACGGTTGAGTAATATGCGCAGTAAAGGAGTCCCTGTAGATCCCCATACATTTTAGTTGGGCAATCTTTTTTCAGTATCTTTATTTCTGTATTATACATTTACATCTGGGAACCAGACAAGCGAGGTGGTCTTATCTCTTGTGTATATGTACAAGCTCAAAATGCTTTAAAACAGTAAAAGTGCGGTGGGCAGTCTATTTTAGTGTTGGTAGCGGCCGGAGTTACGTGCAGATGCAGTCGCGATGGACATCGCGCGTTATCGTACAGCAGTTCTATAAAAAAAGTGAGGGGGAAAAAGTCGCTTCGCTGCACCACTTTTGAAGCCAACTCCTGACCAGAAACCGCAGACCTTTTAAAGCCTGACAAACCGTTTCGCAATGCGGTCTCCTGACCCCGAAATTTGAGCTGCAGAAATTTCGGTCCTTTATTTCTGATTTAGCTTCATGACGGCCAAGTATTAATTAAAGCAAGTACAGTGGCTAAGCAATGGAAGTGGGCAACATTGTGGATGCAAAGTGTGCACATTAAGTCAAACGTTCTTAGAATGGTCTAACTTTCGTTTTACCTAATGTATAATCGATAACTAAATTGGCAAGTGTTTGACTCTTTTATGCGTTTATTTTGAATTAGCTGCACCACCTGCTCATACAGTTGCCTTCAACGTTACACAACGGGCTGTTGGTTTTGGTCTAGATGTTCCATGTACAGGTGAGTTTTGGAGAGCCTGAAGTGAGTGTTGGAAGAGGGTTTTTATATGCAACAACCCCCCTTCGGTCGTGGATGCGCGCGCAGCGTATTTGTGTTGGCGCCGGTCGTCACCCGCAGCCTCAGACAGCATTCGAATTTTTTTTTCCAAGCTACAATCCTGGATAAAGTTGTCTGGACAGGTGTCAGTAGCCATAGCTTTTGCAAGACCCCCACTCCCTTGTTGTTATCTCTAGCTGGAGCGTAGACCGCGCATGGAAAATTGAGAGGTAGGCCGCCGGCCAGTTGCCCGGGATTGTCTGAATTGGTTCGTAGTTGTGCACATAAGATGTCATTTTGTGTGTGCTTTCTTTCTATGTTCTGTTGAATAGAAGGTAAATTTTGGATAAATTGTACAAGTAAGAGAAAAGGGCAGATTAACATCAATTTTGCATTATTGTATGTGCACAATCACGAATCTTTTCCAGGAGTTTGTCGTATCTGATGCACCATGGCATTTCGGCCCATAACTGTCCAAAATTGATGCGTTTCTGGATTTGAAAGGCCCATTCTGGGACAGAAACAACTTTTCTTCTTGCTTCGTCATTCCGTTGTTGGCTCGAAAAAGGAAACGTTGATCTATCAAAAAACCCAAAAGAAAAGATGTGAGAGACTCAAATTCTTCAATGATGTGTTGTGGCTCATCGTTGTCACTGTGCTATGTATATCGCGCGCAATCGCTCCCTTTGTGAGGACATGCTACGTGCTCTGTTCGGCGAAGGCAAAACAAATGCAATCATTACACTTTTGTCTTTGTGCAGCGTAGATAATTCCTAAACATTTTATGCACTATTAGCTCAGGGTCCCTAACACTCTCAAGGCTTGTTGCCACTTTGAGTTGACAAAGTTGAGTTCTGGAGTCCTTATTCTATCGTCCTATCGACGATATCCAGGAATGTAAAGTTGTCAGGCCCTCCCCGCATACACATAATAGGCACGTATAAACTCAGACATGTAGGTCCAGTCTTCCTCAGCTTTTTTATCTTACTCCTCGAGTTGTGACCAGTGGTGTATATGTCTGTACGTGTGCAGGGTGGTAATGCCTTCTCTAAATGCGTGCTCTTTCATTTCCCCAAGTAAAAAAACAGCACCAACAACATATTAGGCATCTTGTCTCCCCCCTCCCACCCCCGTCCCCGCTGGATACACTGACGATTTTGACGTTCCACTGTGGTCTACTAACCAATGTTGTGGTACTCGAAACTGGTCTTGGTCTCGAGACCAGTCTCGAGACCAATTTGAAGGTGGTCTTGGTCTCGAACATGCTGGTCTTGGTCTCGGATCACTGGTCTCGGTCTTGGTCTTGATCTCGTGCCTCCTATTGTCGGAATTCCGTGCTAGCGTTTTTGGCACAACGTATGCCGTCGCGTGCCTTTGCCTTGGTGGTGCGTAAGTCGTTGATGTCATGATTACCAGAAAGTCTTTTCCGGCTATCATGTCTGGCAATTCGGCAATCATACATTATGCATTCACCACCACAAGGAATAAAATGTCAAAACGGGAAGCAAAACAGATGTCGCTGTGTGTGTTTTTGAACGAAAACCCAGCATCAGCGATAAGGAAGAAACACAAAGTCTGCCTTCATTGAACACGTGCGCTGCCATCACCCCGTGGAGTACGTACATGTACGTGTGCCAGGCTACTTCTAGGAATGATCTTTCAGTCCTCATGGCATGTTTTTAAAATTTTTAAAGAATCTAAATTTGAGGCTTAAATGTTTAAACAATCAAAACTGTTTCGTTGTTGTTGTTTGTTTTGTTTTTTGGGGGGATTGTTTGTTTTTTAGGTTTGGAATGTGGTGCCATATTTGCATTGCAGTCCCTAGTTTGAAATGAAAATAGGCCTAAATTAGTTTAATTTAATCATTTTAAAATGAATTGAGCTAATATGCATAAATCATGAAGTGCCGTTATTTTTTGTTCTTAATTTTTATTTAGGCCCCATTATTTTTATACTTGGTGCATGGAAATGTTTTTCCTACTTTAAGATATTTTTGTTTTTCAAACTCACCTACTTGCCCAAAGTCCATGTAAATCCTCGGCCTGTCTCCTTGTGAACCTTGTCATAACATTTAACACAAATTCATTATATGCATGTGCTGCCTGCCATACCGGGCAAAAATTGAAACTCTCAAGTGTTTATGAATGAGAAGTAAAAGCAGTTGGAAAGGAAATCTTATTTTAATTTTATTGTAGCTTCAGGTTACATTGATTGCATGCAAAGTGCATCTCGCGACATTCAGAACAGGTCAAAAAGTAAACACATCATTGAAGAATTCAAACTGCAAAGTAACAACAAAAACAATGCTAAATTCCGGGGAAATTCTGTCTTACTAACGCATGCATATCGTTCTGTAGTTTATGGCCCATCTTCACAATTTTATGTCAATGTACAGAGATGATTTCTATCCATTTATTTACGAATGTGGTCTTGGCCTTGGTCTCAGACGGCTGGTCTCGGTCTTGGTCTCGGTCTCGGGTTTCTGTTTCTGGCCTGGTCTTGGTCTTGGTCTCGGACTGCCTGGTCTTGACTACAGCACTGCTACTAACCCAGGGCCCGTTCTCGGCTATTTCCCAGCCCGCCGTTGCTGACCTAGTCTTGGTTCCAAGATCTTCGGGTAGTTACATGAACGACACACGTATAGTACACTGTTAGAGGGCACTATCACCTCACGAATCGTTATCGCAGGAAGGTCTTTGATATTTTGTTTTCATATCTTATGTTTTTCATTACTTTCCCTCGACTTTCCAAGGGAGCCAATCAACAGCTTCGTTTGAGCCTTGTATTGAAATTATTCGCATAAGTTCATGACGTCACTCAATTAAGAATTGTGAACAAAAATGGCGTCCCGATCTCGAGGTCAGAAATTTTCCGCAGAAAATGCCATCTTTTAAAACAACTTTCCATATTCTGCTTTTCGTTGAAAATTTACCCTATAAATTTGCAGGTTTGAAGGAAAATAGACCAAAATCGCAGTGCTAAAACGAGCAGGGACATCATACATCGTGACCGTACCGTGGTGCGACATGGCAAAAATTGAAAATGCCTCAATTTCTTTGGTTATATGCGCTCATGGCAACTTTTTGGATGCTGCCCCGGGCTATAGAAGGATATTTGATGAATGCTTAGCTATGAGCATCTGTAAAAATATGTTCACTCTGACATTGGCCGATGCTTAAATAAGAAAACATATTTTTTAAACATGAAGCATGTTAAGTCATTTACGTAACTCCCGCCGACCATAAGCCACGTGATGTGAAGAACGGATATCCAACATTCATTGCCATCTGTTGCAGCCCAAGACCTTGCAAAATATCCAAGACCTTCCTGTGATAACGATTCATGAGGTGATAGCGCCCAATACATATACATGTACATTCATGTATGTACAGTACGTATGATGGTTTGTGTCGTGGAACAACGGTCTTGGAACAAGACTATCGACCTACAATCTGGCCACACGCATCTCTGCACTCCAATGGCTGAATAAAAAGTCGAATTCATTTGGCCTGCGATATCTCGTAGTCTGTGTCAGAATTTCCAGCACTTTCTGTCAAACGTGAAAGAAGCACAAGCGTGTATACAGGGTGTAAGTGTCACCTTTCTTTGTCATCAGATCCAGTACTTGTTACCGGTGCTGCCAAGGTTGGTCAGGAAGCACCGCCAGTGGCTGCTCAACGCGTAAGTCATATTTCAGCCATTGTCGAGGAAGTGTCTTCCAGTCATAGACCCACTGGTCAACTGTACAAACTGGCCCTCGGTACAAAAAGTGAAAGAATAATTCACATGTCCCTCGCAGCCATCAAAACACCAGATGATAATACGTGTACTACTAAATACTAAATGAAGATACAATGTGGAAAATCTCTGACGTTAAAAACAACACGTTTTGGTGTTATCAGGTGACCACACCCAAATGTGTGACTGTAACACGGCTGGTGTTACTTCATACACCTACAAGTGTTACGATGTACTGGGTCTTAAAACTAACACTGGCGAAAAGTGTTGAGATGTTCCTCTGGTAACACTGGGTTTTGTTGCAGTGAACCCTTTTTCAAAATCAATGGGACAAAATGTCTCTCTTTCAATGAGACAAAAAGTAAAACTGAAAACCAACCGAAAGATGATATTTCTACAAACTTTGGCCAAACATAGAAGTTGTAGGCCAAACGAGAGTGATCTATACCTTTTTGGACAAAAGGGTTCATGGAAAGAACCATTCTCATGTGATTCCGTTTCTGTGTTCTGCCAAACAGCCATTTGCTCTCCATCCTGCACCAACGGAGGGCGCTGCACGGCACCAGACTACTGCAGCAATTGCAACCGAGGGTTTTATTCCCCGCATTGTAGCAGTTAAGAAAATCGATATCATTCTGAACGCAATGCCACTTTGTTATAAAGAAGTTGGTCTTACTTTGTAGAAACAATTTGGAGCCAACGTGGGTTTCTAACTTCAAGAGTATGTCGTTTTGCTTTGTTCTTTACGTAAGGTACATTGGGTACAGTCTTGTCTTTATGTTTCTTTGCAAAGCAGTGACAGGTATGCTAGTTCAACTACGGTAAAAGCAGACAGTTTTAGATTTAGCACTTACATTTTCTAAAAGCAAAACGAAATTTGTCAGCATGCTTTGGAGGTTAACGGGTAAAACGTTTTTCCTCATTTTCAAATTTATTGTACCGCAAACAGAAGTTTATAAAGTAGCTCAGCCGGGAGTAAGTGTGCCCTTGTGGATTGTTTGCCCCCGGTTGTAAAACGTATACACACAGTGTGGCATCATTTTTTCGCTTGCCTAAATCCGAAAGAAAACAGAAAATAAATAATTCCACTTGAAAGATTCCTGGCTTACTGTGTTTGCCCCTAGGGTGTTCTGCTATTTCCAACTGTCTGGACGTGTACTGCAACTCCGCAACCGACCAAAGATGCGGTGCATGTGATGGAGACTATGGCACCCAATTCGGCTCAGCCTACAAGTTGTCAGCGGACCAACGACGCTGCATAAGTGAGTTGGCACCAAGCAAAGCACTGCTTTGTGCGTCACAGTTCTGTATCTGACAAATATAAAACTGTGAACTACAGTGTTGAAACTACTGCGCTTTAGCAAAGAATGTAATTGTAAATCACAATTAAGATTTGAACGTACGCCAGACTGGTTTTCCGTATAAGTTTGAAATTATGCCAATCATTGTAAAACCTGCAGTGACAATTGGTCATTGTGAGCCAACGTCCCCCATTATGTGCCAATTAACTTGAGTTGGTTCAACATCATGCCCAGAACTGCGTGTCTTTGTAAATGGGGGATATGCCATTGCAAATGGATAACGGCTCTGTAATATTTAGGCCATCTTTACGTGACATGTCTTGGCCAAGTAATGTTTGCACCTTCGTGTTACTATCAACATTTCTGTCCTTCAGTTTTGTCTCGTGCCTCCCAAAATTGACGGTGCATGATTCCGCGCATTCTGAAGCAGTGGCATATCAAGCGGGGAGGAGCTGCTCCCAAGACCTGTTTGCCGGTTTATTTAATGGAAAGGGCCAGTATTAATTACAAGTGGTACTACCATTTGGGGGGGGGGAATGATGATTCCTTTTTAAAATTATATCAGATAAAAATTCCTTGGTGGAGACTCATTTTCAGAAATAAATAACCAGCTTCAACCAATGACAATCTTCTTTTCCTTGTTTTATGACTTGCGTGTAAAGCAAGATTATAGACCTGTGCCTGCATATAAATTGCTACTTAAACGTGTGCTGGTGCGCATGACACAGGGGCATGCCTCAGAGGCATGTCCAAGTCAATATAAGTCTAAATTTTGAGGCTGAATTTCACGTGCAGAAGCTTACTTAGGGGCAATATCCTTGCTGTGGTGATGTTGCTGTGTCACATGGTGATCTCCTTCGCTTCAGAGCAATGTTCATGGAGAACTAACAGCAACGCCTGCTATCCCGGATCCTGTACAAACGGCCTGTGTACCTGTAAGAGTGGATTCTCGGGAACTGACTGCAGAACTCGTGAGTAAATGATTACTGATAACTGATTTTAGTGGCCAAACAAGGTCTGCCAAATTTCACATTAATTTCTTTTCTGTTCTCCCTGACAATCATAACCTGGACGGTGCTACTTAAACCTCCAAAAACAAGTGGCTACGAGTCAGAGACCGACCACATCCGAGTACCGCGGAAGCCTCATAAAGGGGACAACAACGGTGGAATCGCCCGCCGTGCAGGGGAGCACGACCACGGTATACACCGACGTCACCAACTTCACGTCCATCCGGGTTCTGTGGACAACCTCGTACCAACCGACTGGGCTGCCGGAATTGCCTCTGTACATCCAACGCGTTAACCTAGGCATTGTCTCTGCGAGGGTTACGGTGTATGCACACCGTAAGTATTTACTTCTTACTCGCTCATGGATTGCCTTCGCCCTAAAAACAGCCGTATTTCACTCTTTAGAAGCGACATCGTTCTTCCCTAAAAACATATTCTTTCCCGCTAGTCTGCAGTTTTTTTTGTGTTTTTTTGGTGTGGTTTTTTTTTTTTTTTTTTTTTAGTTTTGTTTTTTTAACCCGTTGTATAATCTATCAATGTTTATGACTCCGATTCTCCTCCTAAACTGACTACAGTGGCTCGAGGTCAATTATTGCACATCGGCTCCCGTAGTTGCTCGTCCGCCGGCTCGCCCAGTAACCCTGCCTCAAACCTTGTCGTCTGTGAGGCCAACTTCGACATCGACTACAGCTCGTGGTCTCCAAGCACAGGCGACGTGTGCGTATACTTTTCACATTAAAATTTTCCAAAAATGGTTATTCGAGACTTTAAATAACTCAGATCAAATTCGTGGGTTTCGGACAAAGAGGGTCAAAAAGACAGCTTTGACATGTCGAGGGTAACATTGTTAACATTGTTGGCTGGCGTGAGGGGGGAATGGCGTATAAAAAATGGCCATATATCGGGCATATCAGTCTGAAATTGAATTCCAGATGCTGAAATGAACACCCTAAGATGTGACAGTTATATAAGAACGTCTTGAAAAGAGTGCCTTGGTGTGCAAGTGGTACAGGAATGGTCAATTTGTTATTTCTGCCAAGTGGCAGATCTTCCTTTCAAAGTTGAAACTCGTTTGAATCACTTCCCAAGTGGTGAGGCTGCTTTGTAGAATGAGGTAAGACATCGCTTGTCACTGAAAGTTAGTGTAGTATGGTCATAAGCCAGGTGCTCATCACGCCGATAAATGTAGCTTGAAATCAATTTAGTGCAGTACATAACATGGCGCACCAGAAACCCAGCATCGGTAAGAAACATCGTAGAGTATTTACACTTCACTCATCAATATCCACAAGCAGCAAGGAGACTAAAATATTAATGTGACGAGATTTATCGAAGCATACAGGTAGTTATGAAAGTGTCGTAAACAGGTGCAGTTAATATCAAGGAAATAAACATGTGCTTGGCTGGCCTTAATCGTGCGTTTAAGACCGGCTCAGGAGAATGGACGCCACTAATGCCCGAGCTGCATTTATAAATACCGTTTTAGTCAGAGAGTCAAAAGAAGGCAATGTACAACAAATTTCCAAGGATTTTGTTTTAGAATTTTACTTTCCTTTTCCCGAACACCCCCGTCCATTTATGATGTATTCCTTGTGTAGGTAGACCACAAGAGTCTCCTTATATGGACTTGAACGTGCGTGGCGTGATCTGCGTGCCACGGCACACACAGACTCTTGACCAGTAGGAATGGATTAAACTCTCTCGGATTTAGGTGCCAGCACGTTTTACGCGGGTCTTATCAGATCTAAGCGGGCATTATCAAATGTTACGTTGCGCGTTGTTGAACAGGGAAAGCGTCTGAGGTATTTATGAATGCATATTTCAGTTTGAGATATACCGTGTACTCCTCGAGCGGCGGACACATGAAGCTTTTCAACAGAGACAGCAACTCCAATATCCTCACACGGTACTACAGCAGCAGGCAAACATCGGCGACGGCAACGTTCACCTTTGCCTTGGACGGGCCGTCCCATTGTGTGGGCACCACGTCATGTCGAAACTCAATGCTGTCCGTGGAGAGCAATGTAGTGACTGAGGTATAATTATTTACGGCAGGCCAAGGCGCCTTAGGCGTACTTTGCTTAGTTATTAAGTATAGCTGAAAACAGACAACGAATGTATTTATTGCTGGTACCAAAATGTTAAGTCAGTCAGAAGTTTAATATTTACGCCATAAGCTATCACGATAAACAGCACAACTGGCAAAGGCATTTTGTCGCTATCTGTCTCTAGTGAATCGCAAAATAATACAAATCAACTTTCATTGTGTTCTTATTTCAATTGGCTTTATTATAGATATTTTTCATCTTCATGTTAATATTCGGTAATCTGCTGTTGATAGTCATATGTATTATATACGGTCTTTGTGGTATGATCTGCCTATATGGCTTACTGGTAAGGTTTATTTTACGTATTTGTAAAGCTAACAGTCGTTGCCTACAGAACTGCTCACTGCGTTCATCTCTGTCTCACGATTACCTTAAAAGCCCAATATAACAATCACGTGGGATGACTGGACTGACAGCCACGCTGGTATCAAGGAATACAACCTAGAAGTGCGACACCTGTCGGGTACCAGTGGTGACGAGATGACCGAAATATTGGTCAATCCCCCGGTTTACGGGGGCGTGTCTGAGAGTGGACAGATGGTCACCCTTCCAAGTGCCGGTATGAAAAAGGCCCGTAGATTGTACCAAAAGCTTAGCAATTAAGACTACACGTCCCTGAAATTATGATCTACTTTTGAAATTTCAGACGAAGGCTACATCACCTTATGTGATATTTCCCTGTGATAACATGGCCTGAACAGGTTGATCCTGTGAGCAGTGCACATAACATAACTGAATTTTGTGGCAAGACTGTTCAACCCCTTTTACGTTTACTCGTGTTTATGTTCATTTCAAAAAGGCTCGGAAGAAAATGTTATGCTGTTTGGGCTTAGGACTCAAATAAGCATTGTGTTCACGCATGTTGTCAGACTGACGAGTGAACAGGCTTTAAATACAGCCAAATCGTATGTCAGAATGGTCAGTGAAATCCTACCCGTGTAGTTTCATTAACATAAGATGTTATGGTTTCTATGTCACTTTCTACTTCATCCTTTTAATATCGGTCAATTGTAATTCTTAGCCCCTTTGGAACATAGTATAGTTGGGCACTGCCATAAGTGATGGTCCAATCGCCAGCTGTAAGATATTCAGTAGCACTGATTACACTTTGCGACTGTGGCTCATACACAATACCTCCCCCAGGTGTATATTCCGTTGTACTCTCCGTGGTCGACAACGTGGCCAACGTTCGGCGCAGCCGGCGTTTTGTGTTTTTCGATGATGACCAGAACGACGTTGTCGTCGAGCCCGTCTCCTCTATGCGCCTCCTGTCCGCTGACGGAGTGACAGAATACAAATGGCTGACTGTGTCCGATTGGGCGCCTTCGCAGGCCCCCTTGGTACGGCTCGACTGGCAGGGTCACTTTGTCAACTCAAAGCATGTCAGCCAAGGCCTTCTCAAGCCCATAGGTCCGTATACCAACGGTACAATAGACGCTGGTGAGTACAGACTTCAGGTATTTTCATGGGCGTAAATCCCTGGGGGTGGTTGTATATATCCCCCACTTTTTAGATGGGGATGGGCTATTTAATCATCCATATACACACTTTTTTGAGTGTGAACAAAAAGCGTAGCGGATTTTGAAGAATTTTCAGACTTCCAATGACTGCATTCAATATCAATCAAAAAGGGGGGATTATAAAAATCCGTAAATATGCCATTCTGACAACATATTACAGATGCATTTCAATATCATGGACATTGACCTCTATGTAGTCCTATGGCGTCATCCCCTATACCGCTTTTTACATTTTCTTGGCAGGGTAAATCATCTCCCACCCACCTTTCCCCATCCCCCCCCCATTTCCCACACAAATTGACGCCAATGGATATCATTTCCAGAGGTTTGGCAACTGTAGCAAAAAACACACGAGTGTCCGGGCACTGGGTACTTTATTGGTAAATTTCTTGCTGGCAGATTATGACCAGTACTTTGGTCAGCGTGGCCGTGAAGCCATCCCCAACGCCGGAGGAGTGACGGAGTTCCGTGTATTGTTCGACATCGACCAGACCAGCGGTACTACCATTGTCGAACCGAGTATTGACAACTCTGATACCTGGCTTAATGTGGGCACAGACACAAACCTGATCTATACCAATCAGACATCTGTACGAGATGGCGATTCCATTCGGTTTTGGGTGGAAGCAAGGGACCTTGCCGGCCACTTTTCGAGAGACAACTTGCTGATCCACGTCGATTCATCCCCACCGGTTATCGAAGACGTAGGGCTGGTGGTCGACCTCAACAGCGTAAGGTATAAACGCACAGGTGCTCGAACTGCTTTCCGTATGGTTAAACTAAACACTTCTGCTGCTTTTATCATGAGACAGGCCAAACAAGACTCCTCTTTCACCTCACTGTGGTGCTCAGGTACGAAAGCCCATAGTTAATAATAGCATACGGTGGCACAGTGATATACTTATTTGTCGAAAAATTTGCTTAGTCGGTTTTTTGTTTGTCGAAATTTTGACATAGATGTTGGGCTTTTCGATGTTGGGCTTTTCGATGTTAAGGTTTTGTGTAAGGGATGGATCATTAATGTCAAACTAGAATGTCTTTCTATGAATATTCACAGCGTCAAATTTCGGACCTTTGACAAACACAGCGGTCTGCTCGCTGTCGAATGGCGACTTTTTGAGAACCAAACCAGTACGGTCTCAAGTTTTGGCAATGAAACGGTGACTATTGTCAACATGACTGAGGTAAGAGGAAAATCGTCTTTTGGACATTTCTTCTCAAAATATATTCAAGCCATCACAGACGTATTAAGACCTGATGATTTCCACTTGCCAGAATTATAGCACATCTAACCAGGAATTAAAATAAAATGCAATGTTACCAGAGCTCACCGGACAGACCATTAAAAAAATACACAAAACCACACAACAAAACATGTTTTAATCCAGCGGCTCTAAAAGGTTTCGTTAAGGCTCGATTGTTGAGTTTGGGATAGGATGAGGATAGGCATTAGGGTTAACCTGTGAGGTCAAGGGTTACCATTAGTATTACAGTGTATTATAACTGTTTGTTTCGAATTTTGTTTTACCTCATTATTTTTTCGGTTTCGTTTTATCAGAATAATGCCTCGTGCAGCACCACAGACTGCGTGTGTACCCCCCTTGGCGATTGTTACGCCACGGCGTACCGGTTCATGCCAACAGTTCCTTCCATTGTTCACGACCTAAATTTCGTCATCAAACTAACCGTCACAAACCAGGCAGGACTTGTAACAAACGAGACGGTAAAGGTGTGTTTGGACAAACACAAGGAGCATTGAGTTCATGCTATAAGACACTTTTATCTGGATACCATGCAACCTTACAGCGGAAGTACTACTAGCCTGCATGTATGTTGAGTCTTACGTGTTACCTGGGAACGTTGTAGTATTTCCCACAATCTCTTAGACACTATTTACAATTAAAAAGGTTACCGGTATTCTACAATGTCCATGAACAACACAACTCGAGGTTAAACCTTTCACGCTCCCAACGCACATATGCAACATCCTTTAGGAGAATATGATCATTTTATCAAAAGTCCTCTTTCTATTTTCCACGTTGAAGTGTAGAAGAAAGTTTTAAACGCCAATGCCTGGTCGCTAGTAGGCTGTTAGCGAATGTGCAGTCGACCCATATTATATTGTATCAAAGTTTGTGCTGTTGAAACCTTTTTCTCTCATTCCTAGTTATCAGTTACAGCAGAGAATGTAAAAAAGTATTCCGAGTCGCTTGTGTCCATCACCAACGACACTTCTTCAATTGACGAAAATTCTGTGCTCTCCGCGGCAGATTTACTGGACAGCATCGTCGGCGTTCAAGACACCTCTCCAGAGGTAAGTCTGTCAGTAATGTCTGGACGTCGCTGTCAGTGACTTCTGGGACGAAGGTTTAATTAAAAGAGAACCCCGGTTTTAAAGATGTTAGTTTGGTGGAACGGATATCAATATATTTTAGAAAAGTTCTGTTCCATTTTCTCTTTTGTTAGGTAACGGAAAATGTTGTAAAGACAGTCAACAACCTGCTTCAGGTAGACGAAGGCCGGCTTGGCACAGCAGACGAGGTCGCCAACTCCTCGTCTCGCATCGTCAAGTCTCTTGGCCGGCAAATTTCCAACGCTCTCGCGGCTGGCCAGAACGTCAGCCTGGTGACCAGTAACCTCGCTGTCGAAGCGAGGACCTTTCGGCCCAGCACCCTGGAGCGCGGCGTGGGGTTTGCAGCCGTTAAAGGGGAGAACGGGACCAGCTACTTTGACGAAGACGCAGTGAATGTCTACGAGTCTGGGCAAGAGGTTCCTGTGGCAGAAGCTGCAGTATCAATTCAGCTTCCAGCAGATATAGTCAACAAATCTTCTGAGGGTAAAGCGCTACCTTGTAAATGCTTGTCTTTGCTGCAAGAGACTCTTACATTCTTCAAATGATATATCAAAGGCTCTTACTTTTTCTGCACTCAATACAATCTTGACCTTTTTTTCAATACATCATTATTCAAGAAGCACGTTAACGCTTAGAAAGTTGCTTCTGAAATTATTCCCTAATGTGCTTCTGAAACTGTAGGCTACCTGTGGATCGTTCCTGCCAACACGTCCTTTTTGTTTATTCTCTGAGAGTCCACGTTTGCTCTCTAATTTGACATGTACATACAATTTAAAGATGTTTTAAGTTACGTAACTCAGGAATTACCTTCAATTTATTCTTTCGCTGTAAAACCAGATGACTCCATCCCCGTGAGTTTTGTCGTGTACCAGAGCAGCAAGCTATTTCGTTCGGGGCGTACCAGCAACTCGTCATCCACTCTCCCGGCTAGTTTCATTGAGAGTCGAGTCATCGCTGCTAATGTAGAAGGGAGGCGAATCACCAATCTTCCACCAGACGCACCTGTGGTCATTGCTTTCCTCCAAGACAAGGTGGGATGTTACGGAAATACGTAAAGGCCAAAGAATGAACTCAATGGTGTTGTTTGTAGGGGGAAAGTGAAGAAGGATAGACCTATACGAAATGGGCGACTGAAGCATGACCTATACATTAATTTTCCATTTTCTTGTCCGAAAGCTAATGAGCATTCCCGATCGCCAGACCACTGAGTGTGTGTTCTGGGACTTCGACCTCCGCGCCGGCATCGGGGAGTGGTCGTCGGAAGGCTGCCGAGAGAGCTCCCCGGTCGGTGGAAGAACTGTCTGTCACTGCAGTCACGCGACTAACTTTGCTGTGCTCGTGGTAAGGTTCACTTGTCAACTGGTAAAAAAACTCCGCGTTATGCTTTTCTTGTGCTGTCTTCTGGAAATATTATGTTGAATTTCTTTTTGATTTCTTTTGAATTCTGTCAGAATTCTTCCACACCACTAAAATGAACTCGTAAGAATCCGAAATTAAATTAAATACGAGGTGTTCTTTCAATATGTAACCACGAGCGAAGCATGTGCGTAAAATCGTGTCCGTGTTCCTTATTTAAACATTTTTGTGGTCAATTGATCTCAACTCAGAACATTCATGGTCCCAAACATACCAGCTTCGCCTTAGACGTTTTCAGCAAGATCGGCTCAAGTCTATCCATTGCAGGCCTCAGCATCACCATTGCACTGTACCTCGCCATAAGGTAAAAAGGCTTGGCCACTGCTTACGAAATTCTGTCAAATGAAAAGTAGTCATGGGTATGAGGAGACGCTGACGGGGAGTGATAACGTGTCTCGCCCAGGACATATGCATCATGCCGAACTCACAGGCTGAATTCGAGCCACTTCATAAAGGTTATTTGCAGTCACTGACTTGTCTCTGACAGATCCCTGAGAACCTTGAAAGCCAGCCGCATCCTCATCAGTTTCTGCTGCTCCTTGCTCCTCCTCTACCTGGTCTTCCTGGCCGGCATCGAGCAGACGTCTTCCCGCAGCGGCTGCATCGCCGCTGCCGTCTTGATGCACTACTTCGCCCTGACCTCCATGGCCTGGATGGGTGTGGAGGCCGCCAACCTATATCTGAAGCTGGTCAAGGTCTTCAATTCTGATGTGTCGCATTTCTTCATCAAGGCGTCTCTCGTCGCCTGGGGTAGGTGACGACATCAAAACCTTGCCTGGCTGATCGAAATGGAATCCCAAAGACAAGCTGCGATGCAAGCGATAATAATCCCTCACTTCAGCTTCATGAATAATGTCTTTCTGATTTCTTGAATGCTGAGCAGATCCATTAACTTAGATTGTTCGTTGCATATACCACAGGATTACCAGCTGTCGTCATCGTTATCATACTTGCGGTGGACTACAGAGTGTACGATAGCGAAGACAGGTTTGTATACAAGTACTTACAAGTTTCCACAAAGGGGTCCGCAATAATTTCTGTCCCTAACAGTCGTCAAATGATTTCCATTGAGTTTACAAGAAAAATTAACTCGAATTTAATTTGCTTGTTTATAACAAGAAACTTTGATATGGATGCATCGGGCAAGGTAGACTGTCATCCTGTCGGTAGATTAATAAGCTGTCTTGTCAGACTCACTTCTCTAGTTCTTTTGTAGACCCTCCAAAAATAGGAAAGCGTCAGTTGACAAGTTTCTGTTTCAGTGCAACCGTACTGCACTTTGTTCACGAGTAAACCCTTCCTCAGGGGCCAATAAAAGGATTTGGCGGGCCGCCTTGTTTCCGTGGGACATGCACATCAATGAAACAGACAGTGCATGCGTCAATTTTAGCGAAGTGCAAATGTCAACCAGCGACGACAACTTTAAAGAGCCTATCGTTGAAGTCTTGCATTGCACACTCTTTTGTAAACATGCACGCAGCTCGCATAGTGTGAAGAAAATTTTGGGATCTCCTCTAATGCTGATGTTCATTGTCATTCTTATCAGATGTTTTCTGAAGCCCGGTACCGCTTTCTACGTTGGCCAGCTTTTAATAATTGGCCTCGTCTTCCTTTTCAACCTCGTCGTCTTTGCACTCGTTTTTCGAAAGTTGACATGTGTCGCCGGCCGCGTCAAGGGCTCGCCAGGCGAAAGCAACCGAGACATGGTCGCCAGACGCTTGAAGGCAATGGTCTCGGTCGCAGTGCTGCTGGGGTTGACCTGGGTCTTCGGTCTGCTCTCCGTCTGGGGCACCGTCAGTTTTGCGTTTCAGGTCCTGTTCTGCATCTGTAATTCCCTGCAGGGCCTCTTCGTCTTCCTGCTCTTCGTCGTGCGGCAGGAGAAGGTTTCGGAAGGCTTGGGCAACCTGAGGCGTGGCTGGCGAGAGAGGCCGTTGGATAGGTCTACGGCCAACAGCAGGCTGACGGCCAGCAAGACATCGGTCATCATCACAAAATGGTCCAGAAAAAATGATTCTGTCAATTCTGACGGGCACGAGAACATAGCAGTGGCAACCTTCGAGGATGCCGCCCATCCGCAGCTAACACCACCATCAGGTCAAGGACATACTGAGGCTGCTCCGGGCCACAACAAAACTGACACGCCGACAACCAAGGAAGGATCCGACGCACCTGCTAACTAAAGCTACCCATGCCCCAATACGAAGCCACGATTGGTCAACTTGATCTGGGGATGTGACTCTACTGATGTAGCACCTTCGCCTCGTGCGCTGGCCGTTGGGGCGAGACCTAAAGATACTACAATACCGATGGTAAAGGCTGTAAACAAATGCCCCCCCCCACTATACTCTCAAGATTATGGCGATAAAGCATATAAAAACGGAGATTAAATGATGAAGCAGCTCATTATATTCTCACTGTGAGATATTGTTTTGTACCAAGCTCTCCCTTATTTTAACCCCTAACAACGTAAAGTAGGCCTATTACGAGCATTCCTTTCATTTAAAAAAGTCCAGGCTTTTTTTTTTCTTTTTGAAAGTGCATCCACGGAGGTAAAAGAATCTGGCCCTGAACTGGGACTAGTTTGTTTACCCTCTCTTGAAAGTTAGACTCCCAATGAGGAGTGTCACCTGGCAGAAACGTTTGATATTTTGTCTAATTATCGTTCCCTTCTAAAAAGCCATATGCTAAACGGTAGACTCTGCTCACAGGAAGGATTTTCACGTTCAACTAATCAAAAGCTACTCTAGCATGCCAGCATGCTCTACTATGAAGTAAAGAGAATCCATAAGCCCCCTCCCATCCCCCTTAATAAAGAACAACTATGCTGCTGTGTTAGAGAAAGGTAGGGTTTGAATATATGAAAATCAAAACTATAGAACAGTGAAAACTGTACAACGATGAAACTCAACCACCGCTTAAGAAAATACTGGATACAGAAATTGCAGGACCATGAACTGTGAAGCCTGTGAGGTAATCAAACTATGCGTAAATGAGACTTTACGATAATGAAACCATATGAAAATGAACTATGAAATACCAACAATCGTAGGAGATGGAGAACACGACCACTGTTTACTCACAGAACACTTAAGTTGCGTAGATGACGGGTTACACCTTATTTTTGTTCAATCTACTCGCCGCATTTTCCACAGCAAAAACTGATAAGTTTTCTCGAGTTTGCTCTCTGGCGCGTTTGAGATTGGCAAAAAACATAGTAAATCATTATTTAGACTGGTCGTGTTTTACAAGAGCCTATATGTTTACATCGTACACAGAATGATAAAACTTATCTGAAACTTAGTCATTGTGGTATCCGGTTTAAAAGTAGAATTTTAAAATAAAATGCGTAGATCTGTGTAGCCTCACACTTTGTGAGGATATTGAAGAAGAAAAGTACTTCACAGTGCTCTGAATAATACAGACAGTTCTAATAAAAAGCGCCATTTTGAAAAATAATACACATCAGTTGTAGTTAGTTCAAATACATGTTTAAAAACAAATTACTGATTTTTCAAATATGCTGTAAGAACGTTGTATCCATAATGTGTTATTTAAAGTGTTAACAGTAATACGCGAGAAATATCCTATGAACCTATAAATTTTCAATCTAATTTTGAAATGATTCATCAACCGTTATGCTCAGACTTTAAACTGTAAACGTTACCAGTGTTAGAGCGAACAGCGTATAACGATAAAAATGAAATCGACGACAAAAGGTTGAATTGATTGTCATTTCAATACAAGCTTGTGACTCTAAACAGAGCTCTCCGTTGTGATGTATCACTCATTCTGTTAAAACATTAAAATAAAAAAATGTATGTTTCTTTTGAATTCCACTATGTGAGATTCTTGCTTAACAAAGATCTATATGAAAAACTTAAAAGTGGACTTGGAAATTTTGTGTTTTATTTTTTCAAGTTGTGTCACAAGTAGTCTTTGTGAATATTGCATGGAGCAGAAAGTACTTGGATAAAAAAATATCTGCCTAATTCCTAATTGTTACTCGGATATGTAAATGTTATAGGTTAAATGGGAAAGGCTTGTATAACAAACTATGAAGGGGGTTCTGGCGATTTGCAACTCTTTTTGTTGGGTTGGGTAACAATATTCTTGTTTTGCGTTGAGCACAAAGTGTAAAAGCTACTCCCTAATCTAATTTTAGGTTAAAAAGATTTTTACTCAGATGTTAAAATGCCACGCGAAATGCTACGTAGGCTTATACAACAAAGTCAAAAGAAACCCGTGCAATTTGAAACTCATTTGTCAAGTTGGGTTACAAATATAATTTACGAGTATTAGGTTGACAACATATTACTCAGATTGCTATGTGGTGTGAAATTAGTGATTTCAAATTCTGTTACGCAGATGTAAAGATATTCATCTCCGACATCACTAGTACAAACCCAATGGAATTGGATATAGCAACATACAACAAACTTGTCGGTTGGTTCTGGAGTTGGTTTATTTGCCGATTGGTTAGTTGGTTATGATATAGGTTAGGCTTCAGATCTCAGATGGATCTAACTATCCCGTCAACAGAAGGGTTTAATAAGCTATGACCCTTGGATTGAGATACGTATAATACGAGTTTGGTTCTAACAAGTATCCCAAGACACTCTTGCAAATAAAGTTCGCTTAAAGCTTGTGAAAAGTACACAGTGCCTCCTTCTGTCTGCTGGTGTGTGTCAACAAGACAGTTCACAACAGGCTAGCGAGAGCAGTAGACTAGTAGCAGCGACTTGGGTTATTTTTCCCCAAGCATTTAATAAGAACATTCGGTGCAGGGTCCGGTCGGATTCAAATTCAAAGACAACTTCTGCAAAAAATTTCTTTTCCATTGAAAACGTGTGGTATTTAGGTTTTGGAAATCGTGAAAAGGACAGCCTGACAAAACAGGAAATTTCCCAGGTGTTAGAATTAACAAGCATTCGGAAAGGGTTCCCTCGACTTGTGAATTGTTAGTCCGTACAAAACTCTCGTCTTTGTGATGAAACTGGCGCTAAGCGCCGAGCTATTGCCGTGCCGAACCTCTAAAAAATCCTATTATATGTTCTGAACTGCAGTGGCAGTTGCTCTATGCCGACCTAGATTTTACGCCTGCCAAACTTAATTGACGTCTTTAGCTTTTGTCATTCACACTTTAACTTGGCTGTCATTAAAGTCAAACAATTTTTAATTTATTCAGTTGGAAGTGCGTGTTTTATAAAATTCGGGACAAGGTTTTGCATAGCGGCCACCATCTCTGAAATGTATTGGTGCAAGGCGTTTCTTCTGTAACTAAGCGAAAGCTTGCCCCTAATAACGAGGTATACCAACAGTGTCTTTAGTATGGAGGATTCAAATTGCTACGTTAACGTAAATTTAAAGAACTTTATAAATATTCAACTCGCAAAAGGCTTAATCAGTTGATGAAAATGTCACACTCAAAGTTGAGGACATGACAATATTAGTTATCTTCAAGCAAATTTGAATTCTCAATTCTGATTGGTCAATCCTTAGCAACAAACAGTGTGATATAAAACTGTATTGTACGGTTCATATCAAACCCCGGGACACAGACACGCTACATTATTCCGTATTCCACAAGTGTGATAATGTCACACTGTTTGTTGCCATGGATCGACAGAGATCGAGTTTGCCATGCACGTAAATTTCCCTATGGTGTACTTTTTTGCTTTTTTGATCTCTTTTAGGACCCGAACAATACGGGCGATTCACAATAGTGCGCCACCAAGAGTTTGCAACACGTTGGCCAATCATAACGCGCGAAATTTGTCGACCCTTTCCAAACGAGCAGTGGGTCGACAAATTCTGATTGTGGTCGCGCATTGTGATTAGCCAACGCTGAAACTCTTAGTGGCGCATTATTGTGAAACGGCCGTCATTTTGAAATTGTATGTTTGCCATGAAACCTCGAATTTGCAAATACGAAAGTGGAGGACCTGACGACAGCATACAATGACATCTGTTGAAATTCTAATGATCATTAATAGCCCTAACCATCCTTGATCCAGGAGGACCCAGGACTGTTAGGGTTAAACATTTCTGGTTATGAAATCAATTAGGACTATAAATGTCGCCTAAAGACCTTGCCCAAGTTGAAAACTGCAGTGTGAAACAAGCAAGTTCAGTTCACCACGGCCTCGACCCAGGCTGTGGACTTTTCCTGTTGTAAAGTGACAGTGCTCAGGCAATCGACGGTTCACATACAGCGTTGTTAAGGCCTCGATGCACAAAAAAACGAGTTTTGTACGTGATCCCTTAAGTCCCTTTTGTGAAGGAATGAATAAAAAATGTAGCCCGTCAGAAAGTTAAAACCAGATTATCTAACCGGCCTTGTCACAACCGGTTTTATTCTTTAGGCCCACGAAAATATCACGTTTTGGTTTTAAAGTTAGACATTTTCTCATCAAATTACTTATTTTGGAAATGATTCGGAACACTTCGAGAGAGGCACAGCCTCGTGTCAACCTAAAATGTGACCCGCCCTGTGAAAATCAGTCTTCAGGAAGACAATGTTTTACGTGTCCGTCTTCATGGCATTCAGTGTTCGCCCTTCCCACCTTCTTTTAAAGGCGTTGTGAACCAGCGAATTCGATTTTGCACCCACAAAATGTGCCCCAGTGGAGTAATAAATGAAAGGGTGCATATTCATTGGTGACGTATCGTCCCAAATCGGCGTCCAAGATAATCCGTAACAATGTCCAAGCGATCGAGATATCACGTTAATATCCAAATTTGGCCCAAGCATATTCACTTGAGTGGACTACCATGACCCACATGCATATTCGTAGAATGAGGTACAAAATAACCTGCAAAATAAAAATGTTGGACGTGGGTTCAGTAAAACCCTAGAGATTCATTGTCCATCCAGGGCAGCACATGAACTGCTGCCTTGACCTACAAGTTGCGCAGTCAGCTCTGTCGATAGCAAACAGAACGGTCGTTGCACAAAGCACTTGTCCGCGGAGGTCGTAGGACAGCATTTTCAGGTAAGTGTTTGCATAAAACGTCGTAATGGTTAAAAGGTTATTTACTGGAATTTTCGTCCTTTCTGGATTCTCGCTGCAAACTTCAGTGCCATATCAAACATTGTGGTACCACACTATTTCGACAGGCAAATGCTTGCCAACGCAACAAGGAGACATGTTCATCGTCGATGAAAAGAGGGGACATTTTATGTTCGATCCTATCATACTGTATGCCTTTCAATAAAAACCTTCTTCACGATTTCACCTCTAAATGAACTGCAACCACGCATTGTCTCCAGTATTGTCGCAATACAGATTTTCATCGTGGTGAGCATTCTGACTTTCCACCACTTATATCTGGCGGCAGTCACTTGATTTAACCCCAATTTAATGAGAACAGCCTATACTTTCAGGTTATGCCCATTATTCAAACGTCAGGTCGGCAAAACAGTTGATTGTTAGCTTAGTGCCTGTTATACGGATCGGCACACCTTAGGGTGGTAACTAGTTAGGCTTATAAAAAACAATCAAAAAAACCTTCGAGAGTACGGTGTATGGTGAAAAATGCCCACTTTAGTAACGCTTTCGAAACTCGGTGCTTTGTTGGTTTAGAAGTCTGTGCACAGTGCAGGGAGAGAGAGGAAAAAAAATAACGCCCTATGGCGTGGAGTGCCTGATAAACTGCTGCGCCCGACCAGAAGGTGTTTTCTTTTGGACTTGAACCCTAAGTTCCCTTAAGGGGCCGTGGATCCCTGAGGTGTAGATGTTGCATCCCTTCTATGTTATGACCAGGAGAGGCGCAAAGAAATCTTACGTTTTCAGTTTTAACCAGAATGGACACAGGGCCCGAAGGCAATTCACTTTATTATTGGTACGATAAAAATGCTTTATCAGCAAGTTCGTGTGAATATGTTTTACATGTGCTTGCACTCAGCCCTATTTTAGGGACATGTACAGTGCATAACAGGTGGCAGCGTCATTTGATCCAGGGGGCTTTTTTTTTTCTCTGGCCTGTCACCATATTTGGCGGCATGCATATGAAATGCAAAGCACATTCTTAAACCAACGAGAAACGTTGGTGGGTGCAGTAGTGGCCTGATTTTGGCGCAATGTTTTCACTTTTGTTAGTCATTGAAAAGGCAATAACGATTCTGTTTTGTGCACACTTCTATATACGGTATTAGTAAAGATATTATGGCACTGAAAATTGAAAAAAAAATCTAAGCCCTTGCCCTCCATTCTTAATCAAATAAAAGTTATCGGTTTTGGCTATTGGAAGATCTCTGCTGTAATCCAACGATGACTTTCAAAAATTAAAGTCAAGCAGGAAATTGTTGCTATCGCCCTTTCAACGGAAAATATTATTGAGCACCCGCAAATTTCAATAAAGTGCAATTTAGCCCCACCCCCGCCCATTTTTACTCATTCTCATCACGTATGTTTCAGAGGGAAATTATTAACTGCACGTGTCCCATTTTTAGGGTCATTTGCATGTGTAACGAAGGCCATAATTCGTGCCAGGGAAGCAGCTGCTTCATTTCATGAAATTTATGTCTTTTTTTCACTTTTGGAAATAGAAAAACATCTGCCTGAAATATTTTCAGGGTAAGATAAGGCCTTTTCCGGCGTGTTTTGTGAAAATAAAAATTGAGAAATAGCACCAGAGTGATCAAAACTAGTGATTTTTGTGAAAAGCTCTTTTCGTAAGCGGTAGTTTGTTTACGTTTTGATGCCATTTTTGAATGCTCGAAACAAAGAATTGAAGTTTTCCTGAAGTTTTCAAAAGTGGGCTGTGGTGGGGGAAGGTGTGAAGATTTCAGATTAGCTGACCGTGGGTTTTGCGCTAGATTTTTTTTTCTCTTCCCGACCGGACGCGCTTGCATATCGACCTAAAACTCAACATTGATTCTGTTCATCCCGCATAATCTTACGGCCTTGTGAGCGTAAGAATTCAGTGACTCAGGAACGAAAGACGAACGCAATAGTACAGTACGTTAACATGAAGTTTATTACTTCTATCCACCATTGTAACACTTCCAGGAAATGTTGAAATTAACCTTATATATCCCCAGTTTAATATGTACTGTAGACGCATGAACCACATGAACATGTACATGTACACCGGCTCCAACGAGAATTTCCATGTGGATGTACATGTGCATGTACATGTACATGTACATGTACGCCGCGGTACGCGGTCAACAGGCCGCACTCGTGTACCGTGAACGGTAGGCCTACTTTTACGTGGCTATCGGCTTTCATGCACTGATAAAACACGTAGCTCGCACTGGGCTGAAGTATCGAATATAACTCACGAAAGTCGAACAAAAAATCTAGCTAGATAAAACTGATTGTATTGTGTAGTTGAGATTCTGGCGTGTCGTATGCAGTGTCTCACTGTTCTGGGAAGCTTCTGAAAATTAAGAAATTTAATGATAAAAGAAAATGGAAATAATCTATCATCTTAGCATTGCCAACCACTTTGAGGCTAAATTTCATCTTTATGTAGCATTTCTTTCCATGATTCTGTAGTGTTTTATTCGGTTTAAGCCTTCTGGAGCACGTACAAAGATTTTCAAGGTGATCATTCCTTAACTTTGTGCAAATGAAATCTTCAAAACGAGAAGTCTCAACAGAGGATTGGCAAGTTCCAAAGGACAATTCCGTTTGGTTCAAGATGGTCCGGTCAAGTAACCGCCTCGCACGGTCGCAGTCGTTAATTTCCACACGTCGAATGAAACATACGTGTTATGCCTTGCATTCCCAGGGTCTCTTGCCGAGCTCAAAAGTGTGCACATGCAAAGCCTGGCTGAGACCCGTTTGTTCATGCTTGAGTCTGGCGTGATCGGATGTTCCTTTGCTCCATTGTCTTTGTGTTTCTTGCGCTTCCTTTGGCATGGTGGAAATCTACCCTGCGGCTGGCTGCGTGCCTGGACGTAGTAAGGTTCCCGGGAATATATTAAGTCAGTAACCCTTGGTTTTGTAACTGCCACCCTTCAAGATAAGTGTAAGCACTTTCATGCCCCCCACCCTCCAATCTTGTTCACGTGACGTGTTACTGTTTCACGTTCTTTAATTAGGGAACCGTGCCTAAGTAAGGGCGCCCTCATCCTTCCCACTTTTTTGTTTTACAGATACATGTCACGTACCTAATTAACATAAATTTGTTACTTTTTTGTTTGACCTTGTTACTTCCCGTACATTGCCAACTGTGGGATTCCTTTCTGAGGCTTCTAATAGCCTGCCGCAAGAGCTCCACCAACTTCTTTCTGCAGTTTCTTTGTATTTTAAAAACCTTCAGTACTGTTGTAACTATATTTTGTATGATCTTTTGTCGGAGAAATTGCGTGATTTTTGTGGCACAATGTGACGACTGTGATTATCCATCTTGTGTAATGTTGCACTGTAGTGGACGTATGTAATTGACAGTGCTTGCCAGACTTTTTAACGTGGTCGCACACTGTCAATATACTTGTTTTGCCATCCTGCTTTTTGCTGACTTCTGTTCAAGAATAAATCGTGGTTTTAGATGTCATCTACTGTATATCTGTTTCTTGGATATTTTGAGAGTGCTTGTCCGATTTAATTAGCGTATCGTGGCCTCTTCCTTGAGAGATCCCCACCTCAAACAGTCGTCGGGCAGGCCTACTACATTCGTAAATTCTTGCACACGCCCCTAGCCGGAAGTCATATGACTCCTTGAGATGGAGGTTGACAATGGACCTTATAATAATTCATAATAATGCCAGCTTGATGTGCGTACATGGTGATGGCGGCAAAAACGTGAGGTAGATAGTTGGTGGGTATCGTTATCGTGTACAACGCTGCGGCTGTTCCCTGCACTGAATGTGAAAATCGAGATTGCAACCACGGACGTATATAAAAACAAACCTGGACATGCAATGCCTTTGTATGAAATAGAAGCCAACCAGCCGCCATTTTACCGAGCCGAACACAAGTGCACGGTTGACTGGCTTCTATTGGGGAGAACAAAGGCGGGCATTGTCGGGCAAGCTTTGTATTCCGCTCGGTAAAATGGCTGCGAGTGGATTCAATGATCTCTATAAGCTGATTAAAAGCGGTGCGACTCCAGATTTTATAATATACGTCCGTGATTGCAACCTGAACATTTGAAGCAAGATATGGGACGGAGAGAACCCCTCCCTGCCGCCTTTATGTTGGCCCCTGTTTGATCGGAATCTCAGGAATTCTTTACAGAATTCTAGGGGATGTGTTAGGTAATAATTGTCTACAGTGTGTATAGGAATTGGACGTGTAATGGGGGGGGGTACCCCTCCGTCACATATCTTGCCCAGTATAAACTGGAAACAGAAACGGCAAAATGAGCATTTTTTTATCGGGTTATTCTGACAGAATCAACAGGTTGCTGACGATAGGAACTTGCACGATTTTATGGTTCTATTTTCCAGGTCCTCGCTGAACTTGGTACAACCTCACCAGAACGCAACATGAAGCTAGTGATTGCTTACTGTATGTTGGTCGTCTTGGCTATGACTTTGCCACAAGCACAGTTGAGTGGGTTTTCCACCCCCCCCCTCCTTCCCCACTCCCTCCCCCTCACCCTCTCTCCCCCTTACTTTCTTTCATTTTGCACTCTGTTACAATTAAAAACAAAGTCAAAAATATATTACATCCGCATTATTGTACAGATTTTTATTGTTCGATACACTCCGCGAATTCTTGTTTGTGTTAAGAAATCACTGAATTTCGACCCTGTTATTTCTGTTTAGGTAGAAGCTTGGGAAATTGCTTGGTGCCGTTGGTAATGATAGTGTTAGTGGTGATGTTTTGGTTGTGGTTATGTTAGATTGCAGCTGCAGTGATTTTTTCCTTTTCGTTTTAGATACAGTTTTGCTGCAACTTTTGTACTCTTCTTTCATGTATGAAATTTGTGTACAAATGCATCAAAAAGTTCAATTTTAGACGCTGAAAATTATCCATGCTTTCCTGGACAGCACCGGGCGTTGTTTCTGTGATGCCATCGAGGGAAGACATAATTCAGTACATAGGATTTTCGGTTCATACTGTGAGCCCAGAATTTACTAATTTCTGAGAGAGGGATGGGTGATTGCTTATTGCTGTGCACATAATGTCCAGCAAAATCTATTTTTTGTGTGTACAAAACAACATAGAAATAAAGCTTTCTTCCTGGGATGACATCACAGCTTTGTTCA
This sequence comes from Acanthaster planci, assembly GCF_001949145.1. The sequence continues at coordinate 1,721,559 of NW_019091394.1, read as the reverse complement.
TATATGGAAATGTTCATTTGCATAAAACCAAAAGGCAGTAAAATACACCTCGAAATAGTGAAACAAAAGCTGAAAATAAGATTGAGACTCAAAGGAGCATTTTAAAGAATTAGTGTACAGGTGTTTTTCGCTTGCAAGTAAAATTCTATTTACAGAAATCATTATAACCCCATCACTGATCTTGCAGGGCGCTTCGAAGGGCAAATGCTTCTCACAAAATCTCTTGAAGGAAATACGGCATAGTGGCTGACGCGCAAAGTATTGTGGGTTACTTGCTGTGCTAACGCATTTACATGTACATTAGGTGCCCACGTGTCGTGCGCACGCTAGTTTTTACCCGTGTCATTGTTCGAATAAACGCACACAAGTGTGTATTTGCCTGCAACTGGGGACCCCCTATTGTTCCTCTTTTGTTTGTACTTTAACTTTTTTACAAGACCACCCATATGTTTTGTTCACAGTTGTCAATCGGGGACCCTCTGTCAATCGGGGACCTTATTGTCCGCTATTGTTCAGGGTCCCCGATTGAATGCAGAAACAAACTCTGCCCAACTTGTGCTCCACAAAAAAAATAATGCATTTGCCCTTCCAGCAGTGGCGTAGCTTTTATTAGCGGGGGGGGCACAAGGGGACACCGTCATCTAATGGGGGACCAGCTTTCAGTGGTGAGGGTTTTTTGGGGGGAGGAGGCAAGCTTTTGTTAGTCCTGTTCAATATCCATTCATCCATTTCTAGTGGGGAGCACTTGGGGGACACCAGGAATTTGTGGAGGGGGAGGGAACACTTGCCACCCCTCCCCCGTGGCTACGCCCCTGCCTTCCAAGCTCCCTGTAAGGGCTTCGGGAACGAGCGAAGACACGAAAGAGGTCCGTTTACAAAGTTATGGGGAAACGTGACTCTTTAGAAAATATGAGTATTTTGTTTTCTATTCTCTCTAGGGGCGCAGTTTGTTCTTTCGTCCAGTCACGCCGGTACGTTGAAGGCTGTGGAATTTGGAGATTGGATGCCTGCAACAAACACAGGTTAATTATGTAACTCTTAATTTACAGCTAAATTTGGCAGCCATTGAACACCCAAGAACTACCTTGTTTTCGTTTGTGCATTAGGTGAAGCTTGTATAACAGTAGGGAAAATTGATAAGGAGACACTCAAGGTACCACTGTGTAAATATACGTGCGTTCATCAATGGAACGTCCAAATCTATGCAGTTTCGAGGAGCAAAAAAATTTGGAAGAGAGCCAAAATTTCTTAAATTCTGTAGTCTTCATTGGATGTTAAGACGAGGTGAGATATCGAGCGACAAAGGAAACATGAATAGCCTCAAAGGCCGTTATTTGCTCTTGCCTTCGATGTCATGACCCGTTTCCCCAAGACCACCAATTCTTCGGTCTCTGTTCATTTTAGTGTCAACACTATGCAGCCCCAGTTCCTTCTTTTTAAGATAAAGCAATGTCCTTTCCTCATTTTAGACTCCAAAAGTCTACTAACAGTTGAAACAAATCCGTTTATAACCTGAACTCAATTTGAAACAGCCATACGTGGAAGTGCATATGGGTTTTAAAACTCCTCTGTGACAATCTGTTGAAACAAATCTTCTAGTAAGACGATTTCTACTTTAAGTTTATTTTCTTGAATCAGGAACTCGATCAGTTATCGGTGCTGCCCGGGATGGAGTGGGGAAGTCAGCGCTGGCTGCCCTATAAGTGAGTTCATGCACTTTTGAATGAAACTGATTTTTTTTAATATGATGCTGGCTGGCTGCCTCCGTTCAAGTGGCGTAAATTCGTGGACGGACAGGTCTCCTCACCATCCTGGGACAATTCACCAGACATAATGTTCATCAAAAATCTGAACCAGGCCTTTAAATATGTATGTTAATGCACTCCCTGGAATAGTTGCAGCATGAAGTGGCATGGTCTTCGGTAACACATGCTTTTCTTCTGGTTTGTTCATAACGTTACCTTTATCTGGTATTGATCCACTGAGCGACCTAATAGGTGTGCGCCGGATATTTGAGAATGACGTAAAGGACGCCCAACCAATCATTTTCCCTAGAGCGCAAGTGGGCGCTGAGCGGATTTTCTTTCTTTCTTTCAAAAAGTTGGCGAAGCGTTTGACAGTATTGTTTTACCCGCCAACGGGGTTGCATGTGCACGGACGAACCAAGAGCTCAACAAATAGCTCACCTTCAAAATGACATTCGTTACGATTATCTTTTATCCACTACTGTTGCAGAGCTACCGGACCCTGAGCCTGAGAGTGCCGACCCTTAAGTGGAGAGACCAGACGATGGCTTCCCTCGACCTGTGTGAGATCAACGTTGAGTCTCCTGCCTGCCAACCCTTAAAATAAACAACGCCCTGGTACTGAAATTTGTATTTAGTTCATCCGTGACAGTCAACATTTTCATGAGAAAACAGACACAGGGTAAAGACCGACACAAGTTTTTGAAATTTTGTAGGAAGGCTGAACAATACTAGACTTTCTATTCAGTATGGATGGATAACGTGCTTTAACTAAACATGCCTCGCAAACCCTGGCGTACTCTGAATCATTCTGAGTCGACAAGCACGATACGCCATGCAGGCTTGGCTATTCAGGGGCAACTTTTGTAATGCTGGAGGTGAGGGTAAAATGAAACTTTGCCTACACATCTTTTGTGCTTTTGCAAATACTTTCTCAAAATTGCCATCTGAATTAAGGGCAAGTTACCGTACTTCGCCCCGAAAGAGACTAATGACAAACGAATATCATTTTGGATTATGGATTGTTATGAACAAATAATGATAGGAACTTCAAACTGATGAGTGGTTTCAACCGCCTTAACTTTAGGGTGAGCGGTACCAGGATTTTCTGCCGTTGCATTAAGGTTGACTTATGAGTATAAGCGAAAAAAACTTTGACTTCGGACTTATTTACTCAGAAATACCTATCTTTTATCATCTGCAAATCATACAAACCAGAGTGAAAACAGTGGGCGCCATTTTTTTTTCAAAAATTTCCGGGAAATTACAAGTTTGTTTAAGTTGCTTCTACTTTTACAGCATGTGTTTTGTAATTGACGCTCCTGAATTTAATGTGTATTACTGTTCAAAATTAACGACACCCCTGAATATTGCACTTGTGCTGAGTCACAAGCGCCAATTTTTGCCTCCTCCCATTTTGACAGTTATGAAATAAAACGTGGGCTTTGAAGTAGCACTTGTTGCCGACCAGGAGAGAACGTTTGCAACCTTTGGCCGCCACTGCAAAAGGGCGGTCAGTGTTTGTAAACAAAAGAAAAATGTTTATATGTGACAGTGGGGTCGGGAGAGGATTGGAGAATTTGTGACGTCAAAGAACCTAAATGTCAAGTTTAAAACTACCCTTTTTGAATGGAAAGACACCTGGAAAGTGCAGAATAAAGAATACCAGTGTTGAACAAAACATATATTGCGGACTTTGGAACTATACTTTTCAACCGTAGTGGCGTATCCACATCTCGACATGAATCTTCAACCCACTGCTCAAGATCAGGCGGCAGTACCGTTTGAAAATGAAGGTGCTTTCAATATTAAAGCCATTTCCGAGTTAAATTTGAATAAAATCTGGTGCACTGAGTTATCTGACTGCATATAACCATAACAATTTGAATTCTCCAGACTAAAGACAGTGTTGCTATACCTCATGATTCGGGACAAGCTTCCGCATGGCGACCACCATCTCCGGAATGGACTGGTTCCTATGTGCCCTTCTTATCCATTGAGAATATGTGTATTGTTGGAAGGCATCTGTTAATGTGAGCAAAAGCTTGCCCCAGTTCACGAGGTATAACAACAGTGGTTTTAGTAAGGAGGATTCAAGTTGTTATTTTCACGTGAACTTAAAGAACTCAGTGAACCAGATTTGTGTAAAAGTTAACTCGCAAAAGGCTTATTGAAATCGCACAATCAACTTTCTGCAAATGGAGAGTATGGCGTTTGGAATAGGTAGGTATGCATGCACCTCGCGTATGTTTCCTTCCTCAACTTAATTTTTCTTATTGTTCAGGATTGTACACTGGAGCGCCAGTGAGCTTTTGTGATGGAAACGAGACTTTTGTCTAATCAGTACAGTAGTCTTTTTCGAGCAGTGAAAATTTGTTTATTTCCTCTCTGCGTGCAAAACAAATCATGATATTCTTGCAATCGGGGTTTTCACAAGAATGTGAAACACATAACAAGCGTTGAACTAAAGGCCAACCTGATGGTTATTAGCTGCCAAAGGGTTTATTAACTTAAAAATCAGGTTCGCTGTGATTTTAGTCTTTCACAGAAATACATTGCTCAACCGAAAATCCAGTTGATTTTCGAATAGTGTAGAATTTAGCGGGGTTTAATGGTGTCGATAAAAATCGCTTCTAGTGACGTTGTTGCATGAAATGGCTCCATGTCTCTTTAAAAAATCTTTTGCACTTTTTGCTCCATTGCAAATTTAAATGTGGGGTATATCTTCAGGTAAGCCCTTACAAAAATATTTTAAACGGTTTATGTTGCCCTGTATGTTGGCAACATGCACTGCTGCGTCTCCATGTGAGACTACGGCATGCACAAGTATCGAACACTGGCTAAGGCTCTCCACTGCTGCCTCTTTTGACCAAAATTAAGCCAGGACCGCATTATTGCTACCCCTGTAATGCGCCGCCCCACGCAAACCATATATTGACTAAATTTATAACTAGCTTTATTGTAGGAATGCTTCCTCAATTGTCTTTCGTGGGTCACCCAGCCGTAAAGGGGTCCTTATTGTGCAAAAGGCTTCCCAAAGCAACGGTAGAGATCTGTCAAGTCATAAGGAGTCGGGAGTAAATTTGTGTTCAACCACTTGAGCAGTGAATCGTTTTGAAGAGATTTTGGCGCCTTTACCTTCAGCGAACAGTGCATCCCTCCCACAAGCAATTTGTCGGAGCTGGAGAGTTGAAGTCTGGAACGATAGGTATGTTTAAGCCCACGTTTAAAGGTTAACAGAAATTTAAAAAAACATTTAGTTTACGTGAAGTATTTTAGAATAACAATAAATACTTAACCATTTCAAAAAATCGTAAATGCAATTTTTACCCCATTAATCGTGACCCAAACATGATTTTTAAAAATCCCGCGTTTCCCCGCCCACATAAAAATCCCCTTTTGGCCGTTCGCGCTCCCAGGCTGCTTTGATAACGTCATCGGCCGAACGCCTGTTATACCCATGTAGTTTACTTTCACAGAATTTCATTTGTGGCTTGGTATCCAGCGTTGTATTAACACTAATCTTTTTTTTTAAGGTTTTTTTTTGGTACGGTTGCGTGAAGGCTTGGAAATTTACTGTCACCGCGCATTTTGTATGGAGACGGAAACAGACGGCTGGCATTGGCGGCAGAAACTATCTACGCTCTAGCAAAAGGTTACATGACGAGGTGACATGAATGTGGCTATTGTGATTCGAACCGGGGCTTTGAGTTCGTAGACAAAGACAGTACATTACTTGGAAATTTACTGTTATATATACGAAGCCTTTTGCATGAAGACGGAAATAGCGAAATTGGCGCCAACCGTCTGCACTCTGTGTCGCTTTAGATTGTCTGACGGAGTAACATAAAAATACATTTTGCTTTACTGTATAGGAATGTTTCCTTGATTATGTTTGTAGGTCACCCACCCGTGAAGGGGTCCTTATCATGCAAATGGTGTGAACGCACGAAAGGCTCCTTAAAGCAACAGTAGAAGTCTGACACGTCATTGCGAGTTGGGAGTGAATGCGGTCTCAATCGCTCGAGCCTAGCAGTGAATCGGTTTGAAGAGATATTGGCGCCTTTACCATCGGCGAACGGTGCATCCCTCCCACAAGCAACTTTTCGGAGCTGGAGAGTTGAAGTCCGGAATCGTGAGGTATGTTTTACTTTCTTATTGACACTTAAGCTTTTTCGGAACACTGGCTGGTGAACATCTAATTTGCGTGTTAAGGGTGTCGGTTTTTTCTCATTTGGTTCTCTCCTGAACTCCTGATGTTTGAAATATTCCTAGCCCGACCATCCTATTATACTCATGCAGTTTACTTTCATAGAACCGATTCGAGGCTTGGTATCCAACTCTGTGTCAACACTGGTCTATATCAGTAAAACATGTCTTCTTTAACGGGCATTTTTTTCGCACAGTTACATGGAGTCCTGGAAATTTACTGTTATCTTGCCTTTTGAATGAAGAGGAAATATATGACTGGCAGTGGCGGCAGAAACTGGCTACCCTCCATATAGCGAAAGGTTACACGACGGGGTGGCATGAGTATGGTTACTGCGACTTGGACCGGGGCTTCGAGCCCGTAGACAAAGACAAGTGCATTTCGCCCAGGGCACATGCCCGTATCCCGCTCAGTTATGTTGCCTACAGTTTCTGTATTTGCCTAAATTTCTGTACATGATAAAGTTTGTACATTTAACTTGTTTGGAAATTGTTTCATTTGTCACTGTGAATGCAGAACGTTTCCTTTTGCATAATTATTGTCCTCATGTGCTGAATTTGACATATCCAAAAGCATATAGTCTCTTTCCATCAGTTCATTTTCAAAAGAGTGAAAGCCTTTTCCAATGAATACAAAAAAGTACAAGGCATAATATCCAACGAGCATGGCTACAGAGAAAGTACTCGACCATGATTAACTTTTTAATTTTCAAGTTTTCAAATTATTTTGTAATTTGGAATTTGAAACAGAACTAGCCCCAGAGGTTCTCCATGTGTGGACTTACCTTCATAGAGTGTAGCGAGTAAGCGTGAATGTCATCATAATTTTCCCATATTTTAAGACAAGATTATTTCATTTGGAGCGCCTGCCTTTTGTAAAGTACAGCTTGTGCTCAAATACAAGAATCTTTAACTAAATTAACGAAGAAAGCGTGAGCGCAAATTCTACAATATCGCCTTTGCGGCAAGAAAAAATGCAACAATTACTGTTTAAAAAATTGGGCATATTTTGACCCCCGTTTGCCCTAAATTGGTGTAAATATCAAGTTCCAACATCTGGTCACAAGGTGTCCAACTGTTGGGTAAATCCGTCTGAAAATTGCCAGCATTATATTAAAGTGACCAATATCTAGATAATTTAGCCTTGTCCTCTCCCCCCCCCTTTTTAGAGCGTAGTGATTTTATACAACGCTATAGCAGTTTTCCCAACACTATTCAAGTGCCACACTGAAAATGAAAATGACACCATAGAACATTAATTATCACGTTTTTCCCTTAGCCATACAGGATAGGTTACTGACAATGGGAAATTCATGAGGGTAATTCCAGAAATTAGGGGTCCAAAAGTGTGACATTTTGGTGTCCCAGTTACACCTTACCCTTTGATTTGGCATGGAATATCACCAGAATTTATTTCAAACTATTACTATTTGTTTGGCTGGTAATTTACAATAATTCATCACTCTTCGAAATTAGAAAATGTGTCCTGGACTGACAAAATCGTATCTCAGATGTAACAGGGACTCGAAAAAACGAACATTTAATTTCTGGAATTACCCATGATCGTCATTGAATTGTCAGGTTCTCGCTGAAAACGGTATAACTTCACCAGAAGGCAGCATGAAGCTTGTGATTGCTTACTGTATGTTGGTCGTCTTGGCTATGACTTTGCCACAAACACAGTTGAGTATTCCTGTCTCTTTCCCTCTCTCTTTCATTTATACACATCGTGATTGTGAATAATCACGTGGCAGAAGTGGGTCTCCACCATAGACACTCCCCTTATAGTGCAGGTGGACGCAAATGATTTCCAGTGCAATGAAACAATACTAACTTTGACCCGGTTATTTCTGTATCAATAGATGTTCGGGGAACGGCTTTGTCTTTTGGGTTTAATATGGTGTTGGTGGTAGTGATGGTTGTGGCGAGGTTATGGTGGTGCCGGTAGTGGTGATGGTGCTATGCATGGTGACGGCGGTGTTAGTGGCATTGGCGCTGTTAACACTGGGTAGGAAAAGGAATTGGAGGATTTCAAAATTCTAGACAGAGTATCAAAGATCAGAAATCGTTAATTGTGTATTCCGACTGCAAGAAGTAAAATGTTAATGTTCACGATACAGAAGATTTCTGTTTTCAAAGAGATGAGAATATTCTGTATAACATCAGAAAATCATATTTTCCCGTCAGGTGTGACAAGTGTTCCTTCGCCCGCAGAGACCGTTACACTGTACGCTGTGGATTTTGGAGTTCGAATAGATGCACCAAATACAGGTTTCATATTTAACTCCTAATTTGCGGAACTTAAACTACTTTTTCGGATATGCATTGGGCAGTGCGTGTATAGAAATAAGACTATTAATTCTCATATATTAAGGACACATTCGAATATAATGCGATGAAGTGTACATGCGTTTGTATTCCTCATAGCAGATGCAGAGCGAAATTTTTAGGAGACCCTAAAATCTGTATGTTAATCTTGGATAACTTGATAAATCCTCTGAAAAAAGATGTCTTCTTCGTTAATCAGGTACACACTTGATTATCAATGCTGCCCGGGATGGACTGGAGCAGTGAGCGCTGGCTGCCCCATCAGAGGTGAGAATATGTCACTTTTTTATAAATTGCCGTGCTGCCTGGCTAGCTGACTGGCTGTTGTGCTTGGCTGCGGCTGGCACAGAATCAGGCAGTCAGGCGGCCTGACAATATGAAAGGGCAGGTCTTTTCAGAGGGCAGTTTATGGACAGTCCTATCAGTTCGAAACAGGCTGATTCATTATTCTCCTAGGTTTTTTCTGGTTTGGTCATAAATCATCTTTAGACCTCAGACATAGCTCTTCTGAACGACTTACACAGTGTGTGTCAGCATTATTGCGAATGTGGTGGAGGACGACCCACCGGTTATTTTCCTTTGAGTTGGCCTTTCCGGACACTAGGTAGATTTTATTTTGAACGGCGGGGAAAGCGTGTAAAAGTGTCTTTTTCTACCGCTGAAAGGGTGCGTGTGCACGGACTGAACCAAGAGCTCACCAAAGTGCTTGCTTTCGAAATGACATTTGTGACGATTGGCTTTTATCCACTACAGTTACAGAGCCATCGGACCTTAGACCTGAGTGGCCAGACGCTATGCCTTAATTCAGAGGACCAGACGCAGGCTTACCTCAACCTTTTTGAGGTCACGGTTGAGTCTCTGACTGCTCACCATCATAAACGACGTTGCTACACTGAAAATGTGTTGTTAGTTAATCCATAGCTATCAATATTTTCACTGGAAAATGTACACGGGGAGAAGATGGTTTTTAAATCTTGTTGGGTTGAACTAGTCTCTTTATCAGTAGGTGAGGAATAAGCTTTCAGGAAATATACCTCACAAACCCCAAAGCATGGCTGTAGGAAACCAGACTTGAAAAAAAGGGTTGGCATCCCAGAAGAGTTCTTTGTTTCTGCTCGTTTCTCAAACTACCGTTTTTCTTTATAAATATTTGTTTGATGATCTCACGAAGTGAAAAAAACCTGAGAAATCGATATTTTTTTCGATCTGGGGTTTTTGCAGCCATTTAGGTACATTTGATTCAACGAACAAGTTGGCACAGTATTACAACTAAATGTTGTGTACTTTTTAATTGTCGTAAACAAACATTCGACAAAAAGCTTGGTCTCCAGGTTTTTTGGTCTCACGAAGTTAAAAACCTGCTCGGTACCGGGGCAAAAAAAACATAGCTCTGGTCGAATGAAGATGCCGTGTGCATGCGTGCGTACGGCATTTAACACGAACAGCCGGGTGCGTGTTTAAGGGTGCACTGAACTAATTGGAGCCCCATTGAAGACAATGTGAAATCGACCACGTTTGCAGCCCCGGTGCGGGCAACCGAAAACCGAAAAACTCAAAGCGACAAGTCACCATGCTTTACAATGAAAGGGAATATCCGTTTTTTTATTTCATATATTTCATTTTTTCATTGTAGCTCGTCATAGACATGTACTAATTACACAAGAACTAGTGTTTCAGACTGATCAGTGGTTTCAAAAGCCTTGAATTTGTAGGGTGAGCAGTATCAGAATTTTTTGTGCGTGCTTTTAGCTCAACATACGAATGTAATCGGAAAATCTATAACTTGCAAATACAGAAAACACCGATTTGTAATCATCGGTGAATTATACGAAATTAATAAGGAACAAAAACAGTTTATACTGTCTTTTCAATATCCAGTGAGGGTATAACAGTTTGTTTTTGTAGTCGGCACTCATGAATGTGCAAGATATTATTGTGTCACGACACCTGCTTGTATATTGCGCTTAAGTATCATGTTAAAGTGGTTGTATACATCTTCGTTTTGCTTCGTCGCAAACGCCGATTTAGCCGCCTCCTATTTTACCAGTTATGAAGCAACACTTGTTGCCAACCAAGATGGAACGTTTACAACCTTTGGCCGCCACTGCAAAAGGGCGCTCCATGTTTGTAAACAAAAGAAAATATTTGTATGCAACAGTGGGGTTGGGAGAGGATTGGATGTGGAGAATTTGTGACGTCAAAGAACGTTATGTCAAGTTATAAAAGTATCCTTTTGAATGGAAAGACACCTGGAAAGGGCAGAATAAAGACTACAAGTCTTGAACAAAACATATATTGTGGTCTTTACAACTGTACTTTTATACCGTAGTGGCGTATCCACGTCTTCGGGTGGCCGATATGGGGGGACGCAGGATGGATTTTTTTCCCGAAAACAACTGTCAAAGCTTTGTCACCTGTCTGTAACAATCTTCAACCCGCCGCTCAAGATCAGGCGGCAGTAACGTTTGAAAATGCTGGCATTTGAAACAAGATATGGGACGGAGAGAACCCCCCCCCACCTTTGTGTTTGTCATCATTTGATCGGAATCTCAGGAATTCTTAACAGATTTCGGGGGAGTGTGTGTTAGGTAACAATAGTCTAGAGTGTGTACTGGCATTGGACAGGTAAGGGAAGTCCCATACCTTGCCTGGTATAAATGCTGGTGCTTTCAACTGAAATCCCTTTAAGCAACTCTCTGCAACTGGATAGAAGGCGTTTGGAATAGTTAGGCCTGCGTGCACCTCACGTACGTTGCCTTCCTCGACTATTCTTGCTTATTGTTCAGGGTAATACTCTGAAACGCCAGTGAGCTTTTGTGATGGAAACCAGACGTCTGATGGATTATTTTGTGAGTCCTGTCTACGTGCAAAACAAATCATGATATTCTTGTAATCGGGGTTTTCACAAGAGTGTGNTGGTCATTAGCTTGCAAGCGTTTATTAAAACCAGATTCACAAACTTAAAATCAGGTTCGCTGTGATTTTATTCTGTCACAGCAATACATTGCTTAACGGAAAGTCCAGTTGATATTCAAATAGTGTAGAATTAAGTAGGGTTTAATGGTGTCGATAACAACCAATTTATGACACATCAAGGATCGATTGTGGCTTCTAATGAAGCTGTTGCATGAAATGACCCAGTATCTCTTTAAAAAAACCTTTTGCACTTTTGGCTCCATTGCAAATATATATGTGGGGTACATCTTCCGGTAATCCCTTACAAGAAATATTTTCAACGGTTTATGTTACACCGTATGTTGGCTACATGCGGTGCGGCTGCTCCATGTGAGACTATGACGTGCACTTTGTATCACCGTGTCAAGGCTAGTTTGTTTTAGTAGTAAAAGACAAATGTTTTAAGAGGGGTATATTTTTCAAATTAAAAGTTTGCTAGGAAATGTACTGTTACACCAAGCCTTTTGCATGAAGACGGAAAGAGTGAAATTGGTGGCAACCGTCTGTGCCCTGTATCACTTCGAATCGCCTGACGGAGTAACATGAAAATACATTTTGCTTTATTGTTGGAAAAACTTCCTCAATTGGGTTTCGTGGGTCACCCAACCGTAAAGGGGTCCTTATTATGCAAATAACATGAATGCACGAAAGGTTTCTCAAAGCAACAGTAGAAATGTGACACTTAATTGCGAATCGGGAGTAAATGTGTGTTCAACCATTTCAGCAGTGAATCGTTTTGAAGAGATTCTGGCCCCTTTCCCTTCAACGAACAGTGCATCCCTCCAACACGCAACTTTTCAGAGCTGGAGAGTTGAAATTTGGAATTGTGGGGTATTTTTACGCCCATGTTTTACTTTCTTACTGGCACACAAACTTTTTCTGAACACTCGCAAATGAGCATCTGATTTGAGTGTTAAGGGTGTCGGTTTTTTCTCATTTGGTTCTCTCCTAAACTCCTGATGTTTGAAATATTCCAAGCCCGACCATCCTATTATACTCATGCAGTTTACTTTCATGGAATCCGATTCGAGGCTTGGTATCCAACTCTGTGTTGACACAAATCTGTACGAGTAGTTTACTGCTGATACAAACATGGTTTTTTCAGCGGACTTTTTCGCACTGTTGCATGTAGGCTTGGAAGTTTACTGTTTCCTTTGGAATAAAAAACGGAAATACATGTATACGACTGGCATTGGCGGCAGAAACTGTCTACCCTCCGTATAGCGAAAGGTTACACGACAGGATGACATGAACAAGACTATTGTGACTTGGACCGGGGCTTCGAGCCCGTAGACAAAGACAAGTGCATTTCGCCCCGGGCACATGCCCACATCCCGCTCAGCTATGTTGCCTACAGTTTCTGTATTTGCCTAAATTTCTGTACGTGATAAAATTTGTTCATTTAACTTGTTTGGACAATGTTTCTTTCGTCACTGTGAAATCAGAACGTTCGCTTTTCTATGATTAATGTCCGTATGTATGTGGGGAAACGATTAACTTGTATTGTGATTTTGCTTGATTGTTAAATAATTCGACCAAATAGAGGGCGCTCGTCTACTTACTGTTGAAGTCAATTGCCAAAAGGTAGCCGGCTGTGTATGCAAAGTAGTCTAAAAATAGAACTGTATCTATGCGGCGAAGGGATGTGTCTGCAAGGACTTAGGTTTTTGGCTGGTGGAGACGAGTTTAAAAAACAGAAAAGTAGTTTTCTAGAATGGGAGGAAGGAGTGTGGTTCAATCGAAATGGCGTCTTGTGAACCCTAAGCCACGCCGGCTGGTGCTGATCGTTTGGCTCCTCCGCTGCTACTGCAGGAACGATTATCAATGTGATTCCAATCAAATCTGAGTTGCAATAAATCAGCACATCTGAAGCTACTGGACGCCTGCTTCTCTGGAGTATTACTCTGGTGTTTTTGTTCGTCACAAGTGAGACCAGTCCCGGTTGTCAAGTCTGGCATGTTGACTACGACCCAGCAGCGCAACCCCGCGCTTACTACATGTACACTGAATTTGACATTCCCAAAATCATACAAGTTTTTTCCATCAGTAGATTTCCGCAAGAGGAGAAGCCCTTTTCCAATAAGTACAAAAAAGTACAAGGCACAATATCCAACGAGCACGGCTACAAAGAAAGCACTCGACCATGTTTAACATTTTTATTTTTGAGTTTTCAAATTATTTTTTTAATTCGGAAATTCAAACAGAACTAACCTCAGAGGTCCTCAATAGAGTGTAGCGAGTAAGCGTGAATGTCACTACAGTTGCCCCATATTTTAAGACAAGATCATTTCATTTGAAGCGCAACTATCTTTTGTAAAGTACAGCTTGTGCTCGAAAAAACAAGAATCGTTAACTAACTAAGGAAAAAATGAATTTTGACCCTAAATTGGTGTAAATATAGTAGTGACGGCGTCGACAGGCTGGTGGGGGCGCTGGTGTGGCTCCATGCGGCTATGCCGGTCCCTGCCAGTTGGCTTTGGGCCAGCCCTTGCGGCGCCGGCGCAATAGCCTTTTAGGGATTTTCCATTACCTCCGTTTCGCGCCAGTTCTGACAGGCAAGTTTTTTGTGTGATTCAGTCCAGTGCTTTTGCGGGAGGAAATCCAGATTTGCTTGGACTTTGCATGAAAGAGCTCAGCGTGTGTTCACCGTTTTTGAGGTAAGATAAAGGGCGGAAGCCACTGGACAACGGTACAAGCGGCGGCGGCGGCGGCGGCGGCGGCGGTGTTGGCGGCGGTGGTGGGGGTGGTGGTTTCGGGCAGACCTGTCTGACTAGTGATAGATCAACCATTCACAAGAAACAGCGGCAGTTGCAGCGCGTTTGTTCCAACGCTGGGGTGACCCATATGGGACGTATCTTGTGAGAATTTCTCTGAAAATGTCAAATTATTCTGCAGTTGAAAGCAAACAAAATGCGTTATTATAACAAATAAAAATGTATTTCGAACAATAAAATACGGAGGCGAGTGCCACCCGACTGTGCCACCCCTGGATCTGTTACTGTTGAATCATAAATAATAAACATTCACCACACACCTCACACCTCACAGCTTTTATACTGAGATCACTGAGACGAACTGGACCCAACACGGTCGGGATCGATTTCATTGTGGAAAATTTAAGAAATAAAGATTTTAAATGCACATTAATCAGCATCAATCCTTCAGCTCACTGTATTCAAACCTAGAAAATTGCCGGTTCTGCGCCCAGAGAAATGGGAAAAAGCGCACGGACTCCTGAAATTCGAAAGGTATTGTAGTTATCGGCCTCCATGTCGGACTCTTCTGGGGTCTCGGGGTCCCAGCCCACCACACCTGCTCCCCTGCCCATCAATTTAACCCCAACAAGGGTTTTAGCGACCATGCGAGGGAGAAAACGAGACAAGCCCCTAAGCCCTGACTTTGGTTTATATATTATATGATTACATCATCCTTCTACAAGCCAGTGCTGGAGCAAAGGTTTTGCTCCTCAAAGACAAGACTTTGATCCACAAGCCTGCGTCTCGGGGTCAGCAGATGATTTGAATTTAGACCGAAAATCAAGCAAAGGGGATTTGTGCATCTGACAATTTTGAAGTAGTTCAACATAGACATCGGTTATAAAGCTGTTCTCAAACTGCCGCTATTTTATTGTCGAAAACGTTCGCCAACTACGAGCACTGCAATCCATGTCACTAGTCGCTGGAATTTTTTTAAAACACTGCAATAGGCACTTCTAGTTAAAGACAAAAAGGTGTTTAAAAGCTTGCACTGTGAACGTTGTTCGTTCAATAATGTTTACATAAAACTGGCCTCCTATCAGCCTCCTTGATAGTGACGTCTGTAGCCTTAACTTGGTTGATGAACATCTCCTTATGGACTGCCAGCTTGGTTGTGCGCCAACGGGATTCTAGCTGCCTACGTATAATGTAGCGGACCAGTCCCACGTCAATTGGACGGTGGGAGGAAGGAGGAACTTTCCCCTTATTAATTAAAGCAGACGAGCACTTGGGATATGAGTATACAAGAACAGATACAGGCCTGAAGCAAATGCCATCTACATTATATATATCCTAAACCACAATTTATTCCCAAATATGATAGCAGGATGGCACAGTATAATACAATGAGATGACAAGTCAGATATCACATGTAGGCTAAGCACAACAACAGGACTACATGTACTATGCACAATACAAACAAGTCGACGTTGTGGCCCCCGGAAAATTACACAATATCTTCGCCAAAAAATCATACAAAATATACCTTAAAAGCTACTGATGAAAGAGACCTTCCCCCAAGACTTAGAACCATGGCTGGAGTACTCCCTGCAATATCGAAGGACATACAGCCAGTTTGATTGTGGCTCTACACAATTCGAAACCCAAAGATAGAGGCCCTCCTTGACACTGTGTGCACAGGAAGCGCCAAAATTATAACTGTGTGGTTGCACTACACCAAGTACGCGCCAACAGGAAAGTGCAAAATTGGACCGAAATAGCGCCGTTTGTTGACGCTCGTGAAGAGGTTGGCCTCCCTTTTTTTACTGGAAATTCAAGATTATGGCTAGATGATCTCTTTTCGTTTTAATTTCATGGGGGTTAGCCAAGAAAATATTTTTGCATTCGCTTTTCAAGGAAGATACCCCCCAAAACTGCAAGCGCCCATTTCTGAATCAAGCCGCCCGCCTCTATCCAAAAAAGGCCCCCAATTTGGGGCTTTTTGTGAAAGAAATACCCCGAACTGGAAACTATCACTCCAGAATTCGGGATTTATAGAAATATTTCTATGATTCCTTCTGATTATGGCATGCCTTATTGTAAAAACCCCGTGGGATCACAAAATATTAATGAGCTCGCGCGTAGAAATACAACCATTTCGTGGAATGCACCCTTATGTTAATTACCTCTTCGACGTGCATTAGAAGGATGAGGGCGCCCTTACTTCAATAAAGTAAGGCACATGTGGCCAGTGACCTCTTTGGTCATCCACGGATCGGTCTCACGACGCTTTGGGTAAATAGTTCGCTCTAGTGCACAGTTTGTCCAGTGCAAAGGTAAAAGCTGAATAGGAAAAGATTGTAAGATTATCCTGTTAAAAACATCTTGGTTGGATCTGGTTTCCTGCCACTTGCTGAAGGATAATTACACTTCCCAACATACTCCATCTTCTAGTCGATCAGATTAATCATTTACCTGTTATGGGTGAATTCCCTGACAACATAAAATGTGCTGAGATAACACCGACTCTTAAGAAGCAAGGGGCTGACTAGTGTGATTTTAAGACTGATTGATCGGTCTTTATAACTTTTCATATTTTTCTAAGATTCTTGAGTGCGTATTGGCAGCCAGGCTCCGGACCCAACTTGTATATATCAACATGTATATGCCAAATCAGTCTATGTAGTCCTGGCCATACCGTGGAGCACAGATTATATAGCGCCGTAGCGGCGCAAGATGGGTATTTCGGCCATAAACTTGAAAATGTTATCACCATAGGCGCCATTCGAGTGTGAACGTTCATGTGTGTGCGTGCCTGTCGCGGCGCCTGCACCTGTGCATTAACATGCACTGCGCAGTCGTAGTCCAAACAGAATGGCGCCTATGTGATAAAAACGTTTTACGCGTGTTCATGGTGAAGTTCCCCCCTTAACCTTAAAACCTACGTTTTCAAAGAAGTATTCGATATTTTCTGCTAAAGTTGTAAAATGTATTAATGGTTTTAATTTCTAATTTATGATCGTTTTTTATGTGTTACGTTTCAATGTTTTAAGGCCTCTTCTTTGACTGAATTTAAACAATTTTTGAATCAACCTATTTGGGATGATTTTACTGGGGGACAGAGTCTTGATGTGTATATCTCGTTTTTACTTATTATCTTTGTATTTTCCTTCGGCATGTTTTAATGTTATAAAGCGCCACTGAAAATTCAGTTTAAAGTGACCCTATTATCAATTTCTTCCGCAAAGTATCCCGAATTGTTTTAAGTTATTATTTTCGATACGGCAAGGAGGAAACTTGTGCGGAGAGAATGGTGGAAGAAAGGATCAGTACTGGACCACGCATCGTGAAATCAAACTACCAGACAGATGAGAGATACAGTTGTGGCTTTCATTTTTGAAATGTATAGCGGAGACTTACCGTTACTCCCAAGAGTACGCTCCTGGAAGGGTACGTAGCCGTATCATTTTGTCCAGGAAAAAACTATTGAGCTATATTTCTATTCATTTTTAACCTGGCTTGGTCGGTCGAAAACTATAACGTTTAAGACGGGCTCAGGAGAATGAACGCTGATGAACGCCCTATCCTACGGTTCGGGCAGTTAGTCGCGTCCATTCTCCTGAGCCGGTCTTGTTAAAAGCTCGTTTAAGTGACCGGCCAAGCTCATAATAATTCACTCCCTTATTAATTTACAGCTACACAAACATCTCTTTTTCACGTAGGAAAAAGTCTTTTTATCTGTATTTGTTAAAAATATATACATTATACGAAAACTGCTGCGAACTGCTTGCTGGCTACAATGACCTAAAATACAACCTAATGTTTTGATTCTAGCAGAATCTTTCTTTATGGCAAAAGGAATTAAATTTTCGTGTTAAAGCCTGTTGCAAGGTTTTGTAAGTTTTATTTCCATTCAGACTCTGGTTTCAAATGAGGAGAAATCTATTTCATTGAAAAGTAAAAATTCTATGAGAGATAAAGGAAGACATTCACATGATTTTGGAGAGAAAAAAATATGCTCCACCCAAACAGCTACTTTTCATGCCTTGCGGTCCTGTTTTCATACATTAACATTCAATTGCTTACTTTGAGTCATTTCAATGTAAACATGTGATATTGCCACCTTCAACTCAACGCCGTGAATGCGTAGGCTCTGATCAAAAACAGCGCTCAATATCATCAGTTATTTTTTTCTGAGCCGTTAGTGGTTTCATCTCTTCCAGATATCACAGAGGTGTAACGCAACACAGCCCAATCTTCCGACCACCTGTTGGGTTCTGTTTCTTCATATTGAAAAAAATACCTGCTCTGTTTCCTCCCCAATAGCCCTTTTCTAAATATAGTCTTATTTGGCTTTCATACTGAAGCGACGGCACGGGCAGACATTATGACCCAGTAATCCCCGCAATGGAATTTATTATGCCCAAGGTTGGACATTAATGCGGAGTTCCCCACTGCTGTATGCGCAGTTCACCTTGAGTGAGGTCACATGGAGGGAATGCGATCACTGTGCTCGTGCGCCATATCCAGACACGACAACAAGCGCAAACCCGTTCTATTATCTCGAGAACGTGTGGACGTGCACTTGTACTTGTACACGCACATGTTCGTTTACTGTACATGTACATGTACGTGTGGCGCGCGCATGTGGAAATATTCGTACTGGCAGTTGGAATTTGAAGAAGAGAATAAACGACAGGCTTCGATATCTCTTTCTGAAGCTCCACGGTAACTCCATGCCTAGAGATCATCATGAATTGTTCTCCGTTTCCTCTGTTGTTCTTCGTGGTTTACGCTGGTAAGTTGGTGGGTTTTTTTTGGATCCCACACCGACGAGTGGAGGAGAAATCGCGTTTCATGAACAGCATTCACGCGTGGCTCTTGTGGCAGCCCCATTACCACGTTTAATTTCACTTCAATTGTCGGTACTTGAGGGCACAGAAATTAATTGACTTTGGTGGTGAAACCTTGTATATTATGTGTGAACTTTATAGTTCAATCGTGGTTCTACTACTTTGGGGAAATGTGTTGATTTATCACCAAATTTCCAACCCTGCACAAATGGCATGAAATGGCATGCATTTCGGACACTCATGCATAACCGTATGTATTTTCATACCCAACTTACTATGTAAATTTGAATCCATTAGAAAACGTTAAGCGCTGGATTAAAGAAGACATTGAGTTCACTTTGATTTCGCACTCTAACAAGATTTACCAAACAACTAATACAGAAATTCAGCTCTTCACCTGTACGTAAGCAATGTACATGTATGTCCCCAGAAGTTAGTGAGTGTGGGTAGATATAGAACCATAACTAACATTTTAAAAGAGAATTTGGACTGGTTTGAAATTTGAGCTTCTTCCTGAAACTGTGAAAGTTTACTTTACGTAAATATCATCGCGTTATAACCCTTTAAGATAACAGTACAGTCCAAATTGATCATGGCCGCTCCTTCGGGGCTCCCCGATTTTCTCGAACAAAATTTCCTATCTCGAGACATTTAGCTTTCTGTTCTTCCAATCACAGTAACTCTCACGCCCAAAATGTAAGGATAGTTGCCACATTTGATGATTTTTAAATTATTTGTGATGGGCACTGACGGTATGTGGAGGGTTTTGGACCGACATGGGACGCTACATGTGAAGAGCGAACAAACTGTTCGATCATGTGTGTGCCACGTAGGCCTACATTGTACGTTTTGGTCGCGCAGTGTAAGATGGCTGCAGTCAATATTCACTGCACACATCGTGCACACGGTGTTCATTCGACAAAATTTCAGCCTTGCATTGCTGAAGAGGAATCTTAAACTTGAAGATAGATTTGTAAACC
The DNA here is from genome assembly GCF_001949145.1 of Acanthaster planci. Next base: position 1,701,793 of record NW_019091394.1, on the reverse strand, counting down.
ACTATCACTGCTCAATGCCATGGAAAAAATGCATTTTTGAGGGCTACAGTCGGTCTGCTGATCAACCTCGCCTGTGCACTGTCGTGGCACTCAGAAACGTCCTGTGGCCCATGGAGTTTTGAGAGACAAATTACACGAGCTGGGTTTTGAACGTTAAAAATGAACAGCGTTTTTCTCAATTTTCCTCAAAGCAGTGAAATCAAAAATTGAAACGGGCTCTTGAAATGATAAACTCGATCCCAAACCCCCAAACTGGCAACTTTTGACAAATTGCAGTACATGCAAATCCTACACACTGCCTTTACAGTGATGAAGTTCGTGTAAAGAGGATACGTACGTTCCACTTTGACTTTGCGGCATAAGGACAGGGCATTTCGTTTTCAGGACATTTGGGAATACTGGATTCTGTTGCTGTAATAAAAGACGCTAGGCAACTGAAATGAGACAGAAACGTGCAAGGAAAGTGTTGAGGCAACTGTAATGGTGCAAAAGACACTTAGTTTTGTTATATTTTATGAGGCGCAACAGTGCAAAATGGACACTGCCAGTGGCAGTCAACAATGTGGAACACCTCAACAAAGGCGTAACCTCTTATCAAGAACCTACCGTAGCATCTTATTCCCCTTGTCACAGTCCTTCAGCGTGTCTGGGGTCATCGAACTCGCTCAATATCGATTGTCATTGGAAACTCAAAAGCTTTGAGCAAGGTAACCCTCTTAAGGGACTGTGTTATTCCCATTAGAAAATAGGAATGAGTAAACATCATGTTGTTCATTCATTGCTGCTTAACTATTGGGAAAGAAATCAAAGATGGAACATGGAGAGGTTTGTGACGTCAGTGCAAGCGACCGGTGCAAGCGATTTGATTGGACGATACGTTAAATGGCGGCCATGTTTATCGACAATGCTAACACTCACCTCCGAGGCTTGCATTGTAAAAAACCGTGGTTGCTTTACTCAAATAGGTCTGACTTCTGAGGCCGGTATCGCCAACGTGACAGGAGACACCACAATGACTACCCCCACCACCCCACCCATTATTACCAACGGCACCGCGATCACAACCCCATCCCCCAGCGGCCCGACTGGCAGCGTCACGCCGACTACCCGGGCCACCAACGCCACGACCCCGGCCCCGACATCCCCTGCCGCCACTACCCCGTCAGCAGCTAACATGACCACCAAGCCGGAGGTCGTGACCACCCCCATGACCGGCAACACGACGGGAAACACGACAGGTCCTACCAACATTACCATCACGACGGTTGCTCCAGCGCCTGTCGTCCCAAGGTAAAAACTGCAGATGCAGAAGTTCTACGTCTTTGGGTTTTTTTTTTCAGATTTAGATCTGGTGTGTTCGCGAATTTCTGATGGCAGTTACAGATTAAAAGAACAGAAAGTGTGCACAGCCTGGTTTTTCATGCTTCGAATTTTCCTGCATTCCAGAGAATATTTCTTTCTTGCCCTTTTTAGTATCTTTATGTCAATCTGTCTCCACTTTGCGAAATTGCGGCAAGAGGAATTCGCCTCCAGCAGAACTGCCGTTATCACGGGTTTGTGTGCCCATGCGGCCCGAAGAGCGCTGACAAGCCAAACTGAGTGTCAAAGTTTTTGTTCCCTAGGTTTCAAGTCAACAATTCCGATGGGGAGACTTGTATGCTGTTGAATTTCAACGCCATGATGATGGTGAATTACACCACAAAGGACAAGGGGGTATGTGTACCAATTGGATTCCATCCAAATCGTGCATACCAGAATAATTCTGAACTCCTTACCAGAAGCACAGCAATTAAACACGTAGCTCTTTTGATATCCTGGGCTTGTGTAACAACAGTAGTCAGTACTTCTCCCTTTAAATTTTAGACTGTGTTCATGTTTTAATAAAATTAACGTCTTCGGTTTTTTTCTTCACGTAATAAATGCATTCAGAACCAGCAAAAGGGTTCTGAAAGGGTTCTGACATTTTAAACTTTAAACCAGTCTAAATCGATGTCGAACATAATCGCCAACCTTTCACAAAGATGGCGAACTTCATAGCTAACCCACCGCACAGACATGTCGAACATTCATAACACACCCTTCACACTGACATGTCGAAAATTACAGCCAAGCCATCACGGAGAGATGTCGAACTTCATAGCCAAATCTTCAAACAGATGCCGAAGTTCAGCCGAACGTAACTTATCCTTCACTCACGAAAATTAAGTTGCTGTATTTTATAAGCAAAGGATACTAAGTATATACATGTACCTTGTAAGAGTGGAGAAACCATTTATTGGGATTGTCATAAAAAAAGGCTCCATTGGATTTTTTCCTAGTGGAGAGCAATATACTTTCAGGGTTTCCACACCGAAACCACCAGCGCTTGCAAAGCAGGCTGTACACCTTTTTCCCTTCAGGTTCAGACAGCGACTATCCCCATCATGAATGCAACGTCATACGAGGGATTCTGCAACAGTACCATGCCGAGAACCTTCACCCTCTATTATCCCGACAACGACTCGTTTTGCGCCTCTCTGACTCTGCTTTTCAACGCAACGAGCAACGCAACTTACTACAACGCTGAAGCCATATCCGTGCGCTACGTCGAGCCGTGCTTCCCATCAAATGCTTCTAAATACAGTAAGAGTCTTATTCCTCGGACAGCAATGTTCCGTCCCCTTGAAAACATACAGTCTGCCATTTGTCGTGTGCATTATGATCCCCTGAGGCAACAAAATTAACTCAAAATCTAAAGAAGAAACCTGATGAAGTTTTAGCTCATTGAATACTATGCATCCCGGGAAAAACAGTATTCTAGAATTTCGGTTTCAGATCAAAGGTTGCCAAGTCATGGTTTGAATGGTGCCTGGATTCATCGTCTCTGACACGTTCTCAATCCGAATCATAGCTCATTTCTCATGACAAAATTTACAGAACAAAAATGAGTTTTTTTATGCCTTGTTGGAATTGCCTTCTTTCATTGTTTACTTCAAAATGACAGCCTGCCGGAAAGGAGCATTTTACAGGGAGTTCAGTCCGTATAATTTTAGATAATGATTTCGTCAGTTACATTTTGGATAACAGCGTGGGATTGAGTGTAGCTTTAAATTAAAAAACAGTCGAGGACAATACTCCCGACACTTCCCGAATAAACTGGGCAACGTGTCCTCGATGGCAACATGGATACATAGGAACAGTTTCCCTATAAGTGAACTGTTTAATTTGCATGTAAGTAATTTATGTTGCAAAGCCAAAGGTACAGTATATATTTTAAAATCGTGTTGTCACATTGCACGTTCAGATGCCACGATTTGATAAAAACGAGGGGCAAGAATGCTTTATTGGAAGTGGCACAAACAGGCTAAGACTGCAGTAATAGAGTCGATTTATTGCCACCGGCGCCTTTTTGTGCCCTCCATATTTAGCCCCCCCCCCCGAATAAAGAAAAAGTGAATTCCTCGTGCAAGCTGTAATGCAGTCGGAAATTGAGACAAATGTCGCGTTTGCATGCAGGACGTTTTTTTGCTGAATATTCATTCTAGCAGATGTATATAACGATTCTTTGTGACATCTTGTTTGTATACCCTTGAACTTTTTTGACATTTGCAGATGGCACCGACCAAATCAAGTACAGTCCATCCTACAGTAAGTTTTGATCAAGGGACACCAAGCAACATATACATATATAATAAAATATAAAACTCAAAGATTCATTTGTCCTAGAAAAAAGCAGAATATTTTCGACGATGCAGGCTGTGGCTGTGTACACATTTTTTCGGATTGATGGTAAAATTTTGATTTTCCTGTATATGTTTGGATCTGTAAAACTATGGGAGGTGAATAGTAAAACCTACCTTTAACTTTTTTTTGTTTGTTTGTTTTTTTGCGATCCTAAATTTTAATTTAAACTCAGTTTTATTTATGGACCTTAATGTATCCACTCTACAACCGCTATTCTGTTGTTGTATGCTAATCTTTGTAGATTCAAAAAAAAGGAAATTTTGCATTGTTTGGATGTTGTGTGTTCCAAATTGTGAAGTCACTTCTTGAGCTCAGAGTCTGCATAATTTAAAAATAAACAATTAAATGCATATCTGCGCACACCTATTGCAACTACATGGCACATACTTTAAAACTTCCGTGTTATAAGGAGTGTCCTCTTTAAAAATTCACCAAAGCTTCTGATTTAGACCGCCTTGAGCAGAAGTACTCTCTCATCGGTCGAAAAGAGGCATGTTGGTGGGGAGTCTCGCTCGTCGCCCAACGCCCAAACAGGACGCTGATGTGCCAGAAGGGCTGATGGCCTTGTACAGATTTAAGTGAAGGAAATACGTCACACGGGGTCACAGTTAACGACACGTAGAGCATTGTGGGTATACTTGCGTTAATGCGTTACTCAAGCGGCGGTTATCAATTCAATATTTTTTCTTTTTCTTCCTCATTGCTGAAAATATTCTCACTACACTTCATTTGATCATCCAAAAATTGATCAAGACCAATAATTTGAAATATATTGCCAAAACACACGTGATCAGTAATACTTAGTGAGAAGATATATCACCACACTGTGATTGTACCAAAGTCACGTTTTTATCATATGGCCGACACATTTTTCTGTGCAAAACATTGCTATTGGTGACCCCAAACAATTAAAATAACGCTTCGCTAACAGAAGTGATAACCTCACGGTCACAGGTCGTGTGCAATGCAGCCATTCACAGTGCAAAGCCATCAGCCTTTCCCAGCGGCCCTGTTCGGGCGCTGGATAATGAGCGAAGGTGAGGAGTGTTCATTTTGTTCGTAGCAACGAGACCGTAACGTACGCGTTTCATAATTATTCGTTTGCGAACCAGTGAAGTGCAGTTCCCACCAAAGGACCCCCCATTGCTAGGAGAACTACGCCCTCTTTTGGTCCAGCTTGGTGCTCGTATACTACGAAGCTAATGAATTTCCTTTCCGTTTCGTCGTTTTGAAATTGATTCAGACGGGACCATCGGAAAGAGCTTCCAATGCCAAAAAATATCCCCAGTCAGCAAGAACAGGAGTTTCGCTCTGGTGTTGGACGATGTCTTCTTGCAGCCTTTTGCAGAGAGGTCGGCCGATCCGGGCCGCTTCGGCGAAGGTAAGTTGCCCGTTATTTGCTTGGCCTTCAGTTGAGCAATCAAAAAAATCAGTGAGATGTATTTTGTCGGGGACAATCTAATCTTTAGGCGGAATAAGGAAAAACTGCAACAGACCAAACGGTCTTTTAAAAGGACAGTTTTTTCTTGATGTGTGTACTTCAGAAAATATTTGGACGCGCGGAATTCTTGACTGCTTCGTCTGACTTACAATTCACCACAAATACAGCGTCCTTGTGAAGTGATACTCCCAAGAGGTATTCCTGTCTCCCTCTTTGGTTACTTGTGCAGTTGAATCCTGCCGCGATGTGCCGTCCACGCCTAAGCCTACGGCGACGTCCGGCCCGTCGCACCCGCCCACCAAGCCCAGCCCAAGCCACGCTGGAGAGATCGCCGGCATCGTCCTGGGCCTGCTGGCGGCGGTGCTCATCGTGGGCTTCGTTGTCTACATGGTGAGGAAGAGGCGGTACAAGCCGATATCCTACGGGAACCTGGACGAGGAAATCACCCGAGCCATTTAGCGACGGGGAACAGTGTCGTGTTTGTTTTGGGGTTTTTTCGTACCACATTTTTTTCCGTACCACATCTTCGCTATGAGTCGGAGGTTAAAGGTCACGAGGCATGACAATACGGGTGCTACTCGTGCACGAGACTTTATTTCAAAAAAGATCCTTCGCTTTGTATACCAAAGGTTAGTGTTTTGGCTATCTGTGTTGCAATTTGCGATCACTTTTTTCAGAGTGTTAGTCAGAAGTTGGAGGTTTTAAGTGTTTAAAATTATTGAGTGAGAAATGAACAAAAAAATAAACGACAAAACTATAAGCTGGCGAATATGTGGTACGGAAAAAATCTCCGACGGGGATGCTCTAAGCTCTTATTGCAGCACTGCCTCGTGCACAAAAGAATTACAACTCATAGCATCAAGCAGCCTGCTGGATTTGCCATACAAGTTGAAATTTCATATGACACCAAGACCGAAAAGGTCAGGTTTCTTTATTAGCCAAGAAGCACTTTTCTTTTCTGTTTAGCGGAGTGGAGGCACTCACCGCAATACGCATGTGCGAATCACCACCTGTCGGACGAAGCCTGTCACAAGGGTGTTCCCAGGTTCATAATTGTTGTATTTGAGAGGCAGAATGGGTAACAAGTCAGCGTCTTTTTGGTGCTGACCGTGTCCGTTCAATTAATTGTGTGCCAAAGGCGTGAGTTGTTTTACTCCATGCTACTAATTAAAATTATATACTTTGATTCCTGTAAATTTCGTTGAGCTATATTGTGCTTTTCCCCTCAAATTCTAGGCTGTAGAAGAGTTTTAATTGCAGTGGGAGTTTGAGTTGGTTGAAACCTGGCGCATGCGCATTGTGGTATGTGACTGCACTGGGTATATATATTACTTTTAAAGAGACTTTCAGTTGCTTTCTTTTGTTTTTCTTTTCTCTTTTTTTTAGGTTAACATCTTTTACGATACGCAGAATGATCTATAACATTAATGGATCGGTCTAGCCGTATTCCGATACATGTATTTAAAGGGTCGTCTGCGTCTTTTTGAATTCAAGGCATTCCAAGACCTTAAAAAGGAAACTAAGGATTGAAATGCCTTCATATTTTGGCAAAAGAATTATAAATATTATGAGCAGAGGTATTTTGATGGGAGTATATTTTGTAGTTCTGCATGTGGTGTGTATATAGGCCTGCCTGCATTTTACACGGAGCCTTTTGTAACGAAGAAAAGTAAGAACCGATAACTATTATGTCAACGGAAATCGGAAAACGCGTTTTCTGTTGCTGCTCAGTGTTCTGCAATTTTCAACTCGCCTCCCATAAAATGTCAGTTCCACGGCGCCCTCTACCGGAACGCCGCTTTTCTGACAGAGCACTGCCTGACGACCTATAAAAGCTTAGAGTAATAAGTGGGGGAGGTTAATATGAATTTTTGAGACTAGCACGCTTTACCATGCAGGGGCACATTCAACATTGTTATTGAAACACTCTGTAAATTTACCCTGACATGTTTGAATATACATGTAGTAAATATTTTCACTCCTTTCGAAGTAGAGTTGTTTATATTAAGAGTGTTTCAGCTGACTGTTGAGTAAAGAACCGTCTGAAATATTTTGGTTAAGTGGAAATTTGGCAGTTTTTTTGTTGTAAGTAGTTGACGAGAAAGCAACCTGTGTTTTAAGGGATCCAGGAAATGAATTTTTCTTAGAATCACGTTTTAGGTATCTCTGTACTCTTCTTCCATGTATGAAGACTTTGACATCTTTTTGACTTACGCGAACTGAACGGTGTACTTTTTCAAACATTAAAAATTTACCAAGCATTTCTGGACATGTGAGGGTGCTTTCGCTTTGATGTCCAGGGAGACATGGTTCCAGTCACATGTTTTCATGTTCAAGTTGTCAACCCAAATTTGCTATCTGGGAACATTTCTGTGAAAAGGATTTTTGCTGGATTATTGCCATATACTTACACAGCAATAAATTGCCAAAGAAAATGAAATGTACCAAAGCAATGGTTAAAAAAATGTAGAAATTTCCTATGCACAAATCAGTGCAACATTGAGATTAAGTGCCTTAGATGATATCATAGTTCTGCTCATGAATATGCAAATCACATTAGCATAAACACCCAGAAAACTCAAAATGTGGGTTAAATTTGCAACACCAAAATTTGAAATAAGGTTAGTGAAACCCAAAGATGCAATTGCAAGGGTTTCAAGTAAAATTTATGAAAATATTTTTGTTTCCTGGTTCCTTCAAATGAATTTCAGAGACTGATATGCTCTATATTTGGCTCTCCTGGGATTTTTTTCATATGTCTTAAAACAGGTCGGTGTTTGAGCTTAACTTTAAACAAAGTCTTTCTATTTGAACTTTGTTCAGTTATATAGTGGTCTAAAGAAAACGAAAGAATATATATTAGACTTTCTTGTGCTTGTGTTTTTGCACATTGTAACATTATATTTTTCTATCTTTCTCTATACGAATTAAAAGCTGCCAAAGGAAACCTTCTGTCAGTGTGATGAACTCTGTAGACAGAATATTTCGTCAGGGAAGCCCAGAAATTAAACTCTTTTCAGGCCCCAGTTACGGGATGAAGAGCAGGAGTAGGAAAGATACAAATATCTCTCTCCTCTCGGGAACTGGCTACAAAATCAGGAGGCAGGACAGAACGAGTTTTCGCAAGAAACCTTCAGCATGCTTTTATTAATTTAAAATGCTTCCTCCTAGTCGAAGTGTGAGCCACTTGGAACTTAATTGTTCTCAATTCATTGATTCGCCAGTTTCTTATCAGTTCGGCTACTGTTCAATATCTTCAGGAGTGGATGGGCGGATCCAGTTGTAGTACATTTTCAGGGTGGCATTATTGTTTTGGGTCCTAGAAATTCAACATTATATGGATGTCCTGTCTTGAATTTAAGAATGAAGCTAAGTGAAGTGTAACGGGGGAGGAGACAGAAATAACCACAAAACTGCCGCTTTTTATTTAGGGAGGAGGCTTGGCCACCGTTGAACCCCCCCCCCGCCAATCCGGATCCGCCGATGTGGGAATGGCCAATGACCATAACCTAGCAATTATGCCTGCCACATGGACTCTTGTTGAGCTCTAATTAAGTTTTTAAAAAACCGTCAAAGTGTATGGTAATAACATAAAGTGCTTAGGGGATTGAAGCAGGGCGTCTCTTGAGCGCTCCGTGAGCCCGCACCAAGGCCGGTGCTGATGACTTGCTCGTCTTCAAATGAAAATCGTCGGTCCATGCCAACCGTTGAGCGAATGACGTGAGCAAGTGGGCGGTACGCTGAAGTTCAAACTAAACCCCTACTCTGTTTTGTCTTCTGGAAAAATCTATTTCTGTCAATTGATACTATTGAATAAATTGTATTCTGAAAAAATTTCTGATATTAAAATGTGAGAACATCACTATTCTTAGCAGTTACATTTATCCGAGTACCTTGACACAATATTCAACCTTTGCGTTAGTAATAACCGCTTCCCCTCAATTAAAAAAGTGATAAAAAAAACTGACGCTGTAGTTGAGAAAACTTAATCTTATCATTGCTTACTTGAGAAACATATATCAATTTAATGTATGCAAGCTCCTGGGTATGCCGAATGAGATTGTTCATGTTACAGACACTGATCAATGTATCATGCACGAAAACTACTTGAAACATTAAGTAGAATATTTCCTCTCTTTTTCCGATATCTAAACGGAGCGAAGAGCGACACACCTCTAAACTTACTTTCGCTAACCTTCCTATAAAACCCTGCTCCAAAACCAAGTAATAATTATTACATGATCAACTAGACACCAACTACCCTCCGTGTACAGCGTACGCACAGGTGACCCGCCCTCATGCACTCTGAAAGTAGGGTGTATTATTTTGTGGTCTGTTTTCTGCACAAACCCGCCTGAGTGCTGGTGGATGCAGTTTAGAATAAAAAACAGTAAAATTCACTTTCATGTCCCGTGGGTGATTAGGGATCATAACATGATGGTCATTATGTCGCACTTGGTTTTTACTTTACATTACAATTGATTTGCCTGTGGTTCACGGGCGTAAATCCCGGGGGATTGGGGGTATATATCACCCCCCCCTACACACACACTTTCTTGTGATGAGCAAAAAGTTATAGCGGAGTGTGAAGAATTTTGGGACTTCGCAAAGACTAGCATGTCTGCAATATCACTAAAAGGGGAACACACCTTTTAAAAGCCATTAATGGTGTCATTCTGATATAAGATTTTGCACAGATGTACATGTTCGTAATGAACATCGCCCCTTACGTAGTCTGCATGGTGTTGCGCCCCCTCCAAATTTCCATGGCCGGGTAAAAGTCCTCCCCGCACCTTTCTAAACCCCCACCCCCATTTCCAGCACAGATACGCCCCTGCTGTAGCTCCATAACGCCACAGTCGCATTATCCCACAGCTTTCCATGGCTTGTTTATTAACTCTCATCTTGTGTTTATCCCGTCATCCTCACTGTCACCCTGTCTGACTAGTTTTGGTACCACTCGAGAATCAGCGTGTGACTACACGCAAAGCTTTATTTGGTGATTTAAAAAATTACAAAATCAGGTAGGGACAAGATGGACGAAGGAACCAAAAACTCGTCAATTCTTTCCATCAGATTTGATTCAATGTGTGAAGTGTATCGTATGATAAATCTTTCCCTCGGAGTTTAATTTTCAAGAAGGGAAGAACAACCTAGCCGGAATGCAGCCTCATGGGTATGCTCTCAAAACAAAATGACGGGACTGGTCGCCAACAGAATTAGTTAATTTTTTTCTTTCTCTTTTGTATCAGTGAGTGGATGAGATTTGATGTCAGAAAAATAGGACTGAGAAATTTTCTGTAAAACGATGTCTGTAAACTGACTTGGGACGCAGCTTTATCCATTAATCTCCGTTGTTATATAATACCTCTTCATAATATTGAGAGTGTCCAGGCCTAGGAGGGGGCGTAGGCCTGGGAACTTTCTTGGGGACAGGTATTGCTGTGTTTTGGTACATTGCGGGTTCACCCAGACCGACCTGGTGGTGGCGTCTCGGCCGTTTGGGAGGGGGATCAGGCTTTTTCTTGGCTGTCTGTGCATCAGCATTCTCGTACTCCTCAGATCGAACCTTGCCAGGCTTGGCTTTGCAGAAGGGCTTGTGTAGCTTAGGCGGGCTAAGTGCCCTCTTGGTTGTCGGCTCGCCAATATTGCCGTAGCTGGGAGGTTCAGCTGGATCTACCTCATCGTAGGGGTGCCAGGATGGTGGCCTTGGTTGTGGTCTGGACGTATCCTGGGCGGTCGCAACTGCTACGTTGTCGTACCCGTCGTAATCGACGTGATCATTGTTACAGGGCCCCCTCTTGAAGACGACCGATGGCTCCCCGGTCGTCTTGCTGGCTGTCAGCTGGTTGTTGGCCGTGGAGCTCTCCGAGGGTTTCTCCTTCCTGCGACACAGCAGGTTGCTCACGCCTTCCCGGACCTTCCTCTGCCGCACGACAAAGAGCAGGAAGACGAAGAGGCCCTGCAGGGAATTGAAGATGCAGAACAGGACCTGGAAGGCGAAGCTGGCGGTACCCCAGACGGAGAGCAGGCCAAAGACCCAGGTCAACCCAAGCAGCACAGCGACGGAAGCCATGGTCCTCAGGCGACTGCCGACAGTGTCCCGGTTGCTCTTGTCCGGGGTGCCCATGACTTCGCACGTCAATTTTCGAAAAACGAGTACAAAGACGACGAGGTTGAAAAGGAACACAAGGCCGATGATGAGAAGCTGGCCAAAGTAGAAGGCGTCTCCCGACTTCAGAAAACATCTACAGGATAATCACAATGATTTAATTGCTGTGATTGGGAATTTGAAATGTTTTCACATTATGAGCTCATAGAAGGCACTATGCTAAGGGCACGCTTGAACAACGACCCTTTGTCAACCGCTTGTCGGTTTCGCCTGGTACCCGCTATGTATTTGTATACAAATTATTGGTCGTCGCTGGAACTGGCCCTGTTTTGTGAGGACTTCTTATAGGGTCGACACAATGGTCGACAGTGTGCATTTCGTTGTTTGACGCATACCTTGCCTCGTTTATCGTGTACTGGGTAAGTGCTCTTCCGAACCTCCCCAACTCGGATGCAAGAGCTAATAACTGGCACATGGCCCTTAATACATCGCAGTGTGGTATTTTGCATATACCACACGCTTCTCTTGCAGAGATTTAAGCAGGGTGTTTGAAACGAAAAGACTCGAATCGTCGGTCTGAAAAAGAAGGTTGTCTGTCTGACGGTAGAAACTACTCAAGACTCCCTGTCAATGACCAGATTCTTCTGTTGGAGTCTTAGTCAGAGGATAAGACCTAACTTCATTAAGAAGAAAATCCATTTTAGCAAGCGAGCAAAATGCGAGTCTTTTCTATCTTCCTTCAAAGAAATTTGTAGGCCCTACCTATCTTCGCCGTCGTAGACGGTGTAATCAGCCGCCAATATGATTGTGATGAGAACCGCCGGAAGCCCTGGAAAACCATTTGCAAAATTATTTGGTTGAGCGGATTTAGCATAAACATTCAGAAGATTGAGAGTACTTTGATCAGAAATCTTGTCATTTAGAGCAGCGTCCATTGGGATTCTTGGTGAACACTATCAGCCACAGGAATTTGTGTCGGTCGGAAACGTAATGAGGCTATTCTCATGGTAGGGTTAAGAGGAGCATGGCTGTATTTAATAGGGATTCCAAGTCGCTTCAGGGTTTAACATGGGTCATATGTCCACACTAAAATAATGCATATCAGCACACTACAGATGTCGTGGGCGAAGCTCCCCTCCTACTAACGCCCGATTTTCAAGGTGGCAAGAGTTACCACGGGAGCAGTTGCCCCCCCCACACACACACACACACAATCTCCAGCTTTGCTACTGGTGTCGTTCGTAATTTTAGTCAATTCCAAATAACTTAGTTGCCACTGGCATCAAGACCAAAGTCCATGATAAGTGGCTGTAGCCACCAGAAGCGACTTTCATAGGTACCATGTATTATTCCTACCCGTAATCTGCTCATTTGGACCCGGTCTTAGGGTTATCACTCAGATGCATTCTTATCGACTATAAAAAGCGGTGCCGGAGCTTTTCAACATCACTCACCCCAGGCGACAAGAGATGCCTTGACCATGAAGTGCGACACATCAGAATTGAAGACCTTGACCAGCTTCAGATACAGGTTAGCGGCCTCCACACCCATCCAGGCCATGGAGGTCAGGGCGAAGTAGTGCATCAAGACGGCAGCGGCGATGCAGCCGCTGCGGGACGACGTCTGCTCGATGCCGGCCAGGAAGACCAGGTAGAGGAGGAGCAAGGAGCAGCAAAAACTGATGAGGATGCGGCTGGCTTCCAAAGTTCTTAGAGACCTAGTGGAGACAAATTTTTACAACTTAAAATAGCCTCTTTTCTTATAAAATGTGTGGTAGTATTGCAAACCATGGACTCAATTTCGGGCTGTTAGGTTTACTATGCTTATAGGTCCTTGGGCAAGGTACTCTGTCCCTACACGCGAATGCTTTTCTCCACCAATGACTGCTTTTCACTCATCAATACTACACTGACCAAGTTATATTTTTACCTTATAGCAAGGTACAGGGCGACGGTGATGCTGAGGCCCGCAATGGAGACGCCGCATCCGATCTTGCTGAAAATGTCCAAGGCGAAGTTGGGGTGCTTTAGAGGGCCGTGGACCTTCTGAATTCAGATTAAAGACAGCGCGACAAAACTTGATTAATTAATGCGCCCTCCAGCTACGGACCGTTCAAAGGCACACTCTCACCGATAACAAATTCAAGAGGATGGCTAATGATCCAGGTTCGAGAGACGACATTGTGCCGACTACTGGCTGACTTTGCCTGGTACCCCGGGATGCCAGAGGAAATCGACCGGTGGTCAACAAATGGTTGTCTCTCGAACTTGAACCCCTGCTGTTGTGTTCCCTGTGCTTACACTCGCCCAAATTGACCCCAAGTGGTTTGAGGAGCGTCTTGTGTTGCATGTTTTCGTCCCAGTTGCATGTCGTCTACCTCTCTTCAGATAGTGCCGGTTCTGTTGGGTCGGCTCACTGGTGACGTCGAACAACAAAGCTTAGCTATCAGTGGATAAAAGTAATCTTACCACGAGCACCGCGAAGTTAGTGGCGTGACTGCAGTGGCAGACAATTCTCCCACCGACCTGGGAGCTCTCTTGGCAGCCTTCCGACGACCATTCTCCGATGCCGGCCCGAAGGTTGAAGTCCCAGAAAACACACTCCGTCACTGCAGTCTGATGTTCAGAAACACTAATCAGCTGTCAAAGAAGAAAAAGAAGATAGAAAAGTTGATAGGTCCTGTGTAAATTGGTCCATCTTATCAATCATGATCTAATACTTTCCCTGGTTTTTTTTTCTTCTGTTAGGTCTCACCTTGTCTGGGAGGAAAGCAATGACTACTGGTGACTCCGGCGGCAGATCTCTGACCTGTGTGCCCTCCACGGTGGCAGCTATGACTCGACTGTCAATAAAGCTGGTCGGGAGAGATGTTGGGGCGCCGTTAGTCCGCTGGGAGCGAAAGAACTTGCTGGTCTGGTACACGACGAAACTCACGGGTATGGAATCACCTGTTCAGTATCAAGCTGGCCGGTGAACTTTGAGGTTAACTCGAGCTGTTCCTGTTGATCATCCCCTGGTATACCCAGAAAAGGGGGCGGATTCTCTTTTCGCCCGCCCATCCACCCCTCTCCTTTCTCTGACCCTTTAACTGTGTTTTCTGTTTCATTCCTCATTTTGTCAGATGAGAATTATTTCAATGCACTATTTTTTAACACCTAGTTCGTACGGAAACTCCCCGAAATGTTACAGTGAGTGCTTAAAGCGATGTCGCGGCAACAATATGAAGGCGCATGGAACGTGGAATTCTTGGTCTCTTAGCAAACTGTAGAGTTAAAGAGGCCTCGATAGCTAGGACTGAATTTTGGTGCTTACCTCCGGAGGATTTGTTGACAACTTCTGGAGGAAGATGAATCGACGCCGATGCCTCTTCCACGGGGACGTCTTCAGAGCCGTAGATGCCTACTGAGTTTTCGTCAAAGGTACCGGTACGGTTCTCCCCCTCAAATACCGCGAACCCCACCCCGTGGGCCAAGGCGCTGGGGTGAAAGGCTCTCGCCTCGACTGCGAGACCTCTGGTCATGTGGCTGATGTTCTGCCCGGTTGCAAGAGCATTGGAGATTTGCCTGCCCAGAGACTTGACAATGCGAGACGAAGAGTTTGCGACCTCGTCCGCCGCGCCGAGGCGGTCGTCATCCATTTGAAGCAGGTTGCTGACGATCTTGACAACGTTTTCCGTTACCTGCGGAACGTTTTACAAAATTTCCACTTATTTCCTTTTCCACGCCAACTGATTGTCATCTTTTGCAGTGGTGGTTACTGATAGAGAACTGACCCAAAAGCAAACCATGAAACAGGGGACTTTCAAGCGACACTTACACAGTCTAGAGACAGACTTACCTCTGGAGAGGTGTCTTGAACGCCGACGATGCTGTCCAGTAAATCTGCCGCAAAGGCCACGGCACTTTCGTCAATGGAAGGCGTGTCGCTGGTGATAGACGCAAGCGACTGGGAAACCTGTCCCACGTTCTCTGCCGTCACTGAAATCTACCATAGAGCAAAAAACACTTACTTACAGATTGCAAAAATGGTTTAAAGCGCCACAAGTGTTGATGCACACAATATACGACATGTGTATAGGGGTCAGGGGTTAAAGGGGGCACTTGCCCCCCCCCCATGTAAAAACATAAAAGGAAAAAGGGGATGTGTGAAAATTTTTAAAAAATGAAGAGATGAAAAGCTTGAATATCTCTAATTTGTTTAGCAGTTCGCAGCTTATGAATGCTTTGCCCCTCTGGAAAAAAGTGGTTTGCCTCCCTGGAAATATTCCTGACGACCCGTATGGACATAGCTCAATTGTGCGCTCATCAAAGACGATTGCCAACCAGTGTGACATGACCATCTTTTCCATACCTCTCGCGATAAATTAAGCTTTGTTTAAACATATCTTTACAGTCTCCTTGCAAATCAATTTGGAATAAGCACTGTTGGAGCACCGGGCAGTGCTTCCAAGTAGATTAAAAGCACTAGTCCACTCTCACAGGACGCGAACCCAAAACATCCATGAATCTTGTGGATTAAATCCGATTTTGCTGCATGGAATACCTGTGCAGTTACGCCTGCTTTTTTTAACTGACGACCGTGTGGCACTGGTCCAATCTGGTGTGCTTCAATTTCAGGTGTTACGCACCTGTGTCATCTCGTTTGTTTCAAGTTCTGCCTGGTTTGTGACGGTTAGCATGACGACGAAGTCGCGGTCCTGAACTCCAGCGGGGACTGTCGGCTTGATTTGGTACGCCGTGGCGTAACATTCGCCGAGCGGAATACACACGCAACCTTGCGGACTGCAGCCCTGATTAAATAGAATAAAACTGCAAACGGTGGAATTATTGAGAGAGATGAGTATTTGAAATATATTTGTGATTATAGCTGTTAACAATGCCAACGACCTCAGCCCAACCGTTATTACTATTAGAGGCTTTGCGTGGTGGCCATCTTGCAGGGTAGTTCTTTTACTTTACAGGGTAACCTCTTTCCTACATACCACGCAGATGGCAGCAATGAAAACCCTCTATTCTCGCTGTAGCAAATCTCCTACCCCCACTCCAGCTTAACCCAAACCCTAGCCCTAAACTCTACAATAATCGTCATCCTAACTTTGCTGTATTCATGAAGAACTAGCAGCGGCAGTGAATTTTCACCTTTTTTCTACATTAAGACTCGCTTTTGTTTCATCTTCATTATCAAGGAAAAGCCTTTGGTATCGTGGAACATTTGTCGATTTGCATCCAAGACCCGTGTAATGTTTTTGCCCGTGTACACAATATTTGCTATTTGAACGCTTCAAATATCCAGCCTCTTCTGCCAAAAACCGTCAAGAACAATTCAGTTAGATTGTTCCGTGATCGGTTTCATGTTCATAACACGAACATCAAAGGCTTTTTTATCACTGTAATGAAAACCACCTTCAGAAAACGTAGGTGCCGGGTGGCAGATGCTGTTTGGGAAAATTAAAGAAAAATGGAGATAACACCAGATATTTTCTTACCTCGGTGGTGTTGACACGAGTCACTGTCTCCGTTCCAATCTCCAAGACTGTTTGGGTTTCATTCTCAAGAAGCCGCCATTTTATGGTCTTGAGACCGCTGTGCTCGTCGACGGTCCGAAATTTCACACTGCGTGTAGGCAAAAAGATCCGTTTGCTGCACGTATATCGTGGCACTGGGGTTTCAGTTTGATAATTAGAAACAGCAAAAGTCGTTCAACTGAAATTATTTCGATAGTCGGCAATCGATGAATCAATTTTAAGTGACTCTGTTACAAGAGACCTTTTTCCACTGGGCTTTTGCGCAACATCGTTTCGGTAAGGTTGAAGATGAGTTAAAACAAGTATTTATTGTCAAGGACGACACAAGTGTATAACGTAAAGCCTGGTTTCCATCTCGACGTGAGAAACGCAGAGAGCAACGCAATCAAGATGCAAACTGTAACACAGACATATGGATACATGTCCGACGGTGATTTCGTCGACAACGCAGACAAACGCAAACTAGCCAGCGAACGATCGGCAAAGTTGAGCAAGGTTCAACTTTGCCGACTGTCTGCGTCGAGTAGCAGTGGTATCCCCATACAAACATGCACGCTGGTATGACTGGCGTGTAATGATGTACCTCTTGCTTTTCTCTTTAATGTTTAATATCACATCCCAGTGATCAACTAAATAGCTAACCGTAAATTAAATGCATGAAACTGGAATACAGGTGTGGCATCACGGAGTTTCGAATGCCATTTTGTTTCAATATTTGGGGTGGAATGACGTCGTGAACCGTCGCTTTCGTTCGTGTCTGCGTCTGCACGTCTTGCGTGCCGTTTGCGTCAAAAACGACGGTATGGTAACCAGGCTTAAGTCAACTTTAGCGGAAGTGAATGTGTTCATCAGTACCTTATGTCATGCAGGTCGACAATCATCTCTATACAGTCGACAACAGGTGGGGAAGAGTCGACCCGGAACAGTAGGCTGTCCCTCGCAGAGTGACCAGCCAGGTCCCTTGCCTCCACCCAAAACCGAACGGAAGAGCCATCTCGTGCCAGCGGGTTATAGAGATGATGTGTGTCTGTGCCCTTCGTGAGCCAATTGTCAGAGTTTTCATTGTTCGGATCGACAATAGCGCTGCCGCTGCGGTCAGTTTTGACCAATACCCGGAACTCCGCCACTCCTCCGGCGTTGGGGATGGCGTCACGGCCACGCTGACCGAAGTTTTGGTCATAATCTGCCAACAGGAATTATCAGCAATGAAACATGGGAAACCTCAGAGACTTTAAACTATTAAATTAATGCTACAGCTTTACGAGTCAACCCTTACGTTTCCTTAATACAGATTTCAACTGATTTAAACATTCAAATACAATGCAACACTTCTGATTCTCTGTTTTTATGCAACTATAATGACAAAGCACTGACATAGCTTGCTAGCTTGTCCTTTCACAGGGAATAAAACTCCAGCATGAAGAAAAAAGGAAAAGGGGGCAACCTGCCAGTGGAGCCGCCACGCACGCAGTCATTGGCCACATCCGTTTTCCATAAGGCCCCATGATGCTGCCTGGCGCAGTCAAAGGATTCCGTCACACCAGGCCTAAAGGCCGTTTCATAATTCAGGCGAATTCGAAAGCGAAGCGAAGCTGACGTCAAGAAAAATTTGCAGCAAAATTTCGCTCGAGTTGAAATGTATTCAACTTGTGCGAATTCGCAATGCGAATAGTTCATCTGACGTCACAAATTCGCGTTCGTTTTTGCTTTCGCGTGAAGTAGGAACCGGTCTTTTTTTTTACCTACTCACCGGCGTCTAAGAGCCCGTTCGCAAAGGGACCAATGGGCTTGAGGAGGCCTTTGTTGACGTGTCTCTTATTGAGGAAATGGCCCTGCCAGTCGAGTCGCAGCCACTTGTCCCTCTTGGGCGACGAGTCTGGAAAGGACACCCATCCGTATTCTGTCGCTCCATCGTGTGACAGAACGCGCATGGGGGCGGTGGGGTCGATGGTAACGTCGTTCCGGTTGTCGTCGAAGAAGACGAAGCGACGGCTACGCCGAACGTTGTCGACGTTGTCGATCACAGAGAGCACGACGGAATAAACACCTGGGTGAGATACAGTGTATAAACCACAGTTGCAAAAATGCAGCTACTAAACATTTCTGGATGTTGTTGATAGGATCGTCATAAGAACGCTCAGTGGAATCCATAGGGTTTAGACACCGGTCCAGTCCACCTAGTCAGTACGACACGTTTGTCATCTGTGTAATGTCATGTACGAGTCGACGTTAACAATGGGAAAGATTTGCCAGAAACTTCCATGGTCGTAACTGGGGTGTAGTTGCTTAACTTTTTTACACCAGATTGGCCTACAGGAACTCTGCAGTAATTCGCAGTGCAGATTATAACGTAGCCTGTGCCCAGAAATTACAAGTATGGGTTTAGTATCGCTTTCCAAAGCTCGTGTTCTGGTTCAAAGAGCTTATTACATAGGCCCTACCAGCACTTGGAAGGGTGACCGTCTGGCCACTCGCCGTCACGCCCTCGTAGACCGGAGGACCGTGGGAAACTTCGGTCATCTCGTTGCCACTGGTACCTGACATTTGCCGCACTTGCAGGTGGTACTCCTTGATACCAGCGCGGCTGTCTATCCAGCCGAACCACCTTACTGTTATCACGGGCTTTTAAGGTGATCGTGAAAAGACAAACATGTGACGCGGTAAGAAAATTCCCCCAAAAGCCAGTCGGAAACCACTCAGATCCCAAAGCTCCAAAACTCAACATAATTATGAGCACCGTAAAACGTGAAAATAGGGCCATGAACCACGTGAAAACCATATGAAAGAGACGCATTACCCTGATGAAATAAGGCCAGAAGAAAAGTTTACAGGAGAGTTGTAATCGAATCACGTGCTGTCATTAATAAGGGAATAAATGTGTGCAGTGCGCCAGTCTTACGCGTGCGTTTAAGACCGGCTCAGGAGAATGGACGCTGTTCATTAGTAATGCCCTCTTCTGCCGCTCGGGCATTATCAGCGTTTATTCTACTGAGCAAGGTCTTAAACGGCCAAGCACATATTTTTTCCCATTCATAAACACCTTTGTATTCAGAGAGTCAAAAGGATTATGGAGGATTTCCAACGATTTGTTTTACAATTTTACTTCCATTTTCATTGTCGCTTCTCAGCGGGCATTATGAACAAATTTTGTTAATTCACGGTCACGTGACGCGTTTAAACCAATAGGAATAGAAAAACTGTTCCGGGCATTTATGAATAAGAGATAAATAGCGATAAGGAAATGTCTTTGTCGCAGAATGAACGGATACCTTGTGATTCGAACCAATCGTTTCCATTGGCTCTACCTATCAGTATTTGATAGCAACAGGAGTAGTTGGACTCAGGGAACTTGATTTAAGCCAGTACCTGAGTTATGACATTGCTCCCCACGGACAGCATTGAGTTTTGACATGACGTGGTGCCCACACAATGGGACGGCCCGTCCAAGGCAAAGGTAAACGTTGCAGTCGCCGATGTTTGCTTGCTGGTGTAGTACCGTGTGAGGACATTGGAGTTGCTGTCTCTGTTGAATAGCTTCATGTGTCCGCCGGCAGAGGAGTACACGGTGTACGTCAGACTGAAAAACATAATACCAACTACGCCCGGTTATGATACCTGTGGGTAACCGGTTATGATGATGTTAACCGGTTATGATGATGTTAACCGGTTATGATGATGTTAACCGGTTATGATGATGTTACCTGATGTTAACCTGATGGGCACTCTTGGCTCAGCTGATAACGTACTACTGATCAAAATTGTTTTATGTGTTAGGCGAGTGAAGTGTTGGGAAAAATACCGCTTTGTGTTGATTTCACAAAGGTAGAGAAGGCAAAAGGCTCCTTGTAACTAAGAGTAGAATGGCAAGCAGATGGAATAAAACAAATTAAACCGTAAGCCTACTCACCGATTGTGAAGAGTATATATAAATGAAAAATGCGGGAAAAAGACATACACCTCTCCACTTCGGGTTAGTAAAAAATACTCCAACTGGAATTTTTCATAACATTTTGGGAAGCCAACATTAATGTTTCTAGAAGTGATGTTTTCAATAACTATCATCGAAGGTTAGATTATGATAAGGATTACTGTCGGTTCCACTAATAGATCAAGCTCTATGTACGAATCCTGCACGGAGTCGGCCTTCCCGAAATATTTTCCTGTTGATCTGGGTTTTTTTCTTAAAGAATGTAAAAGAGGTTTTTACGCACACGTCGCCTGTGCTTGGTGACCAGGAGGTGTAGTCGATGTCGAAAGTGGCCTCACAGACGACAAGGTTTGAGGCAGGGTTACTGCGCGAGCCGGCGGACGAGCAACTACGGAAGCCGATGTAATGTATTCCACCCCGGGCCTCTATCAAAAGACAAGTCGGGGGAATCAGATAGGCTTAAAATCACCTGAGATAAAATGCCAAATACGATTGATTTTCTCACCAAGACACAGTAACCACGAGCTTGTCATGCACGACGGACGTCTTTGTGCACGGACCTCGATCTGGACCAAGAGAGGGCGCTATTTTCTGAACAACTAAGGCCTCTTTGATCGAAACCAAACATCGCTGGTTCACGAAACACTAGGTAATGCACGAGTCACCAACAAATTGAACACTCCCGACCAACGCAGCTCTTTTCAACCGATCAACCGATAAGTGGTGCTTTTGGTCGTCATTAAACAGCCGAGAAGAGGGGCTAACATCCGTCCCCAGGCTGTGAAAAGAAAAATATCCTAGCTCCCTGTTTAAGGTAAACTGAAAACCTTGAGAAGAGTCCGAACAAAACACTTACTGTTAACAGACACCGAAACCCTAGCAGAAACAATGCCCAAGCTGACGCTGTGGATATACGGAGGGCGCTGCGGGAGTCCAGTCGGTTGGTACGAGGTTTTCCACAGAACCTGGATGGATGTGAAGTTAGTCACGTCGGTGTACACCGTGGTCGTGCTCCCCTGCGCGGCGGGTGATTCAAGGTTTGTACTTCCCTTGATGAGGGTTCCGCGGTACTCCGATATGGTCGGTCTCTGGCTCCTCGACACTGACAGAAAAATGTCCATATGAAGTAAGTAGACCTGCTCTGTTTCTAACTAGACATCCTTTTCACCCTCTTGCAGGTTGTTTGTCCCGGTTGACCGAATGTGGTCACACGGGATAGGTTAGTGCATGAAAATTGTGAATTGGACGAGCGACGGGACATCGCCCGCGTGTGGATTCCGGAGTATACACCCAACGTTCGGTCGGCAGCGTGTCTTTATTACACAACTGTATGGGGATATACACGAAACACCTTCCAATGAGAAATGGGTTTTATTGTCGGCGCAAGATGGCTAACTTTACCGTGAATACACGTAAAACGTTGTAATCTAATGGGCGCCATTTGAGAAAGCGATATGCCTGCGCAATGCACATTAATGCAAAGGCGCAGGCGCCGCAGCAGGCACGTGCACCTGGTGAGCCTGCGCCGAAGCATTACCGTAAACTGCGCAGGCGTATCGCTTGCTCAAATGCCGTCCATGGTAATTACTCCTTTTGGGCAGAGTTATCCATCTTGCGCCTTCGGCGCTATACGATCTTTGCTTACGACCAATAGGCCTACATAGTACGACTTTAACGGAAAACAGAGAAAACTTTTTGTTCACGCTGCACATATATCTGTTTAACACAATGTTGACTCACGTGTCCTGCAGTCAGTTCCCGAAAATCCACTCCTGCAGGTACACAAGCCGTTTGTACAGGTTCCTGGGTAACAGGCGTTACTGCCAGTCCTCCACGAACATTGCTCTGAAAATAAGAAGAGTTTTATTCCTAAATGAGATATACATCGTTCACGTATTGAGCAATGATTTCTCAAATATTTAAGAACAAAATGAGTGTCCGGACTCCCTTCATGTTATTTCGCACTGCTCCGACTCACTGACTTTTTTTAACAAAGTTAAATCTCTAGAAACTGGCGGGAGGCAACCACCGGAGGTGAAATTCAGGGAAGGGCCAAAATGGCGCCTATCTCGTTTTGGCAGTAAATTAGATTACCAGATGATGAGCAAGATTAATACAGCAATGTCATTTGACGTTTGGAGTTTAAACTTTTAAAGCCATGGGAAGTTGGAACCTAGTCAGCCTATGCGTTTTTTATCCTGTTCGTATTGGTGTGACGTCGCTTCAGTTCAAACCACGCCCACTGCACATGGAGCTACATGGAACTTTGGAACCAGTCCAGTCAGTGTATGACTGGGCCCGCCACTAGTTGCAAGAGAAACAAAGTGAATTTTTTCTGAAATTTGGAGTCTAGTGAGTACCTGCCAAAACGTTCCCTTAAATATGAGTGGAACATGTCTTTTCAGTGCAGTGAAAATGCAGTGAATCTGACTAAGTTACGCGAAAACGTTGCTAACTCAAAATCCCCCCCAAAACGTAATGGTATGGTCCAAACATGGTGGCCGTTTCCGAGATGCGTAGCGAGAGGATTTTCCCTATCCACTCATTAAATCTCCTGTGTTTCAGTGTATAATTTCGTCTTTCCCGTAACTATTAGTTAGTCGACTAAGAATAGAGTGTTTGCACTTTCAATGAAGTAAAGTGTGATTATTGGGCATGACCGAACAGCTGCAGTGAATTTTCTACCAGTACGCCGTAATCAGCCAATCCTATGAAATTACAAAAAAAGATGTCACCTCCTTTAAGCGCAACGACCATTCAGGGGTCTTTCACTCTTTAAAATGATAATGAAAAAATGGGGGCATACTTATGCACCGTCGTTGGTCCGCTGACAACTTGTAGGCGGAGCCAAGGCGGGTGCCATAGTCTCCGGCGCATTCACCGCATCTCTGATTAGTTGAGGAGCTGCAGTACACGTCCAGGCAGTTGGAGATGAAAGAACAACCTGGGGGCAAGCAGCGAATCAGGAAGCGTGTACTTGCAATTTTTACTACGCTACTTTTGGTTGTAGAGGAGATATAAATCCATCAAACAAGGGTCAGTTCTGCCACCACAGGCCCGCTGATATAAGGTGCAGCCAATTCTGGCAGAGATTTTGCGTCTGTTGAATTGACATGAAAATGGCCGTGGTCCACGACGGCATGGTGAACTGTTACTTCAACACCACGTCGTAGCTTCTCTGTAGACTTTGTACCACTCGTCACTGTGGACCATCGTTTGAGTAAAAGGTATGTACCCTCCAAAAAGGGCGTAATATCCTTTGCTCGAACTACTTGGCACAACGCAAACACTAATTACATGTGATCTAAGTAAGGGGAAAGTCCAATTACTTTAAACTTGAAATGATAATTCCATTTTCCTTTAGTTATTAATATGGTTCAAGGTCCTCATCTAGCTTACCTCAAAATGAACTTACAGAGTAAATTCTGGTCCATCTTTCTAATTGAGTTCGTTAGTATTGCCCTGACAATGATAATTACCATGCTTTACTCGGTACTTACTGCTACACCGCGGTGAGTAGAACCCTCGGTTGCAGTTGCTGCAGTAGTCGGGTCTTGTGCAGCGCCCCCCGTTGGTGCAGGATGGAGAACAAATGGCTGCAGGTCAAGTACAAAAAAGCCCAGACGATTTTCAGGTCTATATGTCAGCAAGTACTTTTCAGCTGAACTGATTGAGTGATCTATTTACCTAACTTTGCAAAACAAGCGTAACAGTTCTTGTTCAAGAATGTAGTAATTACAAGTGTTTCAGTTAACTATGATAAATAAGACGAGTGCATTTTAGTCTTGGCTCCAGGGCGTCTGTATTTTTTGTCCACCCTTGTCCTGTTGCTGGGGCCTGCACGTCTCCTTGAACGTTAACTTCTTCGATTCCACAATGGGTTTGAGTCTGTGAGAGGTCGTGCATCGCCACCGGGTATCGATTCATTTCATCTTGTAAGTTGCGCCCGCCATTGACCATTTTATTTGTTTAGTGAGGCAGTGTTGATTTGATACAGGGGTATGATGCCAAGTATGCACTAGTGACGTCTTGGCCCAAGACTAAATATACATGTACATGTACGATCGTTTGAAACCGACGGACAAGTCTGGTCTCAATCCTTAGTTCAGCGGCAGAAATCACAACTTACGTGTTGAGCAGCCGCTGCTGGTACTTCCACTCCACCCGTCGCAGCATCGATAACACGCCTTGTACCTGTGGATGAGAAAACAGAAATTGGCTGAGGAAGTGTCCAGGAATTCTGATTGGTTCTATGAGATCCTTCATAGGCCAATGAAGGTCGGCATCCTTTGTGCAACAGTTTGAAGTGAATACGGAAGCCTATGAGGAGACCCGTGAAGCAGTGGGCGTTGCAAAATCATGAAAGGGGGGCGTTTTGTTCTTTCGAGGAGGAGATGGCAATACATGATCTGACCATATAGAGCAAGGAAAGCTCTTTGATCTGAGAGACACAATATGGTGGTGTTGCCGGTGGTTTCTTGATCTTGATCTTGAGAGCCAGTCACGTGGCATTCGCTATGTTTGACATCTTGCTTTCCGTGGCCAATGGAACTATGCCTGTAGCAACTGAACATGTATGCATGTAGGGGCTGAAGAACATGTCGACCATTATCGCTGGGTATATACAAATGCATACAGGTGTGCACGTTGCACGGGGCGCGCACTGCGGAGAGCTACACTCCCGGGCAAATCCCGTTGGGTCCCGGCCCCCCTCTCAATGTTGGGTGTCGATGCGCGGCCTGCGCTCCAGCTCGAGATGACAACATTGAGCGAGGGATTGGGGGACCTGGAACGGGTAACTAGGCCTATACTGAGTCTATTGATACAAGTCCCAACAATTTTGGCCAAAACAACATTTTTGCCAAACAAGTATCTCCACATTCACGAGCGCAACTGTGATGCTATTCCGGAGAGAAAGCCTCAATGTAACACTGGACTGCAAAAAAGTTACTGATGATAAAATGCAAGTATCAAAGCATTGATGTATTCACGTCAACAATTCACACAACTGAAAATACGACAACTTAAGGGTGTACAATGTTGAAAATGAATTATAATATGACAGGAAATTAAAGTGCTTGTTCAACCACATCTTTATAGGGAAGGAATTCGCGGTAAAGAGGTTAATTTCACAGGAAAATGCGTCTGAAGAGCTACATACCACACATCAGATTCATCACACAACACGTTATTCAGCAGAACTATTGGGTTCCTGATATGGCTGTCATTCTAGCTCGTAAAGGAAACGAGAGAACCCCCCCCCATGGCGTGTTATTCACATAATACTTTTAAAGAGTTCGGACACGTAGACAGGTGTATATAGACGTGATCCAGGACTAGCCCATATTGATAAGTGTTCATTTAAAAATAATAAAGAGAGCTGTCAAGGAGAAATTTGATGTTTGTTTGTGTAAATTTATATTGTAGCATTTTTAACCACTCAGTCTTTACACAGCAACATTATGAGCAGGAAAGGTTAATGAATTTGTTATCTCCTTAATATGAACAACGAAAAGCATTATCTGTGAAATGGCCGAGTGGTTAAGCTCGCGGTTATCAGATCGTTAGAAGGTGGGTTCGAATCCCAGGGGGTGCCTTTTTTATTTTTCCAACGCTTGCTGTCATTTAGTAGCTATAAGAGACTGTAATTTACCCCGTCAAATACCAGCAGTACCTT